>JAJJWW010005809.1:0-471745 GCA_023531295.1 Papaver armeniacum | reverse complement strand
TCTCTTTTATCTTTCATGTATTACAGGGCCTACGGCCCATGGATGTCCGGTCCAAAAGGATAGTCTTTTGATCTTCCATTTTCCATGTGTGAAAACTACAGTGAGACCCATTCTCCCAGATTTTTCCACTGAGAAACCCACGAACAAAAAACTTCAGGCGCGCCCCCATTTTTTGGGAAAAAATTACTCCCAAATCCATATTTTCTGAAATTGTGCGGCTTCCATTTCCAAGTCCAACTTCTAACTCCACCCATTATTCATCCCTCTTTACGCTCACTTTTATCCCAATTTCTCCGTGACTGCTGATGGGATTGTGAAGACGGTGGTGAATGGATGAAGATGAATTTCGATAAGAAGAAGGGAACATGCTGTGTACATCGGTGTGGTTTTGATGGGTTAGGCAGAGATCGTGAAGCTGAGCTCGATTTCAAGATCGAAAATTAAAATTTGCAAAGAAGATAATGGACGAGATGAAATTGAAGGGTGATGTTTCTAGGGTTTGATTCTAAATGGGTAAAAAACGGCGCTAAGTCACGGTTTTTGAACTGTACAATCTCCATCATCTTAACATACGATTACCACCAGTGAGACATTTCCACTTATCGCGACATATCCATAATAAATCAAAAGAACTAGAATCAGTATTAAGGGGCCTGTGTTTTTCCGGAAGATTGACGGAAGAAATTAATCTCGTATGCAGTTCAGGGTTACAGTTAGAGCCACATACCTACTCTCTTTTATTACAAGAGTGTATATACAGGAGAGAATACAAAAAAGGGAAAAGACTTCATGGAAATACGATTGTTCTTGGACTAACACCTGATGAGTTTCTACAGATAAAATTATTAGTACTTTATTCGAAATCTGGAGATTTAAAAACTGCCCGCAGTATGTTCAACAAAAATTCTTCTCGAAATGTAGTTTCGTGGAACGCATTGATAGCCGGGTATGTACGAAATGGTGAGGAAGAAACAAGGTCGAAATGTAGTTTCGAGCTTGTTTTTCTTTAGCAACGCTGGAATAGGGGAGAAGAGTTCATGGTGTTTTACTCGTTTGATTGCACCTCGTAGTTTCGCTGTTTTAGAGGGCGTCAATGAAGGTATGATTTGTGCTATGAAAGGAATCAGAGAGAAAGACGATACCAAAGCTAGGTATGATTACTGCTTCTTTGCTAAAATCATGGACGATCATCGCCTGACAAACAATTTATTGGTTTACTATGAATGAGCTGGGTCATCATCTTGTTTTGCAGTGCGGTGGCAGGTTTTACTTCCGGATTCATGTTTTACATGGTTGGGAACAAGCCTTCTCCTCGTAGAGTACCGGATGCAATTGTAATAAAGCTCCTCTTTGCGCTTGGTCGTGGTCATGCATATTGGGTAGAATTCGTCCTCCACTTTCTTAATTACCCGCATAGTAAACAATTATGGGGTTCCCAACATTGAACTAAACAACTGCACATAGAACTAAACGCATTTGTAAACTGTTTTCTTCTTTACTATTGATTACTAGAAGTTGTTGGTTGCTGAACACTTTTGTAATAATGCACAATCAGCATTATTATTTTTGTTTTTTAAAGATGTTGCATTTGGAATGGTGGTTGCTGTCATGACTGAGCTATGAACAAATGGATTGATGAATGGATCAGTGAAGTGAGTTAGGAATGGTGGTGTTGATGTTGGTTTCAATGGGTTATGCATTTAAAAGAAAATGGAGCTAAAAGGATGTTGCAGTGGCAAGGCAAAGGAGATGGAAGTGCAAATGGGTTTGGTGTGCGTGTGACGTGCATTTAAAAGAAAATGGAGGTGTGAATAGTGGTGCATATGCATCTACAAAATTTGTTGCATAACTTTTTATGCATTCTCGAAATTGGTTGCATAACACGTTCTGCAGCCTTTTTTTTTTTTTTTTTTTTGCATAACTTGTTATGCAGTCCAGAAAACGGTTGCATAACACGTTATGCAACTACTTTTTTCTTAGTATTGAAACAAACAAAAAATAAGGCTGCATAACTTGTCACGCACCTACAATAATATCTACATAACACGTTATGCAGTCGTGAAAATGGATGCATAACTTGTTATGCATCCGAAAATATGACTGGATAATGCATTATGCATCGAGAAAATTGTTGCACAATCTTTTATGCATCGAGAAAATAGATGCATAACCTGATATGCATCCGTAAATATGGATGCATAATGCATTATGCATCAAATTTTTTTATGTACGCACTAAAATCAACCAAAACAATGGTTACATAACTTGTTATAGATACATAACTTTGTTATCCAAATGCATAATTTGTTATGCAGTGGAGAAAATGGTTGCATAATTCGTTATGCGTCTGCAAAATGTGTTATGCATCTTTTTTTGGTGGCAACATAATAGTTATGTATCAAGTTTTCGAAAATTTTGCCTAAAATGATGATCACCTACGATTTTTTCGTGAAAAAATAAAAAAATTATATTCTTGTTTGTACTCGTTGCGTAGCTCTCATAAAAAGATTCCAACGATATAAAATTTGTAAAATTCTAAGGCGCGGATTTTTAGATATGTTATATCCAAGTTGCGTTGCCAATTATACCCCTGATGCATAACCCATCATGCAGATGCATAATCCGTCATGCAAACACTTTTAATAATTTCATATAATTATGGGTGTCACGGAAATAATTATGGGTGTCACGGTACCTAAAATTAATTGTGGGCCTGACAATGAGAATAATATTTTTTGGGGGCCTACGCCTAATTTTCCCTTTACATGTATATAAAGTATTTCTCTATATTTCTCCTTCAAAAGAAACCAAATTCAATTTGGAATTCATGAAGTCACAATATTTATGTGAGGACACTTGGCAACGTATGATTGGATCAAAAATTACAAACTTAAAAGGAAATCATAACTTATCGTGTTTGGAATTTTATGGAAGTCCAAATTCAATTTGGATATCGAGTAATTATTATACCAAGACTATTTTTTCCAAATTAATATATAAAGGGGGAAAAATCCCCATATTATATGTGAAAATAAAAATAAAAAATAAATAAAATCTGCACATATCCTCTACCTAAATAACGTATTTGCCCCGCCACACCAAATCCAAAAATACATCTCCACGGGGCGGGACAAAGCCTCGCGCACACCAAATCAAATATGCATTTCCACGGGGCGGGGAGAAGCCCTGTGCACACCAAATTAAAAGGAATAAACAAATATAATCTGCACATATTTTCCACCTATTTAATGTAATTGCCCCGCACACCAAATCAAAAATACACCTCCACAGGGCGGTGCGACGCCCCGCGCACACCAAATCAAAATACATCGCCATGGGGCGGGCCGAAGCCCCGCACTCGCCAAATCAAAAATACATCGTCACAGGGCTGGGCGGAGCCCCGCGCTCGCCAAATCAAAAATACATCGCCACGGGGCAGGGCGAAGCCCCGCGCTCGCCAAATCAGAAATACATCGCCACGGGGCGGGACGAAGCCCAACGCACACCAAATTAAAAGAAAAAATATGCCCGGTGCGTAGCACGGGCACAAATCTAGTTCTCTTTAATCTCGTACATCCAAAAGATCTTAAAATTGGGGCCAAAATAAACCCACATAAACTAATCAGAATCAAGTCAATCTCGGCCACTTATCACTCCCTGTTAAATTTAATCTAACAGCTACGATCACATCAAACGCAGATATTTCGTTATTCAACAGAAGTGGATTTCAGAGAATTCTTATGAAAAGAAACGGACTATCTTATTTTATTTTTGTTTCCATTCAAAGAAAAACCGCTTAAATAAACAAACAGCATGACTCCTCAAAAGTGTGATTCCTGCATCATTTCCTTAACCCTGTAGGAAAAACCTGTTCGATCTTTAACAGGATTCCTATATAATACCGTGACGTTCGCGGTTTTCTATTTTTTTTTTTTTTTCGTTTCCGTAAAATCCTCCATCGTTATCTCCCCGTTGTGGCGTCTCGTACGCGCTCTCTCTTTCTGATCCTCTTTTTTCAAAAATTCTTTGTAATCTCCTTCCACTTTCGTTGGATTTGAAGCTCTTTGGTGGTTGATTAGCAGTTGAATTTGGGAACTTTGTTTCTGCTTCAATTTAAGGTGAGTAATTTAATTAATTTTGATCTTGTTTTAGGTTTCTTGATATCAAAATTTGCAGGGAGATTTTTTCTTCTTTTTTTTTCTTTTTGCTGGAAAATTAGGGTTTTTGGATTGATGGATGTTTGTGAAGTGTAGATAACTAATCAAGAACAAGGTTTTCGTTTAAAAGAGTTTGATTGATCAATACTTTATTGTCATCTTATTTGATGACTTAAAATGTGTTTATGTATGACTTTTAAAAAAAAAATGATTTTAAGTATTTAAGTTGAATTTAATATTGAAATTGTTTAGGAGATTTAGCATTATTAAGGAGATGGGAAATTTGTGATTGGATATTAAGAACAGAATGTTTTAACGCTTTAGGGGAAGAAACAGTGTAATGTTTGGTTTTAGGTAAAGGGTCACACCCAATTAGGTTATGGGACACCATCCCTAGTCTTGCTTTTTTTGGTCTGAGTAACTAGGTCTGGTGTAACCTACGGCACTAGCAAATCAATGGTGAAGCTTCATACCATTGACGACAAACATAAAGAGACCAATTTAATGCTTACATACATTGCCATGATCCACATGATTGATTCATATATTCGTGTTTTGTTTTTAGGTGTAGTGTTTCCCCATACTAACATAGTGTTTGTAGTACCCTTTGTGTAGTTCAGCTATTTGTTTGTTAGAGTTTCAGTTTGTTGTTTTCTCACAATGTTATTGGATGATAACTCCTTGCCTAGTAGATCTTTGGTTCGTAAGAATTACATTTCGTTTCAAAGTTTAGATTTTCTCTGAATGCTTATTGGCCTTTACATGGTACACCGGGTCTTTTGTAGGAGCATACAGCTTGTTTCTATTTGTGAAAGGTTGCAGAACTGATGTTAACCCATGGGCAAGATCCTGATGTTGTACGTTGGGGCCTGAATCTTCTTGAGGGTGATCCCTTTTCTAGTTCTGGGTATTGTGGAACTGTGACTCAAAATGACATTGTTTACTATGAAGGGAACTATGGAAATGAAAATCATTATGACACTCAGCAGCATAGCAATGTAGAAATTAATCATTATGACACTCAGCAATGTAGTAATGTAGAGAATGATGAGATTATAGCACATACTCTTCAAGAAGAACTATCACAACTAGCAGTTGCAGAAGCAGCTGGATCATCTTCTCATGTGGAGGAGGCTAATTTTCAAGCATCTATTCTTGCTCAGGACTGGCTTGGTCCATCCACACATTATACTTCTGGTATAAGAAAGATGTGACTTTCATATTGCTTTTTCCCTCCTTGTTATTACTGAAAGCGGTTGTTTCTCATATTCTTTTTTACCGTATGCAGTGCATGAGAATGTCCAGGAAGAGGGAAATGATGTGGGGCCTTCTAGTTCATGTTCTAGCCCAGAAGGAAAACCGTATAATGGGGAAGATTGGTTCTCTACACTAGAGCTAACAGATGAATCTGGTCTTGATGGTGAAGTAGGGAAGAGGTTGTATCAGATGGTTCCCATTCCTGTAAGTGTGTTTATTTTAGCGTTCCTAATAGTTGAGCATCATGTGAAAGCAACAGATATACATTAGAGTATCTTTTCTTAGATTACGTGATCTTATGTTACAAGCAAGTAATGTTGCATCGCATGTCATTAGTATTAAATAAATTACGCCTTTTGGTGAGATATCCAGTCTAAATTGTTTTGTACTAAATGTTGCACCTAGTATATCATGCTTTTTGGGTATAACGTGGAGCATTGTGCATCATATGGCTTATTATCACTATAGGAACCCTTTAATTAGGATACAGAGTCGGAGTTCAAGGTCCTTAATTATACACGATAATACATTATGTTAAAAAATTCTATTGGTCACTTTCGGTTTCGATAACAAAGAGTCCTGCTTCTCTTAAAATTAAACACGCCAATGCACTATTTGAGAAAAATCTGTTTGTCACTTTCGGCTGTTGTCCGTCCATTTCTTGATAACCGAATGCATATATCTATATCACCATACTTTTTTTTGCAGTGATACACACGAATGTTATGCATGTCATACATACATATGCTCCATCTACTTATAGCGATTATTCTGTACTCTTGAAGTTAGTTATATTGTTTTGTTGACGCAGCATGTTCCTAAAATCAATGGGGAAATACCATCAGTTGATGAAGCGACTTCAGATCATCAAAGGCTGCTTGACAGGTAGCATCTTTAAATTTCTCCCTTAGTCCTATTTTTGTTATTCATAGTTCCACAATTGTCTACCAATTTCTATAATTCAATTAGTTAGTTGTGAAATTAATTAATTGTATTTACAATATCTGATAATCGATCTGTTTTTTTCTCTTGTAGATTGCAGCTGTATGATTTGATTGAGCTTAAGGTTCAAGGAGATGGTAACTGCCAGGTCCGTCACATTTTAGTTTATTCTTTCATTGTTGAGATACAGTATGGGCTTAGTCAAGATTTTATATGTGAAGTAATCCTGGCTCTCTGGAGCTGCAAATATACATTTAGAAGAGTTGTTTTGTGCATTGGAAAGAAAACAGAAATTCTTTGGTTTCTCATCATTTTCTCTCTATTTCTATGGCAACTATATTAATTAGGTGAGATCAGGAGAAATTTTTTTAGACTTCCGTATTGGCCCACCTAAATGGCTGTACTTAGATTTATTCAAAATAATGGATCTGAATACTTCACATCATAGGGAACTTCAGTACCTTGCTTTCCTATTAGCATGCAATCAGATACATTTTCCGCCACAAAAACACTTGGATTTCATACTCATACACAGTTGCTGCCCCTGGTCCTTTTTCATTTGCATGTATGAGTAAATTGCATTAATCTTGACAGGTTGTTGTTCCTTTCCATGTTGCTTCTCGTCTTTTGTCATCATATAGTGTTCTTGACAAGCAAATTATCTTCTGTAATGTTTTGGATTCAGTAACATGATGTTAACTCTAAACTTTTTTCAGTTTCGGGCATTATCTGATCAGTTCTATCGAAGTACTGAGCACCACAAGTTTGTCAGGCAGCAAATCGTTAATCAGGTTTGTCAATTGATTCTGTGTTGTGAATAGGCAATTTGACTGGTGCTTTAAGTGAGGAAAATTCATTATGCTTGTTGTCAATCATCTTCGTATTGGTCTGTTATATGTGCCTATCTTAAACTGCTCTATGTTGGGGAAATTTTCATCAGCTGAAGTCTCAGCGAGAGATGTACGAAGGATATGTTCCCATGGAGTATGGTGACTACTTGAAGAAGATGTCTAAGTATACTGTTAATCCATATATTCAAATTTTCTTTAGTAGGTTTATTTCTTTCTTTTTTGGCTAAGAGATGGTTTTTCTTACACTAACGAATCTTGAAAACAGGTCTGGCGAATGGGGGGATCATGTCACTTTGCAGGCTGCCGCAGATTCGGTATGTATCATGATCAATCTTTTTCTCTCAGTCAGGGCTTTATGTTTCTTTATAGTTGAACTTGCTGTTTTTATTTTTATTTTTATTTTTGATTGAGTCCTTGACTTTGGTCATTTTTAGAAGTAGGATTATATTGATAAACTCAGAACAAAAGGTGCTTGAATAGAAAGGTTTTTTTTTTTTTTTGAGAGGTGGGTGGGTGTTCAACGAATGATTTGCAAAAAGAAATAGTGTTGACTATTTAGAAACCCAGATTAAAGGTGCTTGAAATGAAAGTTCCACTTTTGTCTTTTAATAGATCACCTTTCTGTATGTACAACCACAACAAGACCGTAACATTCTAAATAGAATACCTGAATTTGTTTTCTTTGATTTCTCAAGTATTATTGATTTATTTCATACTTATTTTCCTTTGTTTTGCTGC
This sequence comes from Papaver armeniacum, assembly GCA_023531295.1. Classification (NCBI taxonomy): domain Eukaryota; kingdom Viridiplantae; phylum Streptophyta; class Magnoliopsida; order Ranunculales; family Papaveraceae; genus Papaver; species Papaver armeniacum. Next base: position 463,800 of record JAJJWW010005809.1, on the reverse strand, counting down.
AGTATGGAGTTAAAATATTTGTCATAACATCTTTTAAGGATACATGTTACATCGAGATTATCCCTAGTGTTCAGAAATCAACTCGAGGTAGAGAATCTTTTTTTTCTTTTGCACTCATACATGTTATTTTGTGAACTTTAAGTCTAAATACTATCATGTAAGAGCGTTGGTAAGGTTAACAAAAGAGTGCCGTTAACTTAGGTTTTTATTGTGTACCCTGCAGTTATCTGCTTGAGCTTTTGGGCTGAGGTTCACTACAACTCCATATATCCGGAAGGAGGTGAAGACAATATCAATTTTTCTTATCTCTAGATTTCTTCCTCTTGTTCGTTTTTTTTAAGTGATGGGAGAAATGACTTGTAAATAGCGAGGTTACTGTTGAGACTCATCTAGCAATACTTAGTCCATATCAACGTCATTGCTATCCCGTTATTGATTGAATAGCGAGGGTTGATGTTGTATGAGGTTTTCTTAATCACCTCGTTATTATTTCCCACAAATTGATAAAGATAATGACACCAAAGGGGGAAAATAATAGAAACATATTTCACTTGATAATATTAGTAATTTTGTTTCTGTTTTGTTTTTGTTTTGTGGACCCAGATGTTCCAGCATTTGAAACTAAAAAGAAAAGAAGGTGGTGGATCTTTGGAAATAAGCATTAGTCGAGGAATAAATGATAAACTTATACGGCTCTGTTTGTAAATTACTTTAGTTTGTGTCATATTATACTTCCATAAAAGAAAATTCTGTTCCTCATGTTGATGCTCTAATGGTTCGTGTTTATCAGGGTAAATTTTATGGAGCCATTGTTCAACTGTACTGTGATGTAATGGTGGAGTTGTAAAGGCGCGCATTTCTCTTTGTTATTTCCCCCCCTGCTTTGCAGTGCAGCTCTTTCCTGTATATATGCTCACCAGTCATTACTCCCCTTGTATGATTTTCTTTCTTCCTTTTTTGTTATAGTCCTCTTTCACTGACTATACTTTTTACATTTAGCTTTATACAAAGGTGCAAGAGTTCGAAGCAGAAAAGAAGTTCATGCAGAATTCAGTATTTTCCTTTTTAGCTGAAATTGACGGGGCTCAGTTTTACATCGTTTTCTAATCCAAGCATACATATACACAAGTCACGACTCAAAATCCCTGAAGTTTATCCACTTCGCACTAATAAAACTGGAATCATTCATGTGCTCAAAACATTTCAACTGAATCATAAGATAATGGTTGACTTGGTACCAATGTTCCTAAGATTGTTTGTTCTTAATGGCCCACTCCCCCCACATTGTTAAGAATGATGCTAGAATTTCAGGTTTAAGTCAACTTAGATCAGGTCCTACAAGTAGAAATGACTTGTGTTCTTTTCAACCATGTGCACAATGTAATCAAAACTTGTTTTCTTTAATCAACTGTGGACCACAAAGCATTTCAAATCCCAGCATCCCATGATGCAAAAATTTCAAAAAGAGTGCAAACACAACAACACACAAGCAGATTAAACCAAAAATAGCAAAAGATTACTGGGAACACATATAATACTGTGTAATGCTTTCCTTTTTTTATATACCGTTTAGTATATCATCCACATCCACATCCACATCCATATCTAAACACCACCAACCCATAACCCATAGCAAAAAAACAAGAAAGAACCCTAGTCCTAGACATTGAAAAGGGCAAAATTTATGGAAGATGGTGATAAGGATACCCCTTAAGAATTTGCATTGGAGTAAGATGTTCAAAATCTACACCTCTTTTTTGATCGGAATAAGAAGGATCATGCAAATTACCTGCTCCATTTGCTTGTAACAACAACTCGGTAAAGGGCATATTCCGATACGGGTCTCCAAGAGAAAAATCCATATACATTGGTGTTATACCCAAATCCAATTTACAATCCATTGCTTCCGAATCGAATTCAACTTTAGGAACGAGTTTACCTACATTCTGATCCGGATACACATTCCTAGTTGGGTCTTCAGGCATTAATTGAACGGCCAATTGAGAACAACTTGGAACTGACGAAGCTGACGATGATAACAACAATGGCAGAGCTTGTGAAGGAGAATGCGGTGGTGGCGGCGGTTGCGGTCTCCGTGCAGGGGAAGCAGAAGTAGTGACACAGCTGATAGGAGTAATACCAGTACCGGTAGCAGCAATAATCGAAGGTTCAGCTTTGCGAAGAAGCCAGTCAATAGTTTCACCATCAGAACGATGCCCTAATTCTCTAGTTAATTGAAAAATTCTTGCAGCAGACATAGCAGGGATTCGGACTCTTCTACCTCTTCCATTAACTTTTGTATGACGATCTTTTGTTTTTGCTCCTGAAGAAACCCTTCTTCTCCGAACTGTCAACTTCTCACTACTTTCAGTACCTTCTTCAGTCTTGATTACAGAGATCTGAAGGTTTTCTTCTTGATTTTGTGTTACTTGGTTATCAGAAGTTAAAATCAATTGAGAATCCATGATTTTGAAAATTAGGGTTTTTGGGGTAACGGGGTTCAATGATTTTAGGGCTAAATCTTGTTTCTTTCTTGATCAGAAAGAAACAGAGGATTCAGAGAGGAGGGGGGAAACAAAACACAGAGAAGAAGATTTACTACACTACTTAAGCTAGGGTTTTAGGAACAGTACGGAGAAGTTAAAAAAAGAAAAAACTGACGACGCTTGACTGTGGAAAAAAAGGGGTTATTTATATAGCTGTGGGAGGCAAGGAGAGTATATGGAACTCTGTGAAAGGAGTTACTAAATTTTTGAGGCCTCTAGCTAAATGAATGTAAATTTCATCTATTTCCATTTCCGGAGCAACCAGGTTTTTTACACTTTAAATTCTTCTTTCAAGGAAGAGAGAGAATCTAGGTTAGGTTGGTGAACTTATCAAAGAGTTTATTTGTTACTAATTTTTATTTTTATCTCTTTCAATACACTGTCTATTCCTAATGGGACCATCACCGATTATTCACGGTTGTGTTTTGCGAGCTAAATTACCTCGTTTGACTGGGGGCCAAAGATATTAATTGGGGCCTCCCACTAGAGGACAAAAAAGGTCACCCAAACCTAATTTGGGTCACCCCTTAGCAAACTTTTTTCTAAATATCTAAACTGTCCCTGAATGATTAGTATTAAAACTTAATAAAGTTAATTTAATTAGTGTGGTTAGATTATGTTAGATTAAAATCAGATTTTAGAATAAATTTTTTGTTTTGTGAGTTGAGAAGAAGAAGAGGAGGTTTTAGAGGAAAACTTGGGGTTTTTAGAAATGAGTAATTCAAGTAGGGAAAATGATGTTGGAGAAGGTTCAAGTAACAAAGATGATTGTGTTGATGGTAAGATTATCTTAAATTCTCCCATGGATTGGATATATGTCACAACACAGAGAAAGAGTCGTCAATGTCGAGGGATGTATACCCCAACGACTCTATAAAGTCGTCAATGTATTGACACCAAAAATGACGACTCAAACCTGCTACTTTTCCAGGTTATAAAAAATCGTCAGGGTAATATGATATACCCTGACGACTCAAACCTGCAACTTTTCCAGGTTATGAAAAATCGTCAGGGTAATATGATATACCCTGACGACTCTTAGCTTGGGTCATAAAGAGTCATTATTTTGTGTGTCTATACCAAGACGACTTTGAAAATTTTTGGGACAGAGAGGCTGTTTGTTTTTCACCTGGGGTCGTTGACCTTTAAAATAGGGTCGTCCATAGAGGATCGTCATAGGTTCTATATTATGTTAACGACTCTAATCTAGGGTAAAAAATATGAAAACCAGAAATATGGTCGTTATCTTGATCATCATATACCCTAACGATTTTTATGGTCTCTACATGCATATGAAAAATCGTTAGGGTTTAGGCTTGTCGAATTGACGACCCTTTTACTGTAACTGAAATTTTTCGGGTGAAGATTTTTTTTTTCTTTTCTTGGAGTCGTTAATGGAGGAGAAGAGAAGAGTCGAGGGGGTGAGAGGGGAGGGAATGATCTTTTTGTTTAGAACTATAAATGAATTGGGGCTAGGATTAAGGGTTAATAGGTTTTTAAGATTTATTTTTAGTGAAGGGTAAAATAATATTTTCACAATCGGTTTAATACGCCCCTGAAAAATTTGGGGTGCAAATAAAATGTCATGGCCCCCAATCAAGCGAGGCTAAATTAGTTGGTTGTGGGAGTGAAAAACCCAAATCTTCATTTTCGTCGTTTTTTTTTTTTTTTTTTAGCAGCATCATAGAATATTGGTCTTTTGACTATTTTTGTTTCTGGACTAAGTATTCTCTACGTTTCAAATAAATAGATTTATACCACCCTACGGCCTATTTCTATGCACATGTCAAGTAGCCGATTTTGCCATTTTAGCACCTATTATGAGTATGTCAAAGCGGCAAACGTATCTGTCTAAGTGTCAAATATACCATTTAGACATACACGACAGAGTGTCTAACGAGTGATAGAGTGTGCATCGCTTTATGGTCATAAGATCGCTCGCTGGTCATTCGAGCGCCAGCGATAGTCATGATGTCGCTCGCTGAGTTGATCATCGCCTCATCAGTTCCTCACCCAACGCCTATAATTCCCCCTCTATAAATACCCAATTCAAACTCATTTCAACTCACACCAGAATTTCTACAATCTCTCTAGAATTTCTCAATCTCAAATCTTTTCATCACTCTTCCAATTCTTCAAAGAGCAAAGCTGATAATATGAACATGGCTGAGTTCATAGCAAACCAATATACTGTCGAAATTCAAAGAGTTGCTAATCGTGCCAACGTGCAAAGTCGAATTAGGAGGCGATTACCAAAATTTATTACTGAGAAAGATGAATGTATTTACAGGAATTATGTTTTTTTTACTGAGAATATATTCACAAATGCATTCCATCGTGATGTATTTTGGGAAAGGATACTTGGAAAATTTTAAGAACAAACAATGAACCCCAACAATCGTGATGCTTCAGGGTTGTCTCATAGCTTCACTGTAATGAATAAGGAAATTAGTATGTATCTTGTTTTACTTCAAGAAGGTCCAAACATGAGAGATGGTGAAACTATATGATAGAACTTGAACAAAGGTGTCGTGCGGAATATAGTCACATCAACGGAAAAGACTTCCAATTTAGAAGTTGTTACGAGATTTTAAGAAGGATGCCCAGATATAATCCAATATTTATGTTTTAATTTCTTAATTGTCAACTTAAGTCTAAGTATTAAGTTTTAATACTCTAATTAAACTTAAGTCTAAGTATTAAGATTTTAAGAGTATTTGTCTTACTTTAGTTTAAACTAAAATGTAACTCTAGCTAATTAAAATGTAAGATTGTATTAAGAATAAAATTAAGCTCAATTTTCAACAATACGAGTCAAATTTTTATATTCATTAAACTTCGAATTAATCCTTAATAGTCCTTTTACAAGACATAAAACTAGACAATAACAATTTGAAATATAGACTTTAAAAATAAAAGTTGTGACAATGTTCTTCATTTTGTTTATCATCTTCATTTCACAAAACTTCCAATCAATGTGCTCATGAACGGAGTTTCCTTTGTTTATCTTCTTCTTTGTCTTCAAATTTGTTTTGCCTTGATTTTCCTTGCCTCAAACTTTTCTTTGCATTTTTTTAGTTGCAGTTTTGACTTGGTTCATATCCAAAACTTGAAGACTTCTTTGCTTTTTACCTATTTCTTTATAACTATCACATATCTTCTTAATGACACCTTCAAGCACTACTCCAGAAAAATCAAGTTGCATTGCCGAATCAAGTTGGATTTGAAATTGTGCCATATGGGAAAAATTGAAAAAATAAATTAGATTGAGAAAGAGAGAAATATAGAAATTAGATTGAGAGAGAGAGAAATAGAGAAAAAATTTGTGTAAAAATTTTGGCGTAATTTTTTGGCGTAATTTTTAGTTTGAAAATTACCTATTTACATGCGACAAAGAACTGGCCGTTGGCGCTAGACTTTATATCGAGAGATATTTATGGTAGCGCATAAAGACTATATCGCTGGCAATATTATTTGTTTCGTTCGCTAGAAACTCTGACGTTCAGTTGTTTTTCCATAGTGGCGTAACTCGTTTGCCATGCCACCTGGTATGTCAAACATGTTTTTTTAACCTCGTGCATAGGAATAGTCCTAAGTCAAAAACAAATGATCAAAGAGAAATAACAAAGGCCTACAAACGGACCTAAGCAAACAAAGAGAAAAGGATTTATACCACCTTAAGCCAAAAAACAATGATCAAAGAAAAATATAGCGTATAAAAGATTTATACCACCCTATGCCAAAAAACAATGATTAAGGAAAAATGACAAAGGTCTACAAATAGAACTAAGCCAAGCAAAACTCTAATGCAACGAAGAAAAAAAATGTCATTTTTCATAACTTCTGATGAGGAAATGAATTCAAATATTTCTCAACTAGGACCAGGAGTAGCCAGTAAATTGCTTTATTAGCAACTGAAAACTCCTTGCAAGTATTTTTCAGTGAACACACTTGAATTTCTTTATTGCCAAATGCACCATAAAATTGCAGCAGGAATTGGGTTTTAAATAGTAGTTCAAGCAGCAGAAGACTGAATCAATTACAAAGATTGAATAGTTATGTGAGGATCCTCGAGCATTGAAAAAAACTAATTAACTTTCTCCAGAAACTTACTCCAAATTATTTTTGCAAAAGCGCAATGGAGCATCAAGTGTGAGGTTGTCTCGGGTTCATTGCAAAAAAGACATCCAGCAGGAACATCAATTCCTTTCCTTCTTAGTGAGTCTCTGGCTAGCAGTCTACCATGAGCAATTGTACATAAGGAAACCTATCTTAGGAGGATACTTTTACCTCAGTATCAAAGAGAAAATTGCTCTGTTATCTTGATCATAATCAACATGGTAATATGTTGTATATATTACTAGTTGAATAGAAGAAATATGGTATTAGTTAACCTATCAATAGTCATTTTTCAGTTTAGTTTTTAAACTATGACCATTTTTTCTGCATTTATCTGAAAAGAATCATCGTACAAATATATCTTCAACTTAAATAATTTCACATAACTTTTGTTGATCATTTATGTGGAAATATTTAAAGGAGTATAATTGGGCCGACCGAGCGAAGCGAGGGAGGACCTTTATATGGCCACTTTTTTGTAAATCTAAGTGATCAATTACCATAAAAAGATTGAGAATGGTCCATACTGAAAAACCAAAAATATCACTCTCTTTTAGTCCAATTATTATAACTCCTTATATATCTTATTTTTTAGGGGTATAATTGGAAAGCAAACTTTAATATAACATATCTAAAAATCCGTGCCTTGGAATTTTACAAATTTTATCTTGTTGGAAAGCTAATAAAAAAAATATATCCAACGAGCACAAACAACAATATCAAATTTAGAGTTTTTACGAAAAATTCGGAGGTATTTATCATTTTAGGCACAATTTTAGAAAATTAAATGTATATTCATTATGCAAACCACCACAAAAGATACATAATACTTTATGTAGCCAAATTTTGGTTTATGCATCAACTAATTTTCCGTTCCAACTAATAAAACGATGTACTCACTCCGTTTCAAGAAAAAAAGATACTTTAATTTTAGGCACAATTCTCGAAAATTGAATGCATAGCCATTATGCAAACCACCACAAAGGATGCATAACACATCATGCAATCATATTTTGGTTTATGGATCGACTAATTTTCCGTTTCTGAAAAGTGATACTTTCACAACCCGTTTCAGGAAAAGTGAAACTTTCGCTCCGTTTCGGGAAAAGTGATACTTTCCCTCTGTTTCGGAAAAAGTGATACTTTTCGCCGGTTTGGAAAAAAGTATCACTTTTTTCGAAACCTAGCGAAAGTATCACTTTTCCAAAACGGGGCGAAAGTATCACTTTTTCCGAAACGGAGCGAAAGTATCACTTTTTCAGAAACGGGGTGAAAGTAATCGCAGACGAACCCCATGTTCAGATTCTTTTTCGGTCGGCCCTCCCACCGTGGCAACGGTCGTACTAGTTATTTTTATGTCGTGTTTTAGAATGTAGTAATTGTTCACGTCATTCTATAGAATTTAATATACTAATTATTTCTTTATATTTAGTTGTTGTTGGTTAGCATTAGTAATACATTTTTAAGTTAAATATATTATTTCTGCCATCAGAAAAATATAATTATTTTCCAATCATTCCGAGAACTGTGATAAACTGTTGTTTACTTAAAAACAAATTGTTGGTAATTTGAACCAATTTACTTCAAATAAATTATTGATTTAGATATTTTACTGCATTTGTTTATTTCGTGTCATTCAGAAAAAAATACAATTATTTTTTTAAAATATCCTAGTAAGTAATAGAACATATTAATAATTAGGTTGTTAAATGAGAATCAATAAAAGTATAATACAAAATAAATATTCAGCTAATATGATATAGTGGATTTTTAAAAATCAGGAAAATATATTTGTTTTTCATTGTAATCGAGTGTAATGAATTTTTTTTATAGCAGTGATTAGGTTTGCAATACTCAGTAAAAATCCAGACTAGTTGGTTGAAGTTGCAGTTGTTGGTAAAGTGCTTCAAGTTCAATTTCGAGGCATGAGAAACATTGAAAAATTATAGGGCCTGATATAATTCCATGGTCCAAGATAATTTCAGATATGGTATTTTTCGTAAAGTAAAAAATTTCTTTTATACCGCTCTTATCCAGAAAAATATGACTCCTCAAATGCCGACGAATTTTTGAATTATTAGTTTGAGCAACAATGTCTACAAGCTCATATCCAAACTTATAACAAACCATTTAAAAAATTTCAACCCGGCGGTAGGGGCCAATAAAGATCTCATAACAAGTTACGTCCCTTCACATGTTTAGATAATGATTCCTTTAGGTTAATTCCTTTATATTACACTGTGAATCTAACAATCGTTTAGGTTTAATCAAGATTTGGTTATAAGTTTAGTTAGGGTTTATTGATGAACATTAAATCAACAAAGTAACAATAGACATAAAAGAGAGAAAATGTAAAATGTGTAATTCTATTAACCCGAGTGTCTGTTACAAAATGAGCCTTTGTTAGCTACTTATACAAGTGAAAATTCAGGGGATTCTCATAAAAAAGGTGTGATTCGCGGGGAGCATTTTAATTCACGTATCGTCTGTGATTTTTCGATCACACTTCAGTTTCCTGCCTAATCTTACGAGGTCCCGAACTTGATATCTACATTCCGATGTTAGCTTCACTTCTTTGTAGCTTCATATTCTTTATCAGCTGCTAGCGCTAGAATTTAGACTTGTTACCTTTCAGCTTCAGGTCATATGTTTCTTAGATTCGTGTTCTCTCTCTGGTCTCAGCTTCATAACGCTTCAGATGTCAGTCTATGCATGGTAGATGATATATTTGTAATCTACAAAAAAAATCCAAAAAATATTCAAACAAGTTCGATTTTTTATAGATCATTCTGGTTTGAGGAGTTCATTAATTATTAGAGCATTACTCGTTTGTACCTACAAATAATGGTGTTTGTTGCAATTTTTTCCAAATTTTTGGTTATACGTAATATATATTCGAAACATGCTCTTGTGCTGTTTTTTTCCTTTGATTTGTTCTCAAAAAATTATGAAGCTCCTTGATGGATTGCCAGTAAGTCTAGATCCACTTGAATTTATTCTGAGTTCGACAATGCTGCAAATGAATTCGTGAGCATGACATGCATGGCTCGATGCAAATACCACTTGTGAAACTGGAAACATGAATGCATAAGCCATGAAATACAATCCGTCATAACTGCCAGTGGCATTAACATGGTGGTGGCATAGGCGCCCTTGGCCTCCAACACTGGCTTGCTAGTGTGATGCGTGTCGTAAGTGCAACAAATTACTCAAGACATTTCTCACTAATCAACTAATAATATGCGGATATAGGGATCGTCCCCACGGGGAGCTATGTAATTGATATGTTATTTGTATTGAAAAAACTAAAATAAAAACAGATACTAATAGGAATTGGTTGAATATTTAGCTAAAAAAGAATAATAAACAATAAGATGAAAAGATGATTTGGAATCATTAGTCGTTACCAAACGTTGACTCGCTTAGTATTCTTACACAATATTACATGGTGAGGTAAAACTTGTATCTAGTAAAAAAAAATTGAAAAACTTTTTTCTGGTGATCTCTAAGAAAGGAAATCAATAATTATGCTTACTTACCTTCTCACCCGATCTACAATCAGCACCATTCTCACTAACGAATAAAAACGTCTTTGGCTTCGGCTTCAATAAACTTTTGAACTTCGCATAAATTTGAAAACTTGTACCGTTTTTGTTTGATTCCTTTTTGTTTGAAACCTTTTCATGTATTTATTCTTTTCTATGGCCTTAACTAATGAAATAACGAACAACTAAAACAATTTAAATGAATTTTTTATTTTTAGATTTATTTATTTACCTTTTTTTAGTAACAACGGGATAACAACTATAATAGTAATGAAACTAAAATTAACATGGATACTGGGAAAGGATTTAAGCACTTGAATCTTAACAGATTGTATTACCTTGGTGTGACACACACTCTAAACGGACAAATTTTTAGTCCGGTACAAAAAAAAAAAAAAAGGTTTGGTGCCTCACTTATTTTTTTATGGGTATTCTCCACTAATGGTTGCTTAATTCTTCAATACTGCATTTATGTTTGCACCTAATTGTCTGCCGACATGGTTAGGTTCAACATTGTTATCCTCTCAACGATTAAGGTCCTCGAAATAAGTTCTCCATGACTTCTAATCTTAGTTATCTGTAAGAACTCTGTATGTAATCTTAGCAACATGTATACATGCGACTCTAAAATCTCTAAACGTTATAGGCAATCCAAAATATCTACAAAAAATTTGAAAAAACTCTACATGCGAAATTGAGAACTAACTAAAGACTAAAAACTCTATATGCAAATAGTCCCCCACACCTAAACTTCACATTATCTTCAGTGTGCAAAATCGAGGTGACATCATAATAAAATCGAAAATTGTACAAATTGGTAAGGAATTTGGCAAAACAACAATTCACAAAAGTTGTCCTCCTACGTCTTTTCTACAAAGTGTCAAAGGGGCACAATGTTTTGATAAACAGTCTGAAAATTATGACTAAAACATGTGCGGTCAGAATTCTTCTGACAAAAAGGTTTCGTGAAAAATTTCTTCAACTTAGATTCAGGACCCTACAACATTAAACATGGGATTGAAAATATGATAAAAATCTTAAAAATAGAAATAAAAAACCAATGGGTTTCATCCCATTCAACGCTTAGTTTAACGTCCTCAGTATGGCCTTCTTGTTATCGTCTGTAAACCAACAATCTGAATATTCAGGGATCCACCCAGATAAAAATCTGCAATTCTAATAACCACTTCGTACAAATGTTATCAATAAGATAATACTAGTGAGTTATCAATAAGATAATACTAGTGAAACTGTTATTTTTTGGAAGTTTCCTTCACATTTAGTCTTTTCTACACTCGGAAGTGTAAAACATGAGAACTTTGACTGGTTCCTCCCGGTGAACCTGCATAATGTTAGAAGCGAACATATCTAGTGGTCGATTAGAAGCAAAATAATCCATAAAAAAATTTGGAGCACACAACTTCAATTCTAAGTGAGGTAATTTTCTTAAAAGTTGAATTAACAAGAATTTTAAAATCTACCTTGATTAGGGTGGGAGGATCAAAAGACATAAAAATATGCAAAGGATTAGACAAACCTTCCACAATCTCTTGTATGACGGGATCCTCATCATTCTTAAAGAATTTCAATGAATTATTTACCTTATTTTTATTGTGGTCTTCTACCAAACACTCTAAAAGTCATTCATCATCATCTTCTACTTCAACCTCATCATCGTTACAATCCTTAGCATCATTAATTGGGTCTTCCACGAAATCAACCAATTTTGTTTCATTCTCGAATAAAGATCGATCATATTTGTCGTCGTTGTCAGACCAAAAATCAGTTTCATATGTAATAACATCTTTTAACGTTTTCTCTTTCGAGATATTATAATCCAATACACCCCTCATCACAAGAATGAGAGTCTTCTCCAAAAAAGTCTAGTTCATTGGTGAAAACCCTAATATATTTGTTTGAGTATGTTACACCATTTATAACAATATATATTTCATACGCAATCTCCTCCTTTGGATAGGCGAATGATCATCATTTTGACCTGGAATTGGAATAATTTTATCATTGTTACATGGACTTTCAGATGGTTGATTATCTTCAGAATTATCGTTAATCATATATTCATTACTAACCATGGAAAAGTCCAATTTTTTCTTGGCTTTGAGACCAAACTTATTCCTTCGTCATTTCCTCTTTAAGTTGACTAATGCAACTCTTCAGGATATCCATAGTCCATTGAATTTCATGGAGTGTATATTCAAATTTTTTTTTTGTGCTCATCCATCTTTTGATGTAACTATTTCATCAATTGATTTTTTCGATCCAAATTATTCATAAAATGGTGCACTAGATTTGCACGACTAGAAGAATTATTAAAAGCATAAATATCCCCATGTCCTTGTTATTGTTCACTTATATACCCACCATAAGGAGGTTGATATGTACGAAAATAAATGTAAGGTTCCATAGGATATTGATTAAAACCAAAAGATTGGTTTTGATTATATTCCCCATATGGTTGGTAGTTGTCGTCTGACTGGGATTGAAAACCATATTAATTATCATATGAGTGATCTTGTGCACCATACATGTTATTTCCGAAACGCTCTCGAAAATGTGTTTTGGGTAAGGGTTTTGAGAATGATGCCGACGCTTATATTTAAGTAAGTTTTCAATTATGGATTTACGAGATTCTTTAGAACATGGTTTGTGATGTTTCCATTATGACAACTGGATTTGGAAACCAGAGAACTCTATTATAGGACTGTCAGGCCTTAATTGGCACCCCACCTACGGGTGGCAACCCGGAAAACCGTTTTTTTGATAACGATGGCTGGTATCAGACTACCCTGACGTTGGCACTGGCCTTGTAAATAGTAGAGTAATTCTATCTGAATTTAATTGAATGGCAGCTTACAAATGTTTATGAACATACACTTTACATTTAATTACGAATTTGACATTCTAGTTTGATGTTTTTTTTTAGTTGTTGGCATTTTATTTGTTTATCTCCTAGCATCGATTGCCGTCATATCCCCTAATGGGATGAGTCTCACCCCGTTTTGTTTTGTTTTCCACAGAGTTTGGATTCATTTTGGAGCAGCAAGCTACAAGACGCGGCAGCGAAGCTAGAGCCACAAAGTTGGTATTTACTTTGTCGTCCTTATATATGTATATATCATGGTATAATAATAACAAGTGGGCATCGGGAGTGTTTTAGAATGGTGTTCAGTTTGCTTGAAAGTAATTCAGTTTCAGTTAATATGTCTTATGAGTATGTCTATTTGTTTGGAATAATTTTGTTGTCGAATTTTACGGCATCAGCAAGTCATGTTTTATATATTTTTACTTCTCCAATTTCTACTTTAAGAAATTGCTAAATTTGGACTAATGAAATACCTTATACCATGGAACTTTGCTTTTGTTGTGTAAGACTTATGTGCAAGGAAATACGTATTTTTATGCAACATTTAGTATCTTTGTGTCTTTTGTTTAACTGCCATTGTATAAAATCATGCTCTTCAATACTTTATTTTTGAATATTATTTTTTATATCGTTTTAAATTTTTGAGTGACGGAACGGGGGTTTAGCCCTGCTGGATGGGTTGAAATCCAACCCGCTAGAGGGAAAATTTCTGGTCTGTTACAATTTTAGATCACGCAAGGTGTGTCTTAAATAGGTTGATATCAAAAAATTATGGTGTACTTGGTACCCTCGTCATTTCAACTATCAAATATGGTTTCGTGTGTAATCATTTGATTACTTCAAAAGAAGTTAAGTCTTCTGCGATTTCAACACTACTCATTGAAAAATCCGTTGAATGAGAAATCAATCGTCTGCCAACAAATGAGCTACATGTTTAACTAGTTTTTTTTTCTTCGAAACTAGATAGTGCTATGTTATTTATTAGTGCCAAAGATAAGACATATTGGGATTTCCAAGATCGAAATCGATATCAAGCTAGCTAGTTAGAAACCGGTTTTAGTCTGAATACATCTTTTGATCTCTTTTGAGAATATATTAATCAATTATTGATGAATTTCAATATCCGTGTAAAATCTATTCAACTATCAATAAAGTTATAATAAGTAATTTTAAATTCTTAGTGTCATTAGTTACTGATAGTGACTGCAATACTTATTCCTATTGAGAATCCTTCCGTGTTGCTTTTGGACATGAGATACACTTTTGGATTTTTCAAATCTAGGTTTACGTCTCATAAGTGGCTTATTTTCTTATGGTTCCTGACTTTTGATAAATAGCGTATTTTTACATCTAATCTTTTGAGATTGTTATATCAGAAAATTCTGGTGGTTTAACTCATATGTGATTCGTTATACTAATAACCTTTATGTATATAGTTTAATTATTTTGTTATTTGTATGAGTTTGTATTCGGTCTTAGTCATTCTCGTGGGAGGTGATGGATAAGATCATGTTTCGACCTTTCTTTGATAAAGGTAGCTTTTGTTTTGATCTTTTGTTGCTTCAGGGAGTAACAAACTGAAAAAACGGGGGTCTAACAACCACACCCAATATTTCACTTCCAAGTACTCCAATGACCCCAAAGGTTGTAAGTTTAGCATCATCGTTGTTGAAAATCCGTAGCTATAACAACAAGAAAACAAGAGTTCTCAATCATTGTTATACAGTGTCATAGTATCGTTACACAGCGTCAAAGTTCAGTTGTATCACAACTTCAACAACAATACTATGGTGATATGTATCACTCCCCCGTAGTCAATACTCCATCTCTCATGGAAACCACTCCCCCTTACATAATGATCCGAAAACCATATGTATTTGTAGTGTGAACTACATATTAATTCTCCCCCTTTTTGTCAATAAAATTGGCAAAGACAAAAGAACGGGATCCTAATGAAATTTCCGAAAGAGACATTTCATGACCAAAAGAAAGAAAACACATATCATCTTATTTAGATGAAATCATAAAGCTGAAGCTAAATGCATTCATCAAGGAGTTTAAAGATACAAGATAACCCCTCAAATATTCCACAGCCGCACTCCCCACAAATATTTGGCAATTAAGCACAAGTTCAATTAAGAATTCTCCCCCATAATATGTCATTCCCGAAAGAACAACAAGAGCGACCTTAATTTCAAGAGAAAAGAAGGATTTCTTTGGACATAAAAAATCACATACAAGTATGAATTTGAATCCAAAATACTCAATTAAATTAACCACAAGAGAACCCATGATTAATTTAATCGGATATGCTCAACATAAGTGAACTTATGGAGACTCAAAAATACTCAATTAGATTAATCACAAGAGAACCCATAATTAATCTAATCGAAATACACAACCAAACTAATCACAAAAGTAATCAATTTAATTGGCCATACTCGACATAAGAGAATCTATGGAGCAATGACTAAGTTAATCATAAGAAAGCAATCAACCCAGTCAAAAGTGCTCAAACATAAGAAAACTTACGGAGCCATAACTAAAATAACCAAACAAGATGATTAATTTAGTTGATTATGCTCGACATAAAGTATCTTACGGAACAACAACAAAGCTAATCATAAAATAATCAACTTGCTCGTTTAGTGCTCAACATAAGACACATTACGGAGCCTCACAGTAATACATAAAATATGGATCAGGGAAGATCAATTACCGCGGAATACACAAGGATTCATTCTATTTTCCATCACTATTTGCATAACGACATACAATAGACATAATCCTTGTAAACAAAAGATTTTAACCTATCTTCCATCAAAAATTGACAATATAGGCTTAAATTTTGTATTTGTCAAAAGTCTATTCATTCTTTTATCAATATGTGCATATCGACATACGAAAGACTTTACTTTTGACAAGATATGGGATAATAACAGTTCACGGACGTAAACACACATATCCCATAACAATTTGCAATATATAAAACCATAAAGATTAATACAAACAGTTTTTAGAATTTAAAAAAAATAAACTATGAAGATGAAAACGTTGGACATATCTATGTGTAATCACAATAATGGATATTCCAAACTCTAGTTATTCTTCTAAACAAAACAAGAAAAATAGAAGATTTACTAGATGTTAATACCTTTGAAGAATTCTTTATCGTCCCCGAACTCCTTGTAAATCAACAACCATTGGGATAAGGTTCATTAAGGTAGGAGTTTATATCAATGAACCTTCTTGGATGATGATGTCAAACCAGGGCCTTGAATGTCATGAGTCTTATACACAATGCTTTCTTTCAGCTCCATTTACTCTCTGTAAACATTATTTCATTCCTCTTCAGAAACCTAATACATACATCTAATCAATTTTCAATAGCTTCATTCTTCATATATAAAATCATAGCCATAAGATTCTGGTTTGAGAAAATTTAAAAATATTTAACCTCGAAAAATTCATGACTTTACTTTTCCCAATGGTCTGCCTCAAATATTTCCATGACCATGAATCTCATTATTCCCACAGCTCTCTCAGATTCTTTTAAACAAAACAAGATTCTGGTGAAAATGGGATAATACCTTTGAAAAATTCTTTCTTCTCGATTTAGAGGCGGGTTAAATGGAAATGAGGATTAGGCCGATAACAATTTTACCCTTTTGCTCAAATTGGTTCTTCTTCTTTTCCTCCGATTAAAGGCTAAATATCAAATTTCATATAGTCATGGTGTGGCATGTTTGCAATATATAAAACCTCATTCGTCTGGGTATAGATGGATCTAACTCAAAAGGAGGGCCCGATGTAATCATGATAATGGATATTCTGGTGCTTATGACTTTGCAAGCAGGTAGGGTAAACAAAACAAGAAAATAATTTATCAGATATCATGTTAACATGCGTGGATACACTTCCCAAATTGCAATCAACTCTTGGGTAGATCCGTTTCCAGGAACATGAGGCGTGAACTTCAAGCAACCATTGGGATCAAGTTTACACCATATCAATGTATGGTCGGTCCTATCTCTGATGATGTCAAACCCTCACCAACGTTCCTTCAACCACAGTCGGGAGTTCTTCTGATGCATAAATACCTGCGGTGCCGCCGTGCTCGACTTTGACATTAATTGACCATGCTATCTTTGCGTGAAGAACATTCCAGAACATCAATCGTGTCCTGGCCCAGGGGAAGATTTCAGCGGTTCTGGCGTGCGGCGTGCACAGATGTGTTATCGACTTTCCATACCTCCACTTCCCGTGAACCCAAACTCCCTTTTCCAAGACAACAAGGAATAAAGACTTTACTTTTGACAAGAAAATCAATTTTCTTTGAAATCCGATTCAATTTATCATTTAAAAAGGGTCAAAAGTCTATTTGCATTCTTTTATCAAAATCATCTTCCAAAACTCACATGTTTTAGAAGGGGAGAGAGGCCAGTCTTAAAAAAATAAACCTAAAAATATGCCCTCAAGATGAAGATGAAAACACATTTCTCGCTTGGAAACCCAGGGGGCATTCATGTTTATATCTATGTGTAATCACAATATTTCTTGGATGGATATTCAGCAAACTCTAGTTATTGGTGGAATCTTCTAAACAAAACAAGAAAAATACTAGAAAGATTTACTTTTAATAGCGGAGAGAAAAAGAAAGCTTTTCTTTTTCCTTTTCCATCTCTTGGAAAGTGGATCAAGATGATGCCGTAAAACTACCCCTGAAGAGAGAAATGGCAAGTCTAATCATCTAAATTTTGTATTTGTCAAAAGTCTATTCATTCTTTTATCAATATGTGCATATAAACCTAAAAGACTTTACTTTTGACAAGATATGGGATAATAACATATCTTCCACTGTGACAAAACACACATATCCCATAACAATTTGCAATATATAAAACCATAAAGATTAATACTGCAAAAATCATCTTCCAAACAGTTTTAGAATTTAAAAAAATAAACCTAAAAATATGAAGATGAAAACGTTGGACATATCTATGTGTAATCACAATAATGGATATTCCAAACTCTAGTTATTCTTCTAAACAAAACAAGAAAAATAGAAGATTTACTAGATGTTAATACCTTTGAAGAATTCTTTATCGTCCCCGAACTCCTTGTCGTCAACAACCATTGGGACGTAAGGTTCATTAAGGTAGGAGTTTATATCAATGAACCTTCTTGGATGATGATGTCAAACCAGGGCCTTCTGAATGTCATGAGTCTTATACACAAAAGCCTTTATTTGTTGAATCTCCTTTCGCATCTCCTTCAACACTTCAAGAATATCAGAAAACTTCTGAGAGTTTGAAGGAACGACTCTTGGCTTCCTCACATTCCTTCTTTTTCTTTTCAATGTCGGATCTAACGGAGACTTCTCTTTTTCCTTCATGATTGATGGCTTAACAATCATATTAACATCCTTTTCATCAGAAGACATGATACTTGGAGCATCCATAGGTGTATGGGTTTGTGAGAGGAAATCACAATCTCAACAAGTAGTCTTGGGATAAAAAGGAGTTTCTAGAAAGGAAAAAGAATGTAGGGTTTCGAAACCTTTAACAGGTTCGTACACGTCCAACTCTCAACCCTATAAAGAGTAGAATTTGACGATGATAACCCTCTCTTTTGTTGATAGACAGGAAAGAGTAAAAACTAAGAAAAAAAGAGAAAAAAAACTTTTCCTAAAGCCTGAGAGGTACAAAATCATTGTCTCTTTTGATCAGGTACATGAGACAAGATTTCCAACAACAACACAATTAAGTTGCGTTGCGGTGAACAACAATTTGTCCACCATTTTCCTCTTGTGAGGAATCTACAAACCTCTGTCTATCAAAACGACTTGACCATACTTTCTTCTATAATGGTCTTGGTCTATCCGTGGAAACTAACTTCTTAGACGAAGATAAAATCTTACATACCTCAGCAGTTTTCTGAGCGATTTTAAGCTTGTGTGCTAATCGATTTGCTCTTCATTGAAGTTTGTTGACGTGCCTCAATTGGTGTTTGTACTTGTAACACTTTGATAGTTCATGACCCTTTTGAGAACAAAACGAGCACGTCAATCTTGGATAATATTAAGTCATCTGAGATGTGCACGCAGTTAGACACATAGTGGAACCTGAAACATTACAAGCAGAGTTTCCAAAGAATGGGTCAACTTTTTCTTCCGGATTAGTTGGGTTTTCTTCTGAAAGAATATCAAGATTGATGTATGTATTGCTACAATTATCAAAATCAATATTTTCACCAAGAAGTGCAACACTTTATTTCTCGTCTTCATTAGAATCATAGTTGTCAGACATTTCATCAAGAGTTGCAGCAAGACCTTTGTTCCCAGTGTGTTTCCTACGATTTGGGCACTCGTTTGCAAAATGACCAAATCCTTTACACTTAAAGCACTGAGGCATATCCTCGTCATCAGTTTCATCTGTATCCCTATTTTTAGGAGGAACACGATTATGAGATTTGACTGATGCTTTAGGCTTATCTCTGGAGAACCGTTTACTTCTCTTCAACAGAAAATCCTTAAACTTTCTTGTGATCATCGAGAATGACTTGTCAAGATCTTCATCGGATGAATCTGTCTCAGAGTGATCATCTTCAGAGATATACACTTTTTTTACTTTTATCAAGTAATTTAGTGTCCTTTAGTGCTTTGAACGCAACATCCTTAGATTTGGATGAATGTTCGTGATCAAAGATCTTAAGCTTCCTAACCAGCGTATTTCTGGAGAGATTATCTAGGTTATTTCCCTCAACGATGGCATGCTTCTTAGAGTCGTATCTAGATGGTAGCGATCTGAGAATTTTCATCACAATGTCCTTTTCAGGAATAGTCTTACCCAATGCAAAAGATGCATTAACAATTTCAGACACTTTGTGATTAAACTCATCAAATGTTTTTTCATCTGCCATACGAAGGTTTTCTCAATCAGAATTAAGGTTTTGAAGCCTGGCTTCCTTTTCACTGGTATTACCTTCGAATACGGTTTCTAATATATCCCAAGCTTCTCTTAGACTTAGTGCAATTTGACACATGGTACTGAAGATTTGGGGTAATGACATGTATGATGGCATTCAAACCGTCGAAATTTTGCTTTGCAACAAGTATCTCGGCAGGACTGTATTCACCAATATTTTTGGGAGCGTTTACATTACCTACTGCCACAACGGGAGCATCATAGCCATTGAAAATCACGTGCTTGAAGAAAAGCTCGCATATCAATTTTCCACCATAAGTAATTAGAGCCATCGAAGACTGGTGGTACGTTAATTGAGATAACACCTCTGTCCATAGAGTCAGATCGCTACAAATATAGACTTGTAAGGTCTTGAACGTGTTTGCCTGCTCTGATACCAATTGAAAAAGCGGGGGTACAACAACCACACCCAATATTTCGCTTAGCTATCTGTATGGACAAACTCCAATATACTTTCTAGAGAATCAACTAGACAGTCAGACTCAATCTAGACAAAAATTATATCAAAGAGTTTATAACTCAATCTCTTGGTTTGATATATACTCAAGCAAATAGAAATCTGCGAGTCTTTATCAAATACTAGAGAGATAACTTGGATGATACCAAAGACCAATATCCAAGTCTCAATCAATTTAAATCAACAACCAAAAGGTCGGATATTCTAATTGATTGAACAACGCACAACCTGTGATATTTCAATTATATAAACAAATATAATGCGGAAATTGAAATAACACAGACACCAGAATTTTGTTAACGAGGAAACCGCAAATGCAGAAAAACCCCGGGACCTAGTCCAGATTGAACACACACTGTATCAAGCCGCTACAGATACTAGCCTACTCCAAATAAAATTTGGTCTGGACTGTAGTTGAACCCCAACCAATCTCACACTGATCCAAGGTACAATTATTCTCCTACGTCTCTGATCCCAGCAGGATGCTACGTACTTGATTCCCTTAGCTGATCTCAACCACAACTAAGAGTTGCTACGACCCAAAGTGGAAGACTTTCATAAAAAAATCTGTATCACGCAGAAAAGTCTACGGTAATAGATAAATTCGTCTCCCACGAATATACCTACGAGTTTTGTTCCGTCTTTTGATAAATCAAGGCGAACAGGAACCAATCGATAACCCGAACTTATATTCCCGAAGAACATCCTAGTATTATCGATCACCTCACAATAATCTTAATCGACGCAAATGAAAAAGGTATTGCGGAATCACAAACGATGAGACGAAGATGTTTGTGAATTCTTTTTATCTTGCCTATCGGAGACAGAAATCTCAAGCCAATTATTACAATTGTACTCGTATGATAGAAACAACAAGATCAGATCACACAACTACGAGAAAGTAGTATCGGTCTGGCTTCACAATCCCAATGAAGTCTTTAAGTCGTTAACCTGGTTTAGAGAAGAAAAACCAAGGTTAAAGGAGAATCAACTCTAGCTTATACAACCAGTATCACACGTAAGGTGTGGGGATTAGGTTTCCCAGTTGCTAGAGTTCTCCCTTATATAGTCTTTCAAATCGGGGTTGGCAATCAATGTTAGCTTGGTAACAAAGCATTCAATATTCACCGTTAGTGAAAACCTGATTAGATTCAAGCTAATATTTCTCAACCGTTAGATCGAAAACTTAGCTTGTTATACACACATGAAATGCACGTTTCTAGGCTTGTGTAACCATACCCAAACATGTACATTTGTTGGTTCAATAATAGTTAACCAAAAGGTTAGCCATATGAGCAATTTCATATCAACCATATTCTTCTTCACCATAACTAGTCCAAATGACTCAAATGAACTAGTTAGAGAGTTGTTCAATTGCTTAGATCTTTATGTAACTACACAAGACACAATCGAAGTAAAAACGATTTGATTCACTCGAATCGGTTCATGAACTTTATATCCATGGTTTGCAAAAGCATTCCGTAGTTTATTTAAACATGAGTTCAAGAACAATCGTTTTTAGATATAACCAACTCAAGTTCGCGGACTGGGTTCGCAGACTTAAGTTCACGGAAGGAGTTCACAAACTCCAGCAGAAATTCTCGGGTCGAGAAATTCCGCCAGTTCGCGGACTGAGTTCGCGTACTTGGCTCACGCCACCATTCTGGTTCTCTTGATCAACAAAGTTCGCAAACTTTGGTTCAAGCAATAAGGACTTCTACATATATGTGTTTCCACAACAATGCTTATATCCTACTATGGTTATGTAATCTAAACTCTCATTTCAATCATTGAAACATTCTCAGAGGACGTTATATAGTTGTTATT
Organism: Papaver armeniacum; assembly: GCA_023531295.1. Classification (NCBI taxonomy): domain Eukaryota; kingdom Viridiplantae; phylum Streptophyta; class Magnoliopsida; order Ranunculales; family Papaveraceae; genus Papaver; species Papaver armeniacum. Next base: position 441,436 of record JAJJWW010005809.1, on the reverse strand, counting down.
CACAAACCATTTTTCGTCAGAGCAATTTTCAAAGTGATTGAAACATAACATGACTTTCGTCACTAGGTAAAGATGAATTCGGCTAAAGCGAAAGCTTTCCAACACATATTTCGAGAAATAGATAGGCGAGATAAACTCGGCTCTAAATACCAATTGTGTATAATCTTAGTATATATAGCAAAACGACTTTTGTCTCAAGATAGGAGATAAATAGACTTTTGAGTGATATATAAGTTCAAGTCTCCACATACCTTTTAGTCGATGAAGTTCCACCGGTTCCTTGAGTAATCCTTCGTCTTGTATAATGATTGCCATGGAGTTCTTGAGCTCAACTACACTTTTTATCCTAGTCCAAGACCTTAGATATAGTAGACTAGAAATAAAGACTTATAGTTTTGATCACTAACATTGACAAACATGCTTGAGATAGCAACGCATGCGAGTTCGACCGAGCAATGCTCTAACATGTCTTATGTTGAGCTCTATCGACTGAGATATTTTTTGGCTTAGTTGTTGCTCCGTGAGGTACTTTATGTGGATCATGTTCAACTAAATTAATCATCCTTGTTTGGTTATTTAGTTGTTGCTCCGTAAGTTCTCTTATGTCGAGCATGACCAATTAAATTGATTACTTTTTGTGGTTAATTTGGTTGTGTATTTCCGATTAGATTAATTATGGGATCTCTTGTGATTAATCTAATTGAGTATTTTTGAGTCTCCATAAGTTCACTTATGCTGAGCATTTCCGATTAAATTAATCATAGGTTCTCTTGTGGTTAATTTAATTGAGTATTTTGTTATGTCCAAGAAAACATTCTTTTCTTTTGAAATTAAGGTCGCGCTTGTTGTTCTTTCGGGAATGACATATTATGGGGGAGAGTTCTTAATTGAACTTGTGCTTAATTGCCAAATCTTTGTGGGGAGCGCGGCTATGAAATATTATAGGAGTTATCTTGTATCTTTATAGACTCCTTGATGAATGCATTTAGCTTCGGCTATATGACTGCATCTAAATAAGATGATATGTGCTTTTTTTGTCATGAAATGTCTCTTTCGGAAATTTCATTAGGATCTCGTTTTCGTACATTTGCCAATTTTATTGACAAAAAGGGGGAGAATTAATATGTAGTTCACACTACAAATACATATGGTTTTCTGATCATTATGTAAGGGGGAGTGGTTTCCATGTGAGATGGAGTATTGACTAAGGGGGAGTGATACATATCACCATAGTATTGTTGTCGAAGTTGTGATACAATTGAACTTTGATACTATATAATGATACTATGACACTGTATAACAATGATTGAGATCTCTTGTTTTCTGGTTGTTATAACTACGGATTTTCAACAACGATGATGCTGAACTTACAACCTTTGAGATCATTGGAGTACTTGGAAGTGGCGAAGATTTCGAGTAATGTTGAAGATTAGGCATGTGGAATAGGAGCTACAAAATTTAATTCATTTATTTTTGTATTCCATAGGTATTGATAGTTTTGTCACTAAAATTGACAAAGGGGGAGATTGTTATAGCATTGCTCGGTCGAACTCGCATGCGTTGCTATCTCAAGCATGTTTGTCAATGTTAGTGATTAAAACTATAAGTCTTGATTTCTAGTCTACTATAGCTAAGTCTCGGACTAGGATAGAAAGTGTAGTTGAGCTCAAGAACTCCATGGCAATCATCGTACAAGACGAAGGACTACTCAAGGAACTGGTGGAACTTCATCGACTAAAAGGAATGTGGAGACTTGAACTTATCTATCACTCAAAATTCTATCTACTCTATCTCCTATTTTGAGACAAAAGTCGTTTTGCTATATAGACTTTGATTATACACATTTGCTATTTGGTAGGTCTTTAAAAGATGGTTTTCCTACGTTAAACTGCAAGTGCACAGCGCCTGTTGGAGGCGTGGCAAGCACAGGTCGATCCCACAGAGAAATGGTGTGTGTGTGAATGATCTAAGGCTTACTCTAACTGATTTCAAGGAAGGGTAACACAATTATGAACTGATTTTTGGTTGTCGATACGACTAGTTGATGTGGCTCTAAACTAAGGCAGCAAATAAGTAAGATATGTTGTAAACAGATGTGTGAGAGCACTAGGGTGATTGAATTCACCTCCTAAACCTATTCTAAGGTAATACAACTCAAGTTCTACTCTTACATTTCCCTTGAAGGCTTCAGGTGGGAATTATACCAATTGCATTCACTAATTATTCCCTAGTATTGGTTGTCTTCTTACAGCACAACCAATCACAGACTAATTTGATCAACAATTAGCTAATAACCCTATTACAATTCACAACAGTAAGAAGAGAAACTTGAAAATTGAATTAACTTCTTATAAGCATTAGTGGTTTCATCTACACCCTAGCGGGGTGAATTAGAACATTATGCAAATGAAAATTACTCAAAATTAAATTCTAAAACTAAACCCTAAAAATTGACTGTGTGTTTTTCTCTCACAACAAAACAACATATGTATCTCACCAATCGCTCAAACTAACCACTAATCGATGACCCAAACCTGCTTTCTCTGCTCTGAATCGACCATGCTTGGGTTGTTGGTGAAACCCTAGCTCTCACTTATCTCTAACCTAGCTTCTAAGGTATGGAGAAGCTATGATGGAGATAAGTTAAGATAGGGTGGCGGAGCATGCGGCTACTGGTAGTTGTTGGGGTGACAGGAGATGGAGGTGGTGGTGATGGCTCTGGTTTTGTCAGGGAGAGGGAGGAGGTAAGGGGAAGAAGATGGAGCTCTGATTTTGTGTCGGGGGAGAAGAAAGAGAAGATGGAGGAGAAAATGGGGTTTGGTCGATGGGATAAGGGCTTGATGGATTCGTTGTTGAGCGGGCACATCAAGAAATGATGCGCATGGTGGAGCGACCGTTGGATCTCGGTGGAGATCGATGCGAGGACCGATGCGGCCGTAGGATGTAGATGGGAGAAATCTAACGGCTCAAATGGTGCGGGCTCGGATCCGGGTCGTGGGTCGGGTCTTGGACTGCTCAAGCCCATGTCTTGTAAATGGGTTGCTCCTTGTTGGGTTGCAACTGATGCGCGCGCGGGCTTTGGCTTTCTGCTCCATAGACGCTTGTCTCCAATTTTCTGCTCTTTTGGCTCCTCAATTTCTCCGAGCTTTATTTTCTACCTAAAAACACAAAATTAATTAGTACAAATATTTATTCTTGAAAACAAAGAAAATACAGAATTTGGGATAATATCTGATTTCTGAGCACAAAAGATGAGTTAAATGCCAATAAATAGATGTAGAAATATGCAATATTTGGCACTCATCACTATTTCGAGCCGAGTTTATCTCGCCTATCTATTGTGTTTGGTAATTTTTGAATATGTGGAACAATTTATTGTTTCAAGCTGAGTCTGACTCGCTTACATATTTCTCGAAATATGTGTTGGTAAGCTTTCGCTTTGGCCAAGTTCATCTTTACCTAGTGACGAAAGTCATGTTATGTTTCAATCACTTTGAAAATTGCTTTGACGAAAAATGGTTTGTGAATAACAACTATATAACGTCCTCTAAGAATGTTTCAATGATTGAAAGAGTTTAGATTATATAACCAATGGTGGATATAAGCATTGTGTGGCAACACATATATGTATAAGTCTCTTTTCCTTGAACCGAAGTTTGCGAACTTTGTTGATCAAGAGAACCGGAATAAGAGCCGTGAACTCAGCCCGCGAACTAGCGGAAGTTCTCGACCCGAGAAATTCTACTGGAGTTTGAGAACTCCTTCCGGGAACTTAAGTCCGCGAACTAAGTCTGCGAACTTAAGTTGGTTATATCTAAAAACGATTTTTGTGAACTCATTCATATTAACTAAGGAATGCTAAATGCAAACCGTGGCTATACAGTTCATGAACCGATTCGAGTGAATCAAATCGTTTTTGCTTCGATTGTGTCTTGTGTAGTTACATAAGATTTCCTTGCAATTGAACAACTCTCTAACTAGTTCGTTTGAGTCATTTGAACTAGTTATGGTGAAGAAGAATATGGTTGATATGAAAGTGCTCATATGGCTAACCATTTGGTTAACTATTGTTGAACCAACAAATTTACATGTTTGGGTATGGTTACACAAACCTAAAATCGTGCATTTTATTTGTGTGTAACAAGCTAAGTTTTCGATCCAACGGTTGAAAGATATTAGCTTGAATCTAATCAGGTTTTCATCTAACGGTGAATATTGAATGCTTTGTTACCAAGATAACATTGATTGCAAACCCTGATTTGAAAGACTATATAAGGGAGAACTCTAGCAACTTGGAAACCTAATCCCCACACCTTCTGTGTGATACTAGTTGTATTAGCTAGAGTCGATTCTCCTTTAACCTTAGGTTTCTTCTTGAAAACCAGGTTAACGACTTAAAGACTTCATTGGGATTGTGAAGCCAGACCGATACTACTTTCTCGTAGTTGTGTGATCTGATCTTGCTGATTCTATCGTTTTGAGTACAATCGTAACGATTTGTTTGAGATTAATATCTCTGATAGGCAAGATATAAAAGTAGTCACAAACATCTTCGTCTCATCGTTTGTGATTCCACAATATCTTCCTTCGCCGCGTCGATTAAGATTATTGTGAGGTGATTGATAATACTAGGCTGTTCTTCGGGAATATAAGTCCGGGTTATTAATTGGTTCATGTTCACCTTGATTTATCAAAATACGGAACAAAACTTGTAGGTATTTATGTGGGAGACAGATTTATCTATTCCATAGACTTTTCTGTGTGATACAGATTTATTTATTAAAGTCTTCGACTTTGGGTTGTAGCAACTCTTAGTTGTGGGTGAGATCAGCTAAGGGAATCAAGTGCGTAGTATCCTGCTGGGATCAGAGACGTAAGGTGCTCAATTGTACCTTGAATCAGTGTGAGATTGATTGGGGTTCAACTACAGTCCAGACCGAAGTTAGTTTGTAGTAGGCTAGTGTCTGTAGCGGCTTAATATAGTGTGGTGTTCAATCTGGACTAGGTCCCGGGGTTTTTCTGCATTTGAGGTTTCCTCGTTAACAAAATTCTGGTGTCCGTGTTATTTCTATTCCGCGTTATATTTTGTTATATAATTGAAATATCACAGGTTGTGCGTTTGAATCAATCAATTGAAAATCCGACCTTTGGTTGTTGATTGTAAATTGATTGATCCTTGAACATTGGTCTTTGGTACCGTTCAAGTGATTTCTCTTGTATTCAATTAGACTCGCAGATTTCTATTTGCTTGAGAAAGAATTGAATCAAGAAAGAGAGATATAACTCTTTGATATACTTTTTATAGATTGAGTCTTGTTGATTCTCTTAAAAGTACATTAGAGTTTGTCCATACATATTGCTAAGCGAAATATTGGGTGTGGTTGTTGTACCCCCGCTTTTTTCAATTGGTATCAGAGCAGGCAAACACGTTTAAAGACCTTATAAGTCTGTGTTTGTAGCGATCCGACTCTATGGACAAGAGTACTATCTCTGATAAACGCGTCACCAGAAATAAAAGCTATGTCTTGTCTATTTCTATTAAAGAGAAAGATTCTTCAATCTCAAATATAGACGAATCTTGTGTTCAAACGAGACAGACAGGCTACGACATGTATTATCTCGATTACCCTTCAAAAGAGTATATCTCACAAAATGAATGGGAATCAGCTAAAGAGAGAGAACTGATTTTGAATTATGTTAAAGTTCAAGCTGATCGGTTGAAAAAACATGTCAAAATTATTCTTGGGGAAATAAGAGACTACAATTACGAAAACTCTAAAGCTTTGCCTTTATCTCTCCTTAAGGAAAGTCTTGAAAGGGATATCTTGGAAATTGAACATCGCTTGAATATGCTCTCAATTCAAGGATATTTCAGAAAGTTCTCTAGACCATCTTTATCAACTACTACTGTAACCGAGGAAGATCCAGCAGAAAAGTCAGTGTCCTCTTCTAGTGGAAAAGATGTGCCTATACCCTCTATTTATCAAAAGGTTGCACATCACATGAAAGGAGGAAATCTCCACATAGTGTTAAGATATTACTTTATAATGTTCAGAAAGTATGTCCTTTTTATGATTCAAAAGGACCGGTCAAGCAAAAGAGAAACTCTAGGTTGAGTAACAATTCCCTTGTTCGTCCTCGATCCACCTTTTACGTAATATTCAAAGGAATAACTGACTTTCATATGTCTAAACCAATTGGTTTCAGTACTCACCCTGTGTATCCTACCAGGAAAGTCAGTTCTATGAGTTCCTTGAATGCTCTGATTCAGAACAGATGTCTTGAAAGTCTTAGAGAAGATCGGAATCTTTTCATCTTCAAAAAGGGAGTTAATGATACATTTGATGTGAAGAGGGTACCAGGAAGAAGCCGATTTTCTTCAGGTAAGAATCAATTTTCTGAGTCATATTTTTGTAACGGTAAATTTTATGATTACCTTTCACATCATAATGGTCTTCCTCCGACATTTCATAAGGAAAAGGATAACCAAAAACAATCTTCATTTAATGAGCTAAAGGCTCATACTTGTGTTAATTAATCACAAGGTTGAAATCTCACTCACAAAAATCCTGGTTGAGTGAAAATTTATTAGGTATACTTGTTAACGAAGTGTCTCTGTTCAATCTAGCTAATCTCTTATCGTTCTTAGATAGATTGACTGTTAACACTTTTGAAATGAGTATTTGTTGATTGGTCCTTCTTTGTTTAGTTTTTCTGTTTGTGTCTTATGCCTTCTAAAGCTAAGATGTATAAGATTTCTTCAAGCAACAAAGTGTGGTGTAAACCTTCTTCTATTAGACCTTTGGACCTTTTTAAGGGTACATGTACGGTTTCAGGACTCCCTCACGAACCAACCTTGTAAACCCTAAGTCCTTCCGAACTTGTATATATACCCTACCTATTGAGTTGAATATCTCACTCTAGGCTTCCTGTTATCAATGGATTCCCCGTCCTGCTCTTGGGATTTACCTGAAGGCTTCGTTGATAATGTGGTATATTTCAAATTCTATAAAGAGAAGGGAACCTTTGTTGAAGTTGAAGGATCTTTTCCCCAATCTCCTGATTCCTATTCGGATATTAAGGAGGTTGAAGAGATTTCGTCTGAAGTAGTTCTCGACTTCCTAAAAAACTTTGAGGATGCAAAGCAGCAACTTGTTGATACAATGAAGTGTCTTGATGTGGTAAGAACTGAGTTGAAAAAGGTTAATTCTGACCTTGTTCTCATGAAAACCCGTGTTAAAGAACTTCCCAATAAGGATATTCTCTCCAAAGTTGCATAGGATGCTGTCGTTCACAAGCTTAAAGATTTCAAGACTCATGAGGATCCTGAACCGTCTATTTGACTTCAGTTCGTGTCCGGCTTTGGCATAGGAGTCTGGTTTTATTTTAGCTTGTTGATTTTATTTTCCTAGTAAATCTTCTATTTTTTTCTTGTTTTGTTTAGAAGAATAACTAGAGTTTGGAATAGCCATTATTGTGACTACACATAGTTATGTCCAACATTTTCATCTTCATGTTTTTAGATTTATTGGTTTAAATTTTAAAATTGTTTGAAAGATGATTTTTGCAGTATTAATCTTTATGGTTCTATATATTGCAACTTGTTATGGGATATGTGTTTTTCCATCCGTGAACTGTGAGTGTCCCATATCTTGTCAAAAGTTAAGTCCTTTATATGTCGATATGCATGTGTTGATAAAAGAATGAATGAACTTTTGACAAATACAAAAGTTAAGCCTATTATGTCAATTATTGATGGAAGATACGTTAAAATCTTTTGTTTACAAGGATTATGCCTATTGTATGTCATTGTGCAAATGGTGATGGAAAATAGAATGAGTCCTTGCTTATTCCACGGTATTAGGTCGATCTCCGATCCACAATTTGTGTATATACTGTGTTGTTCCATAAGGTGTTTTATGTTGAGCTCTATCGACTGAGTTATTTTTTGGCTTAGTTGTTTCTCCGTGAGGTACTTTATGTCGAGCATGTTCAACTAAATTAATCATCCTTGTTTGGTTATTTAGTTGTTGCTCCGTAAGTTCTCTTATGTCGAGCATGACCAATTAAATTGATTACTTTTTGTGGTTAATTTGGTTGTGTATTTTCGATTAGATTAATTATGGGATCTCTTGTGATTAATCTAATTGAGTATTTTTGAGTCTCCATAAGTTCACTTATGTTGAGCATTTGCAATTAAATTAATCATAGGTTCTCTTGTGGTTAATTTAATTGAGTATTTTGGATTCAAATTCATACTTGTATGTGATTTGTTATGTCCAAACAAATCCTTATTTTCTTTTGAAATTAAGGCCGCTCTTGTTGTTCTTTCGGGAATGACATATTATGGGGGAGAGTTCTTAATTGAACTTGTGCTTCATTGCCAAATCTTTGTGGGGAGTGCGGTTGTGGAATATTATAGGGGTTATCTTGTATCTTTATAGACTCCTTGATGAATGCATTTAGCTTTGGCTATATGATTGCATCTAAATAAGATGATATGTGCTTTCTTTTGGTCATGAAATGTCTCTTTCGGAAATTTCATTAGGATCTCGTTTTCGTACCTTTGCCAATTTTATTGACAAAAAGGGGAGAAATTAATATGTAGTTCACACTACAAATACATATGATTTTCGGATCATTATGTAAGGGGGAGTGGTTTCCATGTGAGATGGAGTATTGACTAAGGGGGAGTGATACATATCACCATAGTATTGTTGTCGAAGTTGTGATACAATTGAACTTTGATACTATATAATGATACTATGACACTGTATAACAATGATTGAGAACTCTTGTTTTCTGGTTGTTATAACTACGGATTTTCAACAACGATGATGCTGAACTTACAACCTTTGGGATCATTGGAGTACTTGGAAGTGACGAAGATTTCGAGTAATATTGAAGATTAGGCATGTGGAATAGGAGCTACAAAAGTTAATTCATTTATTTTTGTATTCCATAGGTATTGATAGTTTTGTCACTAAAATTGACAAAGGGGGAGATTGTTAGAGCATTGCTCGGTCGAACTCGCATGCGTTGCTATCTCAAGCATGTTTGTCAATGTTATTGATCAAAACCTATAAGTCTTGATTTCTAGTCTACTATAGCTAAGTCTCGGACTAGAATAGAAAGTGTAGTTGAGCTCAAGAACTCCATGGAAATCATCATACAAGGCGAAAGACTACTCAAGGAACTGGTGGAACTTCATCGACTAAAAGGTATGTGGAGACTTGAACTTATCTATCACTCAAAAGTTTATTTACTCTATCTCTTATTTTGAGACAAAAGTCGTTTTGCTATATAGACTTTGATTATACACGTTTGCTATTTCGAGCCGAGTTTATCTTGCCTATCAATTTCTCGAAATATGTGTTGGTAAGCTTTCGCTTTGGCCAAGTTCATCTTTACCTAGTGACGAAAGTCATGTCATGTTTCAATCACTTTGAAAATTGCTTTGACGAAAAATGGTTTGTGAATAACAACTATATAACGTCCTCTAAGAATGTTTCAATGATTGAAATGAAAGTTTAAATTATATAACCAATGGTGGATATAAGCATTGTGTGGCAACACATATATGTATAAGTCCCTTTTCCTTGAACCGAAGTTTACGAAATTTTTTGATCAAGAGAACCGGAATAAGAGCCGTGAACCCAGTCCGCGAACTGGCGGAAGTTCTCGACCCGAGAATTCTGCTGGAGTTTGAGAACTCCTTACGGGAACTTAAGTCCGCGAACTAAGTCTGCGAACTTAAGTTGGTTATATCTAAAAACGATTGTTTGTGAACTCATTCATATTAACTAAGGAATGCTAAATGCAAACCGTGGCTAGTTCATGAACCGATTCGAGTGCATCAAATCGTTTTTGCTTCGATTGTGTCTTGTGTTGTTACATAAGATTTCCTTGCAATTGAACAACTCTCTAACTAGTTCATTTGAGTCATTTGAACTAGTTATGGTGAAGAAGAATATGGTTGATATGAAAGTGCTCATATGGCTAACCATTTGGTTAACTATTGTTGAACCAACAAATATACATGTTTAGGTACGGTTACACAAACCTAAAATCGTGTGTTAGAGCATTGCTCGGTTGAACCCACTAGTGTTGGTATGTCAAGTTAGTTTTCAATTTTAGTTGCCAAAATGCATTCTTGATTTAGCATACTAAAGATAGTTTCGGACTAGATTAGGTCTAAGAAGTTGAATCGAAGCTATCCTTAAAGGATGAAGATTGAATACTACAAGAAGACATCAACAAGTACTTCATCAACAAAGGTATGTGATTGATTTCATTTTTATTCTTGTTCAATTCTACCTTTCTAATCTATCGAGATAAATGCTCACTCTATGGAACAATTTCTATGACGGTAAATGTACATTTATGTATATATACTTGAGGTTATTTGATTCACGACTTTTGTGACAATAACCTTTATCCGTGGAAAGGTTCTCATGTTATACTGAATGAGCTTACGAATTCAACGAGCCAAGAATCACTCAATTCCGAGTTATAATGATGAAGTTATGAGTGATTTATTAATGTAACATTTATAAGTGTTGCTGTAACTGTTACAGTTCGTTAGTAGGAAACAATCCATGGACTGCTTGTAACGGTTCACGGACTTTGGCCCAATTACGTGACTAAAAGGCATTTTTCGTCAAGTTGGTAATGTTTCCTTATCTAGGCAAGATGGATATTAATCCAAACATATTTGATCACCATATTAAAGTGTTTGTGATAACTTTAAATTCCTGCCTAAGTTAAAATGTGATTTATTCACATAAATACAATATTTGCTAATTAATTATTTATTTAATTATTTGGTCAAGAGTTGTAACTTAGAAAAGACTCCCAAAATTAGGAGAGTCTTGAAAAAGGAAAATAGCTTTGCTTAGTTTTCAAGTTATGTTTCACTATAAATAAGAGTTCGTGAATGCTACACGTTTTCATCCCCTTTGGAAAATTGGTGTAAGCTTCATAAGGTTGTTTTCCATGTCTTCTGTTCTTCGTGAACAAGAGTGAGATAAAAGTCTTTGTATTGGGGATCACAAAGCCGAGTTGGATTAGTCTTCGTGATTGATTATACAACTTGTAATCTAGGTTTTTCACCTCTTGTCTATTCTAAGGTTTTCTCTTTTGATATAAAACCATTCAAGAGTTGTTGATCATAAACCCTAGGTTTTGATAGATTTCAGTTTCCGATCGTATACCAAAACTTGTTAGTCGAAATCGGAAGCTAGAAAGAAAACTTCGATTAAGGTATCTCGTAAAAATCCTTAAGAAGTTTTAAACAAGATATCTCTAGATTTATTCTAGTTGTTCTTGTGGTAGAATAATTAGGTTTCTCTTCCTTTATTGAAGAGTATAATAATCCCTAATCTAAAAGTTTGTTTTGATATTACTTTTACCTAGTAATTGTTTTTATCAAAATAAACACAAGATTTCGAAAACCTTGATTCACATCTAAAGGGAAATCAAACCGGTGTTTTGTGCAAACAAAATATCGAATCGTATCAACCGTGTTGTTGTATCTTCTAAAGAGAACCTTGGGTTCTGCTAGAAGATTTGCAAGAAGAATTCCTAAAGACAATCGGTGTTGTGCTAGGAGTTCTATTTGTCTTTGAAGAAGTTATTACATCTAGTCCGAATAGGTAGTAGGAAATTGGTGTAACACTTATAATCGGTGTGTGTTTATTCGGACTAGGTCCCGGGGTTTTCTGCATTTGCGGTTTCCTCGTTAACAAAATTTAAATTATGTGTGTTATTTCATTTCTGCATTATATTTTATTTATATAATTGAAATAATACAGGTTGTACGTTAATCAATCATAGTTGTTAAATCCGACCTTGTTTGTTGGATAAGACTTGATTGATCTTGAACAATTGATTTTGTTATTTTCACATTGTTAGACCAGTCCGGACTAACCCTGTTCCAAGTGGACACCGTGTTGAAATATTCCTTTAGTGATTGTTGCTTAAAGAGGTTTATACACGGTGGATATTGAATAGGTTGTGATTAACACAAAAGATTATGGTTCAAGAACTTCACACTAAAATCAGGTTTACGGACTTGCTTCTGTTTAACCATTGATTGTGTTGAGTAAGAGATAAACTCTTTAGTATTATTCTTTGATTGAGTTTTTCACTCTCGGAATATTATTAAGGTTTAGTCCATACAGATTGCTAAGCGAAATATTGGGTGTGGTTGTTAGACCCCCGCTTGTTGAATTGCTATCAGAGCAGGCAAACACGCTAAGACCTTTTAAGTCTGTGTTTGAATCAATCGGATTGTTATGGACAGAAGTGCTTTCTCTATAAACGTACCGCCAGTCTTCGATGGCACGAACTATTTATGGTGGAAAATTGCTAAGTGTTCTTTTATTCAAGCGCGAGATTTTCAATCATGGGTTTGTATTTTTAATGGATATAATCCTCTATTAGTTACAGTAGACGGTGTAAGTGTTGCAAAGGATATTGGTGAATATAGTGATCTTGAGATTCTGGCTGCAAAGCAAAATTCTGAAGGATTAAATTCTATCATCCATGCCATTACCCCAGCTATTCAGCACCACGTAACTACGTGTAATAAGTCTAAAGATGCTTGGGATATCTTAGAAACCGTATTTGAAGGGAATGCCGCAGAGAAAGAAGCGAGGCTTCAAAACCTAGCATCTGATTGGGAAAACCTTCGCATGTCTGATGATGAAACCTTTGATGAGTTTAAGCAAAGAAGCGAGGCTTCAAGACTTTCTCAAATAGTTAACGCCTCATATTCATTAGGAAGAACTATTCCAGAGAAATTTATTGTGTGCAAAACTCCCATGTCTCTACCATCAAGATACGATTCTAAGAAACATGCCATTGAAGAAGCAAACGATCTTTATACACTCTCCAGAAATACTCTTGTTGGAAAGTTAAAGATCTTTGATAATGAACATGCATCTAGAAAAAAGGTGATTTCTCTTAAAGCTGCAAACAATTCTGAATCCTCTAAGGATAAATCTGGTTCGCCAGATACTAAGGATGTTACTCCACTATAATTTAGAAAAATCTTGAGAGACGGGAAAAAGAGTTTTTCTAAAGGTGCAACATCTCCTAATGATGATGTACAATGCTATAACTGTCGTGGTTTCGGGCACTTGTCTTCAGTATGTCCTAGCTGGAGCCGTAGACAATTGGCATATGCAGCAACCTTGCCTACTCTTGATGATGGACCTGAATATTATAATCCCCAAGAGTACGCAGGCGAGGTTCCATTAGCTTCTGGAAAAATTCTTTCGGATACTGATTATGATTCTGACGAAGAAGTGTTCCATAAAGATCCAGTTGCTAATAAACTTCTTAAGCAATGTCATCAGAAACTTTCAGAAGCTAAAGGCACCATATTCAGTGAGAAAGTTAACTATGACAGACTTCGTAGTCGAAATAAATACTTGAAAGACCAACTTGATTCTAGTGGTGCAAGAGATTATCTCAACGAAATACGGAAGCTTAAAGAAGAAATTGCCGGAGGTCGTGATCGGGAAATTATTCTTCAAGAAAAACAAGATAACTTGGAGAACATTGAGATGAACTTGTTATTTTATTCGGAACGATAAGATCTCAAAGTTCAATGTGAATCATCCAAGAATGATCTAGTTATTGCACTTGAAAAGGTCAAAAGGTTGGAAGAAGAAAATTCGAGCTTAAAAGAGAGTTTGTCTAGAAATAGCAGCTCAGAAAAATTAACCTCGATATTGGGAGCATGTGGAATTCATCGTGATACACGAGGATTGGGCTATGAAGGAATAGACGCTCCTGGTATTTGCAAAGAGGTAAAATTTGTCAAAGCTAAAGATTCTTCTAAACCAAAACCTTCCACGGTTGACAAAAGTGAAGTATCTCTACCAACTGCCGATGACGAAAAGAGGAAATTCTGTCAAGCTCCAAAGCAAGCACATACACATTCAGGTAACACTGAACATAACTTTTTCCATCCTACTAAACATTGTTTTTATTGTGGAAAACCAGGTCACTTCCAAAGGAATTGCAGATATCTTAAACGAGATAAAACCATATCTGATTCTGTTAAGATGACAAGATCTGATGTTCCAAACTGGAGAAAAACTGAGTCTCATAATATCATTTCTTCTAGTATTCCTTCCAAGAAATTTCCTAACTATATTGGGAAGAAAAAGAAATATGTTGCTCCAAAAGCTACTCAGAAATGGGTACCAAAGAAGATCAATAAAGCAACGAGTACTATTAAGAAGGATCTTCCAAACAAGAGTTCGACAAGGGATAACATCTTAAAAAGGTATGGAACAGTTATTGAAAGTTTTAAGGAAGTTGTTAAATTCCTAGAGTCCATACATGATTTTGTTTCGAATACCTGTGGTGAGCAAGGTTTTGTTCACCTCAACACAACTTGATTGTGTTGGAAGTGCATCCTCACCAAGAAGCCCTAGTAAATGCGGTGAGGATTGCAAAAGAATTGGGGCGCACATATTGTGTTTGGTAATTTTTGAATATGTGGAACAATTTATTGTTTCAAGCTGAGTCTGACTCGCTTACATATTTCTCGAAATCTGTGTTGGTAAGCTTTCGCTTTGGCTAAGTTCATCTTTACCTAGTGACGAAAGCCATGTTATGTTTCAATCACTTTGAAAATTTCTTTGACGAAAAATAGTTTGTGAATAACAACTATATAACGTCCTCTAGGAATGTTTCAATGATTGAAATGAGAGTTTAGATTATATAACCAATGGTGGATATAAGCATTGTGTGGCAACACATAGATGTATAAGTCCTTTTTCCTTGAACCGAAGTTTGCGAACTTTGTTGATCAAGAAAACCGGAACAAGAGCCGTGAACTCAGTCCGCGAACCCAGTCCGCGAACTGGCGGAAGTTCTCAACCCGAGAAATTCTGCTGGAGTTTGAGAACTCCTTCCGGGAACTTAAGTCCGCGAACTAAGTCTGCGAACTTAAGTTGGTTATATCTAAATACGATTGTTTGTGAACTTATATTTATATTAACTAAGGAATGCAAAATGCAAACCGTGGCTGTAAAGTTCATGAACCGATTCGAGTGAATCAAATCGTTTTTGCTTCGATTGTGTCTTGTGTAGTTACATAAGATTTCCTTGCAATTGAACAACTCTCTAACTAGTTCATTTGATTCATTTGAACTAGTTATGGTGAAGAAGAATATGGTTGAATACCACGCGTATGATTTTTAATTACCTAACTTGATGTGTGATTAAAATTCTTATGTATAACAGGTTAGAAGCAATAATCAATGCCACTAGATGTTGGTTTTTATTGTCAAAGAATCTTTTTCATACTCTTATGGTAAACATTATTGGTGTAAATCCTTATGGAAAAGGTTATTCTTCCTTCTAAGCATATCAATTCTTGTTTATACAAGTGTGTATCTTAGAAAAGATGATCACAATACATGATCTTCATGATTATATATTGTGTATTGTTACCATGAGATAGTTCTATTGTTTCTAGTAACACGTTCTCATGATAGACTTTCAATGGTTGGTTCTTAACTCGTATCGCCTTGTAGGGTTTCTAAAATCCAATAAATCCTTATCTCTGGAGTAAGGTCACTCTTGTTGTTCTTTCGGGAATGACATCTTATGGGGAGAGTTCTTAAATGAACTTGTGCTTAATTGATATATCTTTGAGGGGAGAAGCAGTTGTGGAACATGTAGGGGTTAACTTGTATCTTAATAAACTCCTTGATGAAGTCACTAAGTTTCGACTCTGTGATATCATCTAAACTAAAGTTGATATGTTTTCCTTTGGTCAAGAAGTTCCTCTATGAAAATTTTATTAGGATCCCACTAGTTTTCGTACCTTTGCCAATTTATATTGACAAAAAGGGGGAGAATTATTTTGTAGTTCACACTACATATACATATGGTTTTCGGATCATTATGTAAGGGGGAGTGGTTTCCATGTGAGATGGAGTATTGACTAAGGGGGAGTGATACATATCACCGTAGTATTATTGTCAAAGTTGTGATACAATTGAACTTTGATGTTGTGTAATAATACTATGATGGATCTTCAACAAGTACAGGATGAACACATGCAGAGTTGAAGAACCAAGGAAATCAAGAATGTAGGATTTGGGAGCTGTAATGCTTTTAACATGTACAATCCATATATAAAATGATTTTGTCACTAAAATTGACAAAGGGAGAGATTGTTAGAGCATTGCTCGGTTGAACCCACTAGCATTGGTATGTCAAGTTAGTTGTCAATTTTAGTTGCCAAAATGCATTCTTGATTTAGCATACTAAAGATAGTTTCGGACTAGATTAGGTCTAAGAAGTTGAATCGAAGCTATCCTTAAAGGATGAAGATTGAAGACTACAAGAAGACATCAACAAGTACTTCATCAACAAAGGTATGTGATTGATTTAATTTGGATTCTTGTTCAATTCTACCTTTCTAATCTATCGAGATAAATGCTCACTCTATGGAACAATTCCTATGACGGTAAATGTACATTTATGTATACTTGAGGTTATTTGATTCACGATTTTTGTGACAATAACCTTTATCCATGGAAAGGTTCTCATGTTATAGTGAATGAGCTTACGAATTCAACGAGCCAAGAATCACTCAATTCCGAGTTATAATGATGAAGTTATGAGTGATTTATTAATGTAACAGTTATAAGTGTTGATGTAACTGTTACAGTTCGTTGGTAGGAAACAATCCATGGACTGCTTGTAACGGTTCACGGACTTGGGCCCAATTACGCGACTAAAAGGCATTTTTGGTCAAGTTGGTGATGTTTCCTTATCTAGGAAAGATGGCTATTAATCCAAACATATTTGATTACCATATTAAAGTGTTTGTGATAACTTTAAATTCCTGCCTAAGTTAAAATGTGATTTATTCACATAATACAATATTTGCTAATTATTTATTTATTTAATTATTTTGGCAAGAAATCTAACTTAGAAAAGACTCCCAAAATTAAGAGAGTCTTGAAAAAGGAAAATAGCTTTGCTTAGTTTTCAAGCTATGTTTCACTATAAATAAGAGTTCGTGAATGCTACACGTTTTCATCCCCTTTGGAAAATTGGTGTAAGCTTCATAAGCTTGTTTTCCATGTCTTCTGTTCTTCGTGAACAAGAGTGAGATAAAAGTCTTTGTATTGGGGATCACAAATCCGAGTTTGATTAATCTTCGTGATTGATTATACAACTTGTAATCTAGGTTTTTCACCTCTTGTCTATTCTAAGGTTTTCTCTTCTGATATAAAACCATTCAAGAGTTGTTGATCATAAACCCTAGGTTTTGATAGATTTCAGTTTCCGATCGTATACCAAAACTTTTTAGTCGAAATCGGAAGCTAGAAAGAAAACTTCGATTAAGGTATCTCGTAAAAATCCTTAAGAAGTTTTAAACAAGATATCTCTAGATTTATTCTAGTTGTTCTTGTGGTAGAATAATTAGGTTTCTCTTCCTTTATTGAAGAGTATAATAATCCCTAATCTACAAGTTTGTTTTGATATTACTTTTACCTAGTACTTGTTTTTATCAAAATAAACACAATATTTCCAAAACCTTGATTCACATCTAAAGGGAAATCAAACCGGTGTTTTGTGCAAACAAAATATCGAATCGTATCAACCGTGTTGTTGTATCTTCTAAAGAGAACCTTGGGTTCTGCTAGAAGATTTGCAAGAAGAATTCCTAAAGACAATCGGTGTTGTGCTAGGAGTTCTATTTGTGATGAAGAAGTTATTACATCTAGTCCGAATAGGTAGTAGGAAATTGGTGTAACATCTTATAATCAGTGTGTGTTTATTCTGGACTAGGTCCCGGGGTTTTTCTGCATTTGCGGTTTCCTCGTTAACAAAATTTCAGGTATCTGTGTTATTTCTTTTCCTCATTATATTTTATTTATATAATTGAAATAATACAGGTTGTACGTTAATCAATCATAGTTGTTAAATCCGACCTTGTTTGTTGGATAAGACTTGATTGATCTTGAACAATTGATTTTGTTATTTTCACATTGTTAGACCAGTCCGGACTAACCCTGTTTCAAGTGGACACCGTGTTGAAATATTCCTTTAGTGATTGTTACTTAAAGAGGTTTATAAACGGTGGATATTGAATAGGTTGTGATTAACACAAAAGATTTTGGTTCAAGAACTTCACACTAAAATCAGGTTTACGGACTTGCTTCTGTTTAACCATTGATTGTGTTGAGTAAGAGATAAACTCTTTAGTATTATTCTTTGATTGAGTTTTTCACTCTCGGAATATTATTAAGGTTTAGTCCATACAGATTGCTAAGCAAAATATTGGGTGTGGTTGTTAGACCCCCGCTTTTTCATCGTGCATTTCATTTGTGTGTAACAAGCTAAGTTTTCGATCCAACGGTTGAAAGATATTAGCTTGAATCTAATCAGGTTTTCATCTAACGGTGAATATTAAATGCTTTGTTACCAAGCTAACATTGATTGCAAACCCTGATTTGAAAGACTATATAAGGGAGAACTCTAGCAACTGGGAAACCTAATCCCCACACCTTCCGTGTGATACTAGTTGTATTAGCTAGAGTCGATTATCCTTTAACCTTAGGTTTCTTCTTGAAAACTAGGTTAACGACTTTAAGACTTCATTGGGATTGCGAAGCCAGGCCGATACTACTTTCTCGTAGTTATGTGATCTGATCTTGCTGATTCTTTCGTTTTGAGTACAATCGTAACGATTGTCTTGAGATTAATATCTACGATAGACAAGATATAAAAGTAGTCACAAACATCTTCGTTTCATCGTTTGTGATTCCACAATATCTTCTTTCGCCGCGTCGATTAAGATTATTGTGAGGTGATTGATAATACTAGGTTGTTCTTCGGGAATATAAGTCCGGGTTATCAATTGGTTCCTGTTCACCTTGATTTATCAAAAGACGGAACAAAATTTGTAGGTATTTACGTGGGAGACAGTTTATCTATTCCATAGACTTTTACGTGTGATACTGATTTGTTTATTAAAGTCTTCGACTTTGGGTCATAGCAACTCTTAGTTGTGGGTGAGATCAGCTAAGGGAATCAAGTGCGTCTTTGTAGTATCCTGCTTTGGGATCAAAGGCGTAAGGAGCGCAACTGTACCTTGAATCAGTGTGAGATTGATTGGGGTTCAACTACAGTCCAGACCGAAGTTAGTTTGTAGTAGGCTAGTGTCTGTAGAGGCTTAATACAGTGTGGTGTTCAATCTGGACTAGGTCCCGGGATTTTTCTGCATTTGCGGTTTCCTCTTTAACAAAATTTTAGCGTCTGTGTTATTTCTATTCCGCATTATATTTTGTTATATAATTGAAATATCACAGGTTGTGCGTTTGAAATAATCAATTGGAAATCCGACCTTTGGTTGTTGATTGGAAATTGATTGATCCTTGAATATTGGTCTTTGGTACCGTTTAAGTGATTTCTCTTGTATTCAATTAGACTCGCAAATTTCTATTTGCTTGAGAAATAATTGAATCAAGAAAGAGAGATATAATCTTTGATATACTTTTATAGATTGAGTCTTGTTGATTCTCTTAAAAGTATATTAGAGTTTGTCCATACAGATTGCTAAGCGAAATATTGGGTGTGGTTGTTGTACCCCCGCTTTTTCAGATAAGTTCAAGTCTCCACATACCTTTTAGTCGATAAATTTCCACCAGTTCCTTGAGTAGTTCTTCGTCTTTGTATGATGATCGCCATGGAGTCTAGAGCTCAACTACACTTTCTATCCTAGTCTGAGACTTAGCTATAAGTAGACTAGAAATCAAGACTTATAGTTTTGGCAACTAAACTTGACAACAAGCTTGAGATAACAACGCTTGCGAGTTCGACCGAGCAGTGCTCTAACAAAAAGGTATGTGGAGACTTGAACTCATCTATCACTTGGAAAGTCTATTTCTATTATCTCCTATATTGAGACATAAGTCGTGTTACGATATAGTTTTCTCTATACACATTTGAGATTTCGAGCTGAGTATATCTCGCTTACATATTTCTCGAAATATGTGTTGGTAAGCTTTCGCTTCGACCAAGTTCATCTTATATCATGAGAAAATTACCGAGTAACATCTTACATGGTTTGTGTGATACAATCATTTTATGTAGGCTTGGAATGTTTTGATAATGATTATTTCAATATCTTGAAAATTGGTTTGATGCTAATAATGTGTGAAAACGGCTATTATCATTATAGAAGAATGTTTCAATGATTGAAATAAAGAGTTTAGAATCTTGTAACCATATTTGGATATAAGCATAAGTGTGTTCGCACATTAGTGTATATGTCCAAAACCGGGAACCTAAAGCATGCATACTTGTGTGTATACAAAAAGGTTGTAGGAGACTGCGTACGCATACTGGCGGAAGTTCACGTCCGTGAATTTCTGCTGAATTTGAAAACCAAAGCCAAACTCATCCAGTTACCTAAAGTACGTGTACCCGTACGCGTACTAGCGGAAAGTTCACGTCCGTGAATTTCTGCTGAGTTTGAAAACTAAAACAAACTCAAATCCGGTTACTTATGTACGCATACCTGTACGTATACTTAAGTGTGTTACTTTTCTAAAATCGGTTGTACATGAACCTAAACATTTATCAATAAGGAATGCAATCTTTGCAAACCATGGCTATAATGTTCATGTATTGATTCGATTGAATCAAATAGATTTTGCTTCAATTGTGTTGTATAATCCATGAGAATATAGCAATTGAACAACTCGTTAACTAGTTTCATTTGAGTCATTTGAACTAGTTATGGTTAAGATGAATAAGGTTGATATGAGAGTAATCATATGGCTAACCTCGGTTAACTATATTTGAACCAACATGGTGACACGTTTAGGTACGGTTACATAAACCTAAATGATGGTACATTTCATTTGTGTGTAACAAGCTAAGTTCGATCTAACAGTTGAAAGATATTAGCTTGGTTGAATCAGGTTTTTCATCTAACGGTGAATATTGAATGCTTTGTTACCAAGGTAACTTAGATTGCAAACCCTGATTTGAAACTATATAAAGGAAAACTCTAGCAACTGGGAAACCCAATCCCCACACCTCATGTGTGTTACTAGTTGCATAACTAGAGTCGATTCTCCTTTAACCTTAGGTTTCTTCTCGAGACCCTGTAGGTTAACGACTTAAAGACTTCATTAGGATTGTGAAGCCAGACCCAACTATTATCTTGTCTTGTTGTTTCTATTGTGTTGAGTACAATTGGAATAATTGACTCGAGATTTTATATCTCTGATAGGCAAGATAGAAAAGTAATCACAAACAACTTCGTCTCATCGTTTGTGATTCCACAATATCTTCTTTCGCTAGTTGATTAAGATTATTATGAGGTGATTGATAATTCCCGGATGTTCTTCGGGAATATAAGTCCGGGTTATCGATTGGTTCCTGTTCACCTTGATTTATCAAAAGACGAAACAAAAACTCTTGGGTATTTCTGTGGGAGACAGATTTATTCAATCCTATAGACTTTTCTGTGTGAGACAGATTTGTCTATCAAGTCTTCGACTTTGGGTCGTAGCAACTCTTGGTTGTGGGTGAGATTAACTAAGGGAATCAAGTGCGTAGTATCCTGATGGGATCAGAGACGTAAGGAGCGCAACTGTACCTTGAATCGGTTTGATATTGATTAGGGTTCAACTACAGTCCAGTCCGAAGTTAATTGGTAGTAGGATAGTGTCTGTAGCGGCTTAATACAATACGGTGTTCAATCTGGACTAGGTCCCGGGGTTTTTCTGCATTTGCGGTTTCCTCGTTAATATAATTATGGTGTCTGTGTTATTTCTTTCCTGCGTTATATTTTGTTATATAATTGAAATATCACAGGTTGTGCGTTAAGATCAATCAATTAGAATATCCAACATTGGGTTGTTGATTTACATTGATTGACACTTAAACATTGGTCTTTGGTACCGTTCAAGTTATTTCACATAATAATTAGGCTTGCAGATTTCTATCTGTTTGATTTGCTGATTACATTGTGAAACATAGATATTAAAACTCTTTGATATACTTTACTCTAGATTGAGTCTGACTGTCTAGTTGATTCTCTAGAAAGTGTATTGGAATAAGTCCTCTCAGATTGCCAAACGAATTATTGGGTGTGGTTGTTAGACCCCCGCATTTTCATTTACGTATAGACGTATGCCATTTGGCTTGTGTAATGCTTCAGCCACTGTTCAACGTTGTATGGTAAGTGTATTTTCAGATTATGTGGAAAGCATCATAGAAGTGTTCATGGATGATTTTAGCGTGTATGATCATTCTTTTGACAAGTGCTTAGATTAACCTTGCACTTATTCTTAAACGATGTGTAGAGACTAATCTTGTGCTTAATTGGGAAAAGTGACACTTTATGGTGAATCATGGGATTATACTAGGCCATGTTATATCCTCTAGGGGGTCAGAAGTGGACAAGGCTAAGATAGATTTGATTCAAAACTTACAATACCCCACAATTATGAGGGAGGTTCGCTCTTTTCTTGGTCATGCAGGTTTTTATAGGAGATTCATCAAGGATTTCTCCAAGATTGCAATGCCCGTGTGTAGAATTTTGCAGAAAGATGTGACATTTGATTGTGACAAGGAATGCAAGGAAGCTTTTAACACCTTGAAAGAGTTGTTGACTACCGCACCAATCATTAAACCACCGGACTGAAGCAAGACCTTTGAGTTGATGTGCGATGCTAGTGATTATGCCGTTGGGGCCGTTTGGGACGGCGAGATGGTAAAGTTCCATATGTCATTTATTATGCTCCTAGAACTCTCAATAAATCGCAAATCAACTACTCGACTACTGAAAATGAGCGCTTGGCCATAGTGTTTGCACTAGAGAAGTTTAGATCTTATTTAGTGGGTACGAAAGTGGTTGTTTTCTCCGACCATGATGCACTTCGATACTTGCTAATAAAGAAGGATGCTAAGCCAAGGCTCATAAGATGGATACTTCCTTTTCAAGAGTTCAATATACAAATTAAGGACAACAAGGGCAGTGAGAATACCGTAGCGGGTCATCTAAGAAGATTGGTTGCATCCGAAGAAGCGATTCCTTTGCATGATAGCTTCCCGGATGAGAAACTCTTTGCGGTTGTTGGCACAACTCTATGGTACGCTGATATTGTTAACTTCTTGGTGATGAGACAAGTACCTAGCTCCGTATCTATATTTCAAAAACACAATCTCAAGAAGATTGCCAAGCAATATATATGGGATGAACCTTATTTGTGGAAGCATTGCTTCGATCAAATGATCCGCAGGTGCGTACTTGAATTCGAGTTTCAATCAATTCTGAATTTTGTCACTCATATGCTTGTGGTGGCCATTTCGGAGCTAAAAGGACAACCCTCAAGGTTCTCGAAAGTGGCTTTATTGGCCTACATTGTTTAAGGATGAATATTTATTTTGCAAGGCTTGTGATATGTGTCAAAGGACAGGCAATCTAGGAGCTAGAAACTAAATGCCGCAAACACCAATTCTCGCTGTTGAGATTGTTGATGTTTGGGGTATCGATTTTATGGGGCCTTTTGTGAATTCCAATGGAAACTTTATATACTTCTTTCTGTAGATTATGTTTCTAAGTGGGTGGAAGCTAAAGCCACTCCTACTAATGATTTTCAAGTTGTTTGTGAGTTTGTGAAGGCACATATCTTTTCTAGATTTGGTACACTTCGAGTGGTGATTATTGATTGAGGTTCACACTTCAAGAGATCCTTTCACGCTCTTCTAAAGAAGTATAATATTTCTCATAAAGTTGGCACACTGTATCATCCACAAATGAGTGGTCAAGATGAAATTTCCAACCAGGAGATTAAGTCCATCTTAGAGAAGACGGTGAACGTTTTAAGGAAGGATTGGAGTTATAGACTCAATGATGCATTATGGGGATATATGACAGCTTACAAGACACCCATCGGTATGTCTCATTTTAGGCTTGTTTATGGTAAACCTTGCCATCTTCCCGTTGAACTTGAACACAAAGCTTACCGGGGTATCAAGGTATGTAATATGGCATTAGATGCAGCTAGTGAACACATGAAACTTTATCTCAATGAGTTGTAAGAGACACGTGATGATGCATATGAAATTTTGCGCATTTACAAAGAAAATACCAAAGCTTTCCATGATAAAATGATTTCCCGAAAGAGTTTTGAAGTAGGGCAAAAAGTTCTTTTATTCCATTATCGTCTTAAATTATTTCCGGGTAAACTTAGGTCCATATGGATTGGACCATTTGTTGTTACTAATGTGTTCTCTCATGGTGCAGTTGAAATTATTAGTTCCAAATAGGGCTGGATTCCAAGGTTAACGGCCATCATTTGAAACCATACTATGAGCAATTTTGTGACGGAAAATCAGGATATGGTCACTGTTTATGGGTGAAAACTACTCCTGCAGAATTTGGTAATTTGGGGTGTGGATGAGGAATGAATTTAAACCTTAAACAAATGCACTGCGCGGTGAGTGCTTGTAGATTCGAGAGATCAATGCAGTGCAAGTCCGGCCTAAACCAAGAAATGGCCGTTCCAGACTTGTTTCGGTCACAAAGTGAAGGAGATGGGGTTGATCTTAGGGAGGGAAGCGAAGAAGGTGTTGAGATTGTGAAGGTGTAGACTTGCTTATGACTTGCAATAGGAAAGTGAACAAGCTTACGATTGGTGTAAGCAGGCTCTGGGTGTTTTCTTGTTGTTTTTCTCTGTTGTTTGGAAATAGGGCGGAGAACCTATTTATACAAGTCATTGAGTCTTATTCACGTCTCTCGTGGGAAGTGGAGGAAGTGGAGTGATGGAGTAGTGGAGTTGTGCGTTGGTGATACACAACCAGCCTTGCCCACTTCTCCTGTTCATCTCTAACCGTCCATGACTTCCTAACACGTTCTTGTGATGGCGCGTTGCCTGCCGCACGCCGTAAACCCGCAGAGACCAATACCCCGATATGTATCCCCCCCGATTTGTGACATGATTGATGTCCGGAATGTGTGGATCGTGGATCCACGAAAGATAGCATGTAATCTTTGAATTGAATAACTGCGTTATTCGGGAAGTCGATACTTGTGAAGTATCGTGTGTATTTTATGCGAGTCTTGCATCATGGTGTGGTAAAGTGATGGGTAATGACACCTCACTAACCGATTAACTCGACCAGGGTATAACCAAGTGGTGAAGTTGGACGGATGAGATGATCTTTGAGACACTCATCTGCGGCCGTTGATGAAGTTAGGATTTTGAAGAGGTGCGCAGGCATCACTCTTTAGCTTGGTCGAAACCAAGCATGGGATACAACTTTGGCCTAACCGACCATACATGCGTGTAGATGGCATGATGGTGTAGGCGCCTATACCCCATTACCTCATGAAAGTATGATCTGAGTCACTCAATTCATTCGGTGAAATCGAGTGGTCGAGATCGATTTGCGACAAAAAACTAGTGCCGCAAGGGCCGCACGTCACGCCCTCTTCAGGCGCACGTTCCAAGACGACCAATCTTGGTCGGTCTTGGCCGATTGGCCTGGTGTGAAGGTGGTAGGATGGTGTTTACGCCTATACCGAATATCCCATGAAAACGTGATCTCGAGCCATCCAAATCGTCCGGCGAAGTTGAGTGGTCGAGATCAGTTTGCGGTTTGGGAGGTGTGACCACGCTAGTTTGAGCGTGCGTTTTGGATTAGCCAGGCATGATATGCCTTGGTCGATCGGGTTAGGGAATAGATGGGTCCACGGTGGTCATCTTTGGTATGACCGGACCTGCTTAATCTAATCTTGGACCCTCCATTCATGCCGGAGAAGATGGACGCTCGTGATGCTCAAAACCCTAATTTTAGGTTTCAAAGTCGTGCGTCATCTCTTGTTTGGGCGACGATTTTGTCACGACCAAGCATGGTTGGTCTTGACCAATTGGTCAAGTGTGTAGGCGGGCCCATGTGATCGTTTTGACATGCTCTGGGCCCTTTGAATCTACATCTACACCCTCCATCTATACCTACGAAGATGGATGGTTGAGACTGTTTTGCGACACATGTAATATGCCGCAAACCCTAATTTAGGGTTTTCCGTCCATAATGCTTGGTATGAACGTTTTTTGTCAAGCTAGGCCAATGGCCGACCGTGCGGAGTTCGCATTGGTTCGGCGATGGATATTCCATACCTGCTTGGGGTGATGGAAATGATCCGGGCCATCCAATCATGCTTATGGAGTTGGATGATCAAGCGATCATATCCGGACCGATCTGATCGGTCCGGATGCTCAATCGGGCTAGTATAACACACCGAGAGGGGCTCAATCGGGCTAGTATAACACACCGAGAGTCGGCTGTGCGGGTATTTCGTACATGGTTTCATTATAGTGCTTGGAGGTTCATGTTACTCTGTAAGAGTAACACTCGGTCGTCATGCCACACTTTGATAATGAGTCTTTGGAAATACAAGGCTGATTAGAAATTCACGGGATGGGATTGTTGCCACATGCTCCAACCTGGAGGAATTTCATGTATTCACGAGAATGGGATTGTTGCCACATGCTCCATTCTTGGTGAATTAAGTGAGGAGTATCAACACTTATTAATGGCTTTATCTTTTACAAGATGTCAGCGCATAATTTTTCCTAGGTTTTACAAAGTTAACCTTAAATGAAAATCCACCATCAACATTAAGTCCCCTGCCTAGCACATAATGGTTACACTATTGTGGGGTAGGCATGAGATGGTGACATACATATGTGAGAAAGACAGGATAAAGGAAGTTTACCCTAAGAGTATTGACCGACCGCCGCCTTGCCCACGTCGTTGTGCTTGTATGGAATCCTTTGGTGGGACCCGGTTTCCTTCTTTGGGTATTTGAATCAGAAAAGGAATCCAAAAGAGGTATCCTTGTTCTATTGGGATTCTTCTAATTTTTTGTCTATAAAAGAGACCAACCCCTTTGTCTTTTCTCACGATTTTTTTTTTTATTAAGCAGCTCCCGTCCGTGACCACCGTTCCTGCCGACGCCATTTGCCAGTCGTTCTTCTTTGGTTGTTCTTAGGAGTGCCGCCGTCCGTCCGTCCAAGGTTGGTTTTTTTTTTTTTTTTTTTGTCCCAAAGGTAAAACCCTAGTTTGTTAGGTAAACACCTTTTGTAAGACATGTATATGCTTAGTTTTTTCCACCAAGGTTGATACGTCAATATTTTCTAGAATTGCTTAGTAAGACAACCCGTGAATCCATGATCATGTTGTTTTTGCTTCTTTCCACCATTGTATGCCAAAACCTAGCTTTTAGGTTGTATCTTGAAAAGAAAACCTTGACTTGAATCTCGTAGACACGATTCCCACATATGCTTGACTGAAAGTCGAACTTATACTAGTCTTTTGCCCAGGCTTGAAACTTGTACCGGACTTGAAACCAATACCAGACTGAAACTTGTACCGGACTTGAAACCAATACCAGACTGAAACTTGTCTGGGACTTGAAACCAATACCAGACTGAAACTTGAGTAATACTGGTGTTTGTACTTAATCCCAGCTTTTGTGTATTTCAACGTGTCTTGTCGTGCGTGACTACATGCTTCATGCGCTTTTCATACAATTTCTAACTCCTGTCTTTTATTTCATTGTGGAATGAAGAAAAGAATTCTTGTTGAGATGTCTTCTGGAGATAATGCTGGTGCCAAGCCAAGAAGTGTTGACGGCTTCAAGGATATGCCGAACATCGATGATGAGTTGTTTACCTCGCCTTTTCCAAATATTAGAAAACATCATTCTCATAAGATAGTCCTGCTTTCTGATTCAGAAAATATGGATGCTGATCCATTTTCTTCTTCAGCACTTGTGATGAGATTTTATCTCCGGAGAAACGAATATCCACCTTCCCCTATTGACTTCAAGATTTTTCATACTCCACTGGGTTCTTATGAAGGATGGATGAGACGCATGTTGAGTAATAAGGGCATTAAAGACAATTTTCTTTCAGCGCAAATCCTCAATGCGGTCATGGCATCTGCTGCTCTTGAAATTAAGAAAGACGATGCGGGTTTGATTACCTTCATTTCTCGGTGGCGTATTTCTACTCATACAGCCATATCTAGATGGGGAGAGATGACTATTACCCGGAGAGTGTAGCTGCATTAATGAACCCGCTGTTCTTTTGGAAGTCTTTCTTACGATCTCTCTGATACGAAGCAACGTAACTACGATGCTATACTTCAAAAGGTGGTGGAATTCGACAGTCTGGACAAGGAGGAGAAAAGAGATAAAAGATGCTTTTACACCTGGTGGGTGTCGAAGTGGTCTCTTGCAGACCCAGAGCCGGGTCAAGAGTTGGAAAATGAGCTCAGCGTGATTGCGTTCCTGTCTTTATGGCTATCCAGAGATATATTCGACGACGGTTCTGGAAAGAAGACCATTAGAGGTGACCTTGTTAAGATCGCTATAAAGCTGGCAAAAGGTAAAGTTCTTCCCCTGGGTGCCTTGTTCCTTGGATCGCTGTACTCTCATCTGGACTCCTTAGCAATGGACATGCATGTTTCTAACGGGTACAAGAAGGTGGAGTCGTACGTTCACTTCGCTTTTCTTCAGGCATTCTTATGGGAACACTTCAAAAGTTATGCTCCTACTCCTGCTCCTGCAAATGCGCTTAGCAACTTGTATGGTGGTTCGAGAATACTCATTTGGAATAAGAGGCGTCCCCGGAGCCGGCGCGAGGCTTGTGGACATATTTGACAATGTGTCTTCTGTATATTTCCGTCCATGGGGGCCGATCCACCCTTCCATTGCTCAGCCAAAGACTTTTGCTATTGCTTCTGATGGCCCTGATGTTGTGTTGCGTACTGATGTTAAGACTATGAGATTTGGGGAAATTGTTTACCTGCACAGCTGCATCCCAGGATATGTCCCGTCTTTATTCAACGAAGAATTTACTTGTGACTCCGTACAATATTGACAGCGCGGCTCGTCAAATGGGGTTTGATCGGGGTGTCCCATTTATCCGTCCACCGGGGGTTCCGAAAGAATTCCTCCCAAATATTCTTAATGCTTGACGTGTTTTTGGAACGGGTGAGCCTTCCCTTCGGCCTATTGGGAGAAACCCGGTGGTAACCGATAAGTACAAGGAATTTTGGAGGAGGCAACCTGTTGATTTTCCAGAATTCTCGGAGAGTGTCGTGACGGAGTTTCGTGGTGAACCATCTTCGACGTTTTGAAAAAGCATTTCCGGTTGAAGCCACTTCCGGCCAAACGGACCAGAGTTGAGGATTGCAGTCCCCAAGAAGGAGAGAGATACAAGAGGCAGGCATGTGGTTCGGTGATCCTCAATCCTCCAATATGCAGGTATTTAAATCTCTTCCCGTTGGTTCCTTTATTTCTCCAGGGGTGAATCTTTCTAAGAGTAATTCTTGCTTGAAATCGGGGGATTCCGAAAGAGAATGTCTTCACAAGGTTGGCGCGCATTCGGAATGAGAAGGTGGCGATCTTGATCTTCATCTTTGAGAAGTCTCGCGGTAATGACCTTCATCTTTGAGAAGTCGGTGGTGCGACCTTCATGCTTGAGAAGTCCGGAGAAACCGCTCCTTTTTTCCGACCATGACAGAGATGATGCAAGATCGGTTGGACAAGCCGCCTCCCTGAGTGATCTTGTTGACGGGGTCGTGATGGAAATTAGCACCCAGAGTGAAGTAGATGCCAGAAGGAATATAAGAGAGGGGGCGTCTGCTATGGTTGAGGCGGCTCCCCTTGAAGAACGTTCTGAGCAGGCTTCGGCCAATAAAGCTGTCGTGGTGACTCCTTCTGAAAGGTCTCCTGTAACTGACAAGATTCCTGTGACTGGTAAAGTATTGGTAGCACAGCCTGGAGTTTTGTTTGATCCTCCATTCATTGTTCCTTATCCGGGTCATGTGTTGGTTGGAGGATTCAGTGTGCCGGTTCGGTTCAAAGAGTTGTATATGGCAATATGGGAGAAACACGATCACATTGCTACCACTTCGAAGCTCAAGAGTCGTCTTGCATTGGTCAACCGCGTTCAGGAGGCTTTATTTTCTATCCATGGGATGAGCGTCGCGACTGGTCGAACAGTTTCTGAGGAGATGATTGAAGACTGGAAGTGCCATCGAGATGTGTTTATGCAGTACGAATTCAATGCTCCTTGGTTCCTCAAAAGGTTCTCCGAGATTCAGGAGCTCCAGAAATTACAAGGTGAAGCCCCTTCTGCAGAATGTCTCACTCGCCAGGAAGAAGAGGTTGAAAAGTTGTCTGAGGAGTTGAAGCTGAAGCAAGCTGTACTTCAAAGAATGAAAGTCGCTCTTGCCCAGAAGGACGAGTTGTTGCTGAAGGACTTTCCTTGAAGGATTCGTGCTATATACTTGCCTCTTCTTTTAGATGCTTTTCTTTTTGAGTGATAGTGAGGATTTCCTTTCGTAATTTGACTTAGGTTTTGAATTAATAGGTAATTGAATTGGTATATTGAGATAGTTTTGTGAATAACTTTTTCTGAAAGAGGTTATTTTAAATGGAATTTGCATCTTGGTCATGAATGATTGCACATATCATATGAAATTGCAAATGTCTCGTAAGAGGGAGGTATGAAGGGAAATAAATGTGGCGTTTGACCACTGAGCCTCTTTCTCCACGTGCGGGATGTAAGTCCCCAGTGAATTCTAAAACTATCTTTCTTGTAAAATTGTTGAGTAAAACTTACTTACTTTTGAAGCCTCACTTGTACCGAACCGGAGTAGCCTTTCTAAGAAAATCCTCCGCACCGATCTCTCAGAGCTATCGCTCTGGACCAAGCTTTTCCTGAACAATGCGCTTCAAAGCGTTGCATTCACTGGTGGGGTGATGGAGGAACCGGTGGAAATGACAGTACCTCGGGTCCATTACTTCTTGATCAGTAGGCGGACGCCATACAGGGGTAGCTCCACCTCTCCATTTCGCACCCACGCCTCCGGTAGCTCCGAGAATCTTTTTCATTGGGAAGGGGAAATGTAAGTACCTTGAGTCTGGCTCTTCTGCGTTAGTGGGCGTTGTGATGTCCCTACGAGGCTTTGATGTGGAGCACGTTAGGAGATGAAGTTGGAAGGTTTGCGAGTGCCATCATATCCGCGGATCGTTTGCACAGGTAAAGGGATGTGGAAGGTGTCGTAATATCACTGGCCTTGAGTGATCGAATTGAACGCTCCCATCCTCTCGTATTCACGTATTTCCTGATCGATCTCTCCTTCCTCAAGCATTTCTTCACTTGGATGAAAGGCCGATGCGGATTGGACAAGTCTTAGGGCTTCAACAAGAGTTTTGAGATATAAATCTTCTAACGGGGCTCCATAGGCTGCAGGCTCCCTTTCTTTATCTGGTAGACGTTGTAGTACTCCCGGACAAGTCCTTTCCTCCGTGGAGTTGCCTCGGTTCTTCATTGTTGACTGGACCATGTTGTTCATCTTTCCCGAATCTCCTGCGACTACGCGCTCTTTTGCTTCTCCACCGGTAAAGTTGTGACTCCTGGCTAAGGATTCAACGTTTCTTGCACTGCCTGAGTAGATGCACGCCGACCCTTCTTGTAATTGTGATGTTATATCATTCAAAAGGCGGAATGTTTCGCTCTGCCTTCTGGTGATACCGGCTTGATTTGCCAAGACATCCTCCAGCATTCTAACTATACTTCCCATGATATCTGAACCACCTGTGGTTTCTGGATACATTGCGAGATGGAAATCGAAAAATTGAGAATTCAATTTTGTGCAACCGAGAGATCAACCTCCCACTGTGGTCGCCAATTGTTTATGGGTGAAAACTACTCCTGCAGAGTTTGGTAATTTGGGGTGTGGATGAGGAATGAATTTAAACCTTAAACAAATGCACTTTGCGCGGTGAGTGCTTGTAGATTCGAGAGATCAATCTCGTGCAAGTCCGGCCTAAACCAAGAAATGGCCGTTCCGGACTTGTTTCGGTCACAAAGTGAAGGAGATGGGGTTGATCTTAGGGAGGGAAGCGAAAAGGTGTTGAGATTGTGAAGGTATAGACTTGCTTATGACTTGCAACGAAAAGTGAACAAGCTTACGATTGGTGTAAGCGAGGCTCAGGTGTTTTCTTGTTGTTTTTCTCTGTTGTTTGGAAATAGGGCGGAGAACCTATTTATACAAGTCATTGAGTCTTATTCACGTCTCTCGTGGGAAGTGGAGGAAGTGGAGTGATGGAGTAGTGGAGTTGTGCGTTGGTGATACACAACCAGCCTTGCCCACTTCTCCCCTGTTCATCTCTAACCGTCCATGACTTCCTAACACGTTCTTGTGATAGCGCGTTGCACGTTGCACGCTGTAAACCGCCCGGACCAATACCCCAGTATGTATCCCCCGGTTTGTGACATGATTGATGTCCGGAATGTGTGGATCGTGGATCCACGAAAGATAGCATGTAATCTTTGAATTGAATAATGCGTTATTCAGGAAGTCGATACTTGTGAAGTGTCGTGTGTATTTTATGCAGGTACTGCATCATGGTGTGGTAAAGTGATGGGTAATGACACCTCACTAACCGATTAACTCCTGACCAGGGCTGTATAACCAAGATGGTGAAGTTGGACGGATGCGATGATCTTTGAGACACTCATCTGCGACCGTTGATGAAGTTAGGATTTTGAAGAGGTGCGCAGGCATCACTCTTCAGCTTGGTCGAAACCAAGCATGGGATACAACTTTGGCCTAACCGACCATACATGAGTGTAGATGGCATGATGGTGTAGGCGCCTATACCCCATTACCTCATGAAAGTATGATCTGAGTCACTAAATTCATCCGGTGAAATCGAGTGGTCGAGATCGATTTGCGACAAAAAACTAGTGCCGCAAGGGCCGCACGTCACGCCCTCTTCAGGCGCACGTTCCAAGACGACCAATCTTGGTCGGTCTTGGCCGATTGGCTGGTGTGAAGGTGGTAGGCTGGTGTTTACGCCTATACCTGAATATCCCATGAAAACGTGATCTGAGCCATCCAAATCGTCCGGCGAAGTTGAGTGGTCGAGATCAGTTTGCGGTTTGGGAGGTGTGACCACGCTAGTTTGAGCGTGCGTGTTGGATTAGCCAGGCATGATATGCCTTGGTCGATCGGGTTAGGGAATAGATGGGTCCACGGTGGTCATCTTTGGTATGACCGGGACTGTAATCTAATCTTGGACCCTCCATTCATGCTTGGGAGAAGATGGACGCTCGTGATGCTCAAAACCCTAATTTTAGGTTTCAAAGCCGTGCGTCATCTCTTGTTTGGGCGACGATTTTGTCACGACCAAGCATGGTTGGTCTTGACCGATTGGTCAAGTGTGTAGGCGGGCCCACGGTGATCGTGTTGACATGCTCTGGGCCCTTTGAATCTACATCTACACCCTCCATCTATACCTACGAAGATGGATGGTTGAGACTGTTTTGCGACACATGTAATATGCCGCAAACCCTAATTTAGGGTTTTCCGTCCATAATGCTTGGTATGAACGTTTTTGGCAAGCTAGGTCAATGGCCGACCGTGCGGGTTCCGCATTGGTTCGGCAGTGGATATTCCATACCTGCTTGGGGGTGATGGAAATGATCTGGGCCATCCAATCATGCTTATGGAGTTGGATGACTGCGATCATATCCGGACTGATGCGGTCAGTCCGGATGCTCAATCGGGCTAGTATAACACACCGAGAGGGGCTCAATCGGGCTAGTATAACACACCGAGAGTCGGCACTGTACGGGTATTTCGTACATGGTTTCATTATAGTGCTTGGAGGTTCGTGTTACTCTGTAAGAGTAACACTCGATCGTCATGCCACACCGATAATGAGTCTTTGAAATACAAGGCCGATTAGAAATTCACATGATGGGATTGTTGCCACATGCTCCAACCTGGAGGAATTTCATGTATTCACGAGAATGGGATTGTTGCCACATGCTCCATTCTTGGTGAATTAAGTGAGGGAGTATCCAACACTTATTAATGGCTTTATCTTTTACAAGATGTCAGCGCATAATTTTTCCGGTTTTTACAAATTTAACCTTAAATGAAAATCCACCATCAACAGTCACGTTGAGTGATCCACTCCCTATGGAGGAGTAACTGGATCTGAAAGTCGGGCTGACGACATTAAACCAAGCGCTAAGTGGGAGGCAACCCATCAGTTTTGTATCTTTATCTTTTTATTTTTAAGCATTTTATCTTTATTTTGCATCTCACGTTTAGGAATTTCCCACCTTGAACTTTACTTTGAATGACTAAATTTTACATTGAGGACAATGTAAAGTTTAAGTGTGGGGGAGCATTTATATGTATGTAGAGTTTGATACCTTTAGTACACGCACAAAAAAAAAAATAAAAAAAAAATAGAAAAGTTAAAAAAAAAATTGCTTTATAAATTCCGAAATCTATAAACTTGTGCCTTCAGGATGACACTAGATAATATAAGTGTATGGAACCATCATGATTGCAGGAGTTGAGGAACCCATTAACCAAAATGACAGAGCTCAGGTGTTAGAAATAACATGATAGTTGTTACCATATCTCGGAATCGTCACCATATCACCTTATGTTTTTATTTTTGCAAACTTTTTGTTAGAGCACTGCTCGGTCGAACTCGCATACGTTGCTATCTCAAGCATGTTTGTCAATGTTAGTGATCAAAACTATAAGTCTTGATTTCTAGCCTATTTATAGATGTCTCGGACTATGACATAGATTGTGTAGTTGAGCTTAGTTTTCACGGAGTTCATCATTTGAAGACGAAGAACTACTAAGGGGAGCTTGTGGAACTTCTTCGACAAAAGGTATGTGGAGACTTGAACTCATCTAGCACTTGGAAAGTCTATTTCTACTATCTCCTATATTGAGACATAAGTCGTGTTACGATATGGTTTTCTCTATACACATTTGAGATTTCGAGCTGAGTATATCTCGCTTACATATTTCTCGAAATATGTGTTAGTTAGCTTTCGCTTCGACCAATTTCATCTTATATCATGAGAAAATTGCCGAGTAATGTCTTACATGGATTGTGTGATACAATCATTTGATGTAGGCTTGGAATGTTTCGATAATGATTATTTCAATATCTTGAAAATTGCTTTGATGCTATTAGTGTGTGAAAACGGCTATTATCATTATAGAAGAATGTTTAAATGATTGAAATAAAGAGTTTAGAATCTTGTAACCATCTTTGGATATAAGCATAGTGTGTTCGCACATTAGTGTATAAGTCCGAAACCGGGAACCTAAAGCATGCATACTTGTGTGTATACAAAAAGGTTGTAGGAGACTGGGTAATTATGCGTACTCGTACGCATACTGGCGGAAGTTCACGTCCGTGAATTTCTGCTGAGTTTGAAAACCAAAAACAAACTCATCCGGTTACCTAAAGTACGCGTACCCGTACGCGTACTAGCAGAAAGTTTACGTGCGTGAATTTCTGATGAGTTTGAAAACTAAAACAAACTCAAATCCGGTTACTTAAGTACGCATACTTAAGTGTGTTACTTTTCTAAATCGGTTGTACATGAACCTAAATATTTATCAATAAGGAATGCAATCTTTGCAAACCGTGGCTATAATGTTCATGTATTGATTCGAGTGAATCAAACCGATTTTTCTTCAATTGTGTTCTTGTATAATCCATGAGAATATATCAATTGAACAACTCTTTAACTAGTTTCATTTGAGTCATTTGAACTAGTTATGGTTAAGATGAATAAGGTTGATATGAGAGTAATCATATGGCTAACCTCGGTTAACTATTTGTGAACCAACATGGTGTACACGTTTAGGTATTGTTACATCAACAACCTAAAAACTCAATACCATCCTTCACTCCAGAATAAAAGTAGCACTGGTGGAGCTTACCCTCTCTCCTATTGGTTGGTGAGCGTAACCTCGCGCTCTCATTGGATGAAATTTCGTTAGATATGGTGCGTTGATCTGACAATGTGCGGTGTAGATTGGGTGGATTGTTGGGACACACGCGACGGACGACCCTGATTATTTAGAAAAATTGTTATACTAATTTCGTGTATTTATTGTGAATATCCAGAAAAAAAAAAGAAAATTACTATATTAATTTCGGACATTTATGATTAAAATAAAAACAAAATCAAGTCAACATATTTATGGAATAAAATAAGAAGATTTATATTTTTTGAATCTTTTATAATTTCATGTATTTATTATGAAAAAATCCAGAATATAAAAGAAAGTACTATATTAATTTCGTACATTATGACTAAA
Organism: Papaver armeniacum; assembly: GCA_023531295.1. Classification (NCBI taxonomy): domain Eukaryota; kingdom Viridiplantae; phylum Streptophyta; class Magnoliopsida; order Ranunculales; family Papaveraceae; genus Papaver; species Papaver armeniacum. Next base: position 405,193 of record JAJJWW010005809.1, on the reverse strand, counting down.
ATAAAAAAAAATCAATTCAACATATTTACGAAATAAAATAATAAGGTTTATATTTTTTGAATCTTTTATAATTTCATGTATTTATTATAAAAAAATCTAGAAAATAAAAAAAAAAGTACTATATTAATTTTGTACATTTATGACTAAAATAAAAAAAAATCAATTCAACATATTTATGGAATAAAATAATAATATTTATATTTTTAGAATCTTTTGTAAGGAAAAAAAGTTTAGAAATAACAAAGTAAACTACTATATTAATTTAGGGCATTTATGATTAAAATAAAAAAAAGTTAGTTCAACTAAAATTATTGCATATAATTACACCGAGTTTACATGATTTTTATAAAATCATGACCGTCGATTTTTTCTAAAAAAATTACTATATTATTTCGCGTATTTATGATAAAAATAAAGAAAATAAAGAAACTATTATATTAATTTCGAACATTTATGATAAAAGTCCAAAAAATTGAGTAAACATATATATAAGATAAAAAAAAATCATATCTATATTTTTTTGATCGTTTGTAAGGTAAAAAAATTCTAAAAATGACTATATTATTAATGATAAAAACATAAAAAAAAAATTGTATATTAATTTCGGGCATTTATGATAAAAATCTAAAAAATCCAACCATGTTTATAGGGTAAAAATATTCAGATTTATATTTTATGGACCGATTATAAGGTAAAAAAATCTAAAAATTACAATATCAATTTCAGATTATTATGATGAAAATCCAAAAAAATCGAGTAAACATGTTTATGAGGTAAAAAAATCATATATTATATTTCTGAAGTATTTTTCTTGCAAAAATAAGATATATTACCAAAACAAATAAACAAAAGAATTTTTTTGGTAACGGTTTAATAATGAACGCGAAATTGGGGGATATTGATTACTTCTCCCAACCCATGGTGTCTGCTAAGGGGTGGTTTTGGGGTGCAAAAATACTAAAATGTCCTCCCTTCAAAATAAAAATCAAAAAACAAAATCATATCCCCCATTTCCATCTCACTTCTTATTAATCTCTTTCAAGGTTAGAGCTTTGAAACCCAAATATTCCCCATTCCCTTTCAAATTCTAAACTCTCCCCACTCTCTTTCAAATTCTCTTCTCCTTCTCTGCCGGCTCCTCACTTTGGAAACGATTTTTTTTTTTTTTTTCAATTCGGAAGTGATGAAGATCATGCTGCAAGTGATGAAGACCATGCCGGAAACTGGTGCCGGCATGGTTGGTAACTAACATTCAATGCCGTAACTAAGTACCGGCATGCTCAATAGAAATCTATCAATGCCGGTAGTCAAGTGAAAAAAAAATTCAACTTTACGGATACTTTACATCATGTGCCGGCATAACAATTAAAGCAACATACTATCTTGGGAAACCGGTGCCGGCATGCTCGAGAATTAACTAATTATGCCTAAGTGGACCGATTAAAACCGAAAAATTCAAAACGGAATATTTATTTACATCGCCGGAAGTGATGAAGACCATGCGGAATTGGTGAAGAACCATGCTTGGGAAAATGGTGCCGGCATGGTTCTTCACTAACATTCAATGCCGTAACTAAGTGCCGGCATGCTCGATAGAAATCTACCAATGCCGGTAGTCAAGTGAAAAAAAATTGAAGTTTCCTGGATACTTTCCATCATGTTCCTGCATAGAAATTTAAGCAAAAACCATGCCGGCACCAAACTTTTTCAGCTGCAACAATGGTGGATTCAAAGAAAAAAAATCAAATTTTCAACCTCTTAGCAGCAATTCTCTCTTCACAATCATCCTCCACTTTCACCAAAAAAAGTTCCCTCTCAATTTTTTTTTCCATCTTTCTACTCTCATCTCATTCACCCAAATACAAATACACACTAATCATTTAACAAATACTATGATTTTTATTAATTATTATTAACCACTAAACCTGATTAGTGAGGGGTAGATTAGGATTTAAAAAAATACTTAGATAAGGGGTGACCCCGAATTGATATCTGGATCCAGTTTTTGTCCTTTTCTTATATCCCCCAATTTCGCGTTCTTAATAATCAAGCCGGTTATATTTGTTAGTTTTTTTAGAAAGTCGAGATATTTTTAAATATTATATCCAAAATAAAAATCATTCTACTAATAGATTCGGAATCCCTATATAAAGCTTTCAAACAAAAAGTAAACCCATTTTTTTGACAGTGCTTCTCTCTTCAACTCAACTTTGATTTCTAGGATATTTTTTTTTAATTTATGTTTTCTTATATGCGCCCGTTGTTTGTTTTGCAGGTAGCCATATAAAGCATTCGTGCAACACCAAACCTTTTTTTTTCCGTGCAAGTTGCTTCTCTCTTCTAGAACTAATTTTTTTTTTTTCTTTTTGTTGGAATTTAGTGTTTTTTATTTGATATTTTAGTTGTTTTACGGTATACCCTCATTATTCCAAATTTCGTTGCGATATCAAACATCATAACTTTTTGTGTTTTGCGGATCTTATTGATGATGCATAAATATTGTTGCAAAACTAAATGCCATAACTTTTTTTTGCAGGGCTTATTGATGCATAAAACAATTGCCGCTTCACCTATTTGCTAAAGGTTTGTTCAATTTTATTACTTACCTTACTCATATGATGGTTTCTTATTTTCTCTTTTAATATATTTTGTTCTTGGTTAATTACTAATTAATTTTATGAATTTGATTACGTAAATTAGCTTTCCTACGTGCATATGGTTCTGTTTTTTAATCTATTTTTGTTGTATTTAATTTGCATTGATGATGGCTGCGGAAATTCGATTTCATGAGTGCTGATATGTAGAAAATCCTAAGAATATATATACCCAAAAAAAGATGATATGAAACACTTCTTTGTTTTATTTTGCAGGAAACTGCTTCTCAATAATGTCATTTTTTTTTGTTTCATTACTCCTCAACTTAGGTTCTTAGCGACAACTTATTTATGTTTTTTTTTAATTACTCCTCCATACTGACTAAACTTCTTTTGGGATTTTTTGGGTGAGGGTTTCTCAACATCATCATGTTTAGGTAATGTACGTACTACTTTGTCCTTTAAGCTTCATGTGGAGGTATTATTTGAGTGATTGATTCGTGAAATACAAGCTTCGTACTAATGATGCTTAAGCATTGTAATATAACATCACGGGAAAGATAAAATCCCAACACTGATAATTAGAATTTAGAGTTATGTGTAATGCAAAAGTGAAGTTGGAAATTGCGGATTATAAAAATGGTATCTGTGTTCATATACTCTATAATTAAGGAAGTCTGAAATCGAGAATTATAGTTGCCTTGTATCTAAATTCTTACGGCCATACTGTTTGTAAACTAAAATCATATAATTTTGTCTACATTTTGGATTGATTTCTTTTTCTTTCGGTAGCTTACTTAACCATGAAGATATACGCATTTGGAAGTGCGATTTTGTATATATATTGTCGAACAAGATGTAATCTTTCTCATCAATTCATTTTGTTAGGCTCCGAAGAAGGAAAGAAACTCGGGTTTAGATACATGTTTCAGTTGAAAGGGAAGTGTTATACTTCATGTGGATTGTTAAGGTTTTATTTGTATCATTTTTATAGGTATTGTCATTTTATTTATATTATTAGTTTACAGTTTTTGCTTTATTTTGGCTTTAGTTATTGACTTTAGTGGCTTTTATTGTGTAAACAAACCCATTTCCCTGAGAAGGCCAGTAGGGCATATTAAAACTGATGAACATCTGTAGATAAAAAGAGAGTTCACTCCTTGCACTTTCATTAATTTGTTGGTATTCCAGACAAAATAATTTCCACCTTCCACAATAAGTTTAACCATCCACATAATTGGTGTATTAAAAATTCAAAACGAGGTCCATATATGATATTGCTAGCTATTCAATTACCGCATGCTAATTGATTCATCAAACAAAATTTTTTAATTTTAATTTATGTAATCTGATGGCCTTCATTTTTACTCTTATTTTGTTTTGCTATGCAGCAGTTTAGGTCTTATCACAAGATTTTGTCTCTGCGCGCTAAGCAAGTGAAAGGTGCATCTGTAATTAGAAAAATTGCATTGTGATTTAACACTAGCTTAATTTTTTTTAAAGTAAGTGCGCTTACAACTTGAGTTTGTCATTTAATATATATGGATTAATACTATTAACTAACACTTACTTGATCATTAATTACATGATCCATGTCGTTTGCAATTTTGAAGCTCTACACTAAATGGAATTCTGTCATGAAAACCAAAAACTAAGATATACATATCAATGACCTTTATCAACCATTTCCATGAACCCATACTAAACATATTAATGTATCTTTATCAACCATCCCCTAGATTGCTCACTATTATTATAAATTATAGTGTTCGCGGAGTTCTCATTTTTCTTCTTCTTTTTGTTTCATGTAATATTAATCAAATAGGGAATCCTGAATCAATCCTAATGTACATTTAATTTTTGGCTTAGTTTGTATGTACTTTTAAATACCACTCCACCATGGGCGGTCATTTCATTATATAATAGTTACCTTTCCACCGATCATCACCATATACGCCAATCAGAATCTGACAGACAATAACAACTTTGTTTTATGCAAATACCTTTTGTGATTGGAGGTCGAAGCATCTTCCGGTACTTCAATATTTTTGTTCATTAACATCGAATATTTGTCAAAACACCGGAATCATATGTGGTAACCACCGGCAAGATATATGATCTCCAGTTAGGGTCCACCAATTGATCGCAGCGTTCTTATTTACAGTGCTAATTTGCTAAAGGCTGCCAATAGTGAGGGTTGTCGTTGAATCCCTCATGAAGTGTGTTTCAGGAATACCTCATCATGGTAACTTCGTTGAACACCAACCTTGACAATGAACCATGGCACAAAAAAACCATGATTGTAGAATATTCATGTTGCAGTAATATGGTATTGGGCCAAAGTGGTTTCGACAAACAAGGGTCTGTTTTATGTTTGGATATTTGTAAAATGAACACTTCTTTGTGTCATCTTAGATATATTCTCTAAACATGTACAAGTATTTTCGATGATGTAGTAGTGAATATATAATTATAAACCAGGATAATACTGGCCCCGTCCATCATTTTCATTTCTATGTAGAACCAAATAAGAATAATAAGGGTGGATGTAAATCCCAAGCAACATTGTTAAGTTATTGTCCCAAGAGCATTGTACTATCTCTTGGCTTTTCTTTATAAATTTTTATGATATTTTGGATGGGGTTCTGCTAGATTATTGAATTATAGTTTTTTTAAAAAACTTATATGCTTATTATTCATTTTCTTTCTCAAACTGGCCATACGCAGGAAATAGCTTTGTTTTGTAAACCATGCCATACGTAACGACACTTGAAGGGTTTTCTGTTTTGTTGCCAAAATAATGTCCATGCATACATAATGGAATTAGCCATATGCATCACTAAAAATCCAACAACCACATTATTTAAGTAACCAATTGTTTGTAGGTGAAAATGGTTTCTGCTGATTTCGGTAATTGCGGGTGTGCAGGTGAGAAATAATTTAAACCCTAAACAATGTACTGCAAGGGAGTACTTTAGATTCGAGAGATCAATTTGTACAAGTCCGGCCTAAACCAAGAAATGGCCGTTCCGGACTTGCTTCGGTCACAAAGTGGAGGAGAATGGGTTGGTTTTGGGGAGGGAAGCAAGGAAAGTGGTGAGACCCGAATAGTTGATTACGGAAGAGTAGTTGGGTTACTACGACTTGTTATCAGAAAAGTGAGAGAGCTAACAAGGTGAGCTAGCAAGTAAGTATTTCTGAGTGTTGTATCTCCCGTATGAACTTGTTGTTCAATGGAAATAGGTAAGACCTATTTATATAAGTCGGAGTAAAAACGTACCCTGGTCTCATTAAGGAGTGGGGAAGTAAATGGAAGGAGGTGATAACCGTATGCATGGAATTGATGTTTCCATAAAGTGGTTAACGCATGAAACTGGTTTTCATGAAACTGCTAACGTTATGGAATTGATGTCCCATAAAGTTGTTAACGCATGTGCTTTATGTCCCATGAACGTTTCACACATAACTTCCCGTATTTACTAACCGCCTCACCCTTATGACACTTCCTTATGACGGGCGTAGTGTACGCCGCACGCTGTAAACCGCCAAACCAATACCCAAAGAGGATCCCCCAGTTTTTGTTGATGTCTCGAATGTTTTGGAAAACATGTAGCACATTGTTGTGGCTTGGAAAGTCAAGCTCGGGAAACTTGCCAGCCTGGTGACCTTCGACGGTCGAGATTTTGCATCTTGAGAGGAGGAGCAACCGTTGCTCGTTGCACGCCTTCGTTTTGGTAGACGCGTAGTGAGGGCCAACGTGGTGGCGCGGCTAGGTTGGCATGCCGTTGGCATGGCAAGGTTTGGCGTGGCCAAACTTAGGTTTTCGGGCCAAAGGTTACCATGTGTCGTCCGGTAACCTTGGATGGCTAGGATTTGCTCCTGGGTTTTAAGGGCAACCGTTAATTGTTGCATGCCTTCGTTTTGGTAACCGCGTAGTGAGGGCCAACGTGGTGGCGCGGCTAGGTTGGCATGCCGTTGGCATGGCAAGGTTTGGCGTGACCAAACTTAGGTTTTCGGGCCAAAGGTTACCATGTGTCGTCTGGTAACCTTGGATGGCTAGGATTTACTCCTGGGTTTGAAGGGCAACCGTTGATTGTTGCACGCCTTCGTTTTGGTGGCCGCGTAGGGAAGGACAACAGGGTGGCGCGGCTAGGGTGTGGTTAGGCTTGGCATGTGGGGCCAAGGGTTTGCCTTGGGCGTGGCTAGCTTTGGCTAGGTGCGACTTTGGCTTGGCATGTGGGGCCAAGGGTTTGCCATGGGCGTATGGCGTGGCTAGGGCCAAGGCAAGGGCGTTTGGCTTGGCATGATGTGACTAACATGGCTAGGGCCAAGGCAAAGTGCGTTTGGCATGGCGCGGCTAGCTTGGCTAGGTTTGGTTTGGCTTGGCATGTAGGGCCAAGGGTTTGCCATGGGCGTATGGCGTGGCTAGGGCCAAGGCAAGGGCGTTTTGGCTTGGCATGATGTGACTAGCATGGCTAGGGCAAAGGCAAAGTGCGTTTGGCATGGCGCGGCTAGCTTGGCTAGGTTTGGTTTGGCTTAGCATGTGGGGCCAAGGGTTCGCCTTGGGCGTGGCTAGCTTTGGCTAGGTGCGGTTTTGGCTTGGCATGTGGGGCCAAGGGTTTGCCATAGGCGCATGGCGTGGCTAGCTTGGGCTAGGTGCGGATTTGGCTTGGCATGTGGGGCCAAGGGTTTACCATAGGCGCATGGCGTGGCTAGCTTGGGCTAGGTGCGGTTTTGGCTTGGCATGTGGGGCCAAGGGTTTGCCATAGGCGCATGGCGTGGCTAGCTTGGGCTAGGTGCGGTTTTGGCTTGGCATGTGGGGCCAAGGGTTTGCCATAGGCGCATGGCGTGACTAACTTGGGCTAAGTGCGTGACCAAGCTAGGGTTTTGGGGCAAAGGTCGTTTGGTTACCTTAGACGGCCAGGATTTGCTCCTGAGATTGAAGGGCAACCGTTGATTGTTGCATGCCTTCGTTTTGATAGCCGCGTAGTGAAGGCCAGTATGGTGGGGTGGCATGGGGCCATGGCGAGGTGCGTTTGGCATGGCATAATAGGTGTGGATGGCATGATTTGCCATTGGCACGGAGGTGTGGCTAGCATGGTTGGCATGTTTTGGCGCGGTCGGTGTGGCTGGCATGATTTGCCATTGGCACAGAGGTGCGGCTAGCATGGTTGGCATGCTTTTGGCGCGGTCGGTGTGGCTGGCATGATTTTCCATTGGCACGGAGGTGCGGCTAGCATGGTTGGCATGCTTTGGCGTGGTCGGTGTGGTCGGCATGATTTGACATTGGCACAGAGAGGTGCGGCTAGCATGGTTGGCATGCTTTGGCGCGGTCGGTGTGGCTGGCATGATTTGCCATTGGCACAGAGGTGCGGCTAGCATGGTTGGCATGCCTTGGCGCGGTCGGTGTGGCTGGCATGATTTGCCATTGGCACAGAGGTGCGGCTAGCATGGTTGGCATACTTTGGCGCGGTCGGTGTGGCTGGCATGATTTGCCATTGGCACAGAGGTGCGGCTAGCATGGTTGGCATGATTTGGCGCGGTCGGTGTGGCTGGCATGATTTGCCATTGGCACACGTGGGAATTAGGGTTTGGCTTGTCATAACCCTAATTTGAAAAAGATACCCTGGTAATTATTTAGGGACACATTAAAGGTTTCAGTAAATGTGCCTAGTAAATGCTTGTTACTTTAAATGTTGTGACATCACTGTCTGCTAGGGTTTAGTGTTTTACGATTTTAACCCTAAGCTAAAAACCATCATCAACATTAAGTCCCCTGCTTAGCTCGGAACAGGTGCCTTGTTGCGAGGTAAGCATATGATGGTGACAGACAAGGACGAAATCGAGGTGTAAATCATTGCAAAGATGGTCAGGAGGATCCGACTAACCTTTTTGAGCGGTAAAGAGAGTTTTGGATTCCCGTGTTGGCGGCCCTGCGTAAGTTGGACTGGGAATGTAGACCGTGGAGTGGTGAGATGAAAGTTACCGGCTTGGTTTGGTCGTACATCTCCAAGGCAAAGGGGGCGCGGTCTTGGAAGGCGACACAAGTGGACGGCTTGGCTCGAGGGGCCAAGAGGTGGCGTGGTCTTGGTAGGGTAAACGCGCGTGGATGATAGGGTCGCGATAGTGGAGCAGGCAGCTTGGCATAGTGTGGCCTTGGCAAGACGAGACGTACACGGACGGCTAGGCGTGGTGGGGCCGCGGCAATGTAGCGAATTGCTTGGCAGGGGGGGCCGCGGCAATGGCATGGTGGGACGTGCAAGGGCGGCTAGGCGTGGTGGGGCCGCGGTGATGGAGCGAGGGCTTGGCTGGGGCCGTGGCAAGGTATGGCATACATGGGTGGTGGGGCCGCGGTATGGCGTGAGTGGTCTTGGACGTAGAAATTGGTCTTTGCGGGACTGGTTTCCTCTTTTCCTTCCTTGGCTCAAAATTGGAGATCCTCTCCTTGTTCAAACTCCCAAGTATCACACCTATAAAAGGATTGCCGGCCTCTCCCTTTGATTCACGTCTTCATTATTCTCTCTTTTTTTTTTTTTGGGTTCGCTTGGTAGCGGTGAAGCGGACGAGCGGATTAGGTACGTCTTCCAATACTTCTTCTTTGTCTTGCTTCCCTTTTGTTTTCTAATGTTGGTGAAAACCCTAGTTGTAGGCGTACCTTTTTATGACCTTGTAGAACATGTTGGTGTGAATCCTAGCCACAGGTATGTCTTGCACGCTCTCAAAGTAGTACTTAGGCATGAATACCATAGTAATGTTGACCGCCTCAACTCGTTGTGTAAGGTAAGCACGCGATAGTAATTTTCCATCACTTTCCCACGAAAACCTAGTTTTTAGGGTTTAATCCTTGTTTTGGTGTGGTCGTGGGCATGGTTCCCCTGGTGGGTCACTCCTCCTCGGTTGGACAAGAATTCTATGCTGCAGGGTACGGCCTTGGAACAAACTGGCTTGCGTCTTGGGTGAAGATAATTTTCGTGCGCTTTCCGTAATAATCTCTCTTCGTATTGTTTCGTTGTAGTTACTTGGAAAGCGGAAGTACTGTGAGAGAATCTTTATGATGACGTCGCTTGAGAAAAATTCTGCCATACCGAAGGATATTGGTAACTCCAAGCCAAACGTGGTTGATGAATTCTTCACGATAGTCTCTGCCAGGAGAAGTCCACTTAAGCACGCGCCACTGCTTCTGACCGGTTCGGAGAGTAGGGGAGGGGATCGATCGGTTCCTCCCGGAAATGTAATATGGTTTTGCCTTCAGAGGAAAGAGTATTCCGCCTCTCTTATTGATTTCAAAATCCCAGTGAGTCCATTGCGCTCGTTTGATAAATGGGTGCACTTTATGATAAGTCAAGAGTGCGTAAGAGCTAATTTGACCAAGGCGCAAATAATTGATGCTGTCGCAGCCTCTGCATCACTTCAAATTAGGAAAGACATCCGGAAGTTGAACCGTCTTCGGCTCTGATACCATTTGTAATGACCCGTCCCTCCACCGATACTGTCCCCACTTAGCCACTGCGGATATCCGACAGTGTGGGGTTTTCAACGGGCATCGTTGCGGGTAATCCAGCAGAAACTTCCCGGATGGTCACCCATCCCTGGATTACTCCCGCCCGAGCACGCTTAACTGCAGAGTTTTCTGCCAACTCTGGAGCCAATTGTGCTGAAAAGGCCTCGGTGTTAGGAAAGGACAAATCATTACTTATATTCCATTCGGCCAACCACTGCCGAATATCGGGGTATTACACCATATCCTTAGAAAGTGTGGCTATCCTACTGAATCTTCCCATGACAGGAAAACTTAAAACCAAGCTGTCTGATGATGAGGAAAAAATGCGTACCGCCCTGGTTGCGAAGTCGAAAGGGTTTGTCCGAAAGGAGAACGAGACGAAATGTTTCTATGCCTGGTGGATGTCTCAATGGTTTCCCGATGAGCTGGCACCGGATCAGAAGAATAGTACACTCCACGTCGCGGCATTCTTGGCTCTCTGGTTATCCCGGGATATTTTCGACGATGGCTATGGTAAGAAGGAGATAAGGCTGGAACTCATCAATTTTGCTATAACATTGGCGAAAGGAGTCGTTCTCCCCATTGGCGGCTTGTTTCTCGGTTCTCTGTACACACACTTGGATCATTTGGCTATGGACATGCGTGCTTCAAACGGTTACATGAAAGTGGATTCGTATGTTCATGTTGCTTTTCTCCAAGCGTGGCTATGGGAGCATTTTGAAAGATATGCTCCTAAACCGTTGGTTTCACTTCCCGCTTCTTGGGGTAGTTCGAGAATACTTCGCTGGTCGAATAGGCGCCCAAGAGCTGGCTCAAACCTGGCTGATTTCCTTGATAACTCGTGCGCCGCTAATTTTCGTCCATGGGCCCTAGTGTGTACATCCATAGCCCAAGTTAATACTTTTGCTTCTGCTCCAAACATGTCTTTGCTTTCTGATGGAGGGAATGTGGGCGTCGGTGAGATTGTATTCATGCGAAGTTGCACGTCTGGCTATATACCGTCTTTCTTTCGAGGATCGTGTCAGGCAGTCTCTTATAATATTGAGCGAGCAGCTCGGCATATGGGTTTCGACCAAGGGGTCCCTCTCGTTCGTCAGCTGGAAGCTCCGGAGGGTCCATTATCGGACGTTCTTGATGCTAGTGTTCTTGCGCCGGGCAGAAGTCTCCCTTTATTGCTTTCGGAACGAAATCCGTCGACTACCTCCAAGTATAACGCATTTTGGCAGAGTGAATTCCTCGTCATCCAGGAATTTGTGAAAGCCGTAGTGGAGAACACTCGTGGTAGGCCTTCCGCCGAGATTTTAGCAAAACATCCGTTGTTGAGGGATACTTCTTTAACCAAAAGTAAATCCGTCGGTCTGGACGTGGACAGTCCCCAAGTGAAGGAGCGAAGGTCTAAGAATCGTGCAGGCGGTTTCCAGTCAGATTCCACGGCTCTACCGGCTTTTAGTTCATCCAACATGAGGGTACGTATGATTTCTTTCTTTACTTCAGCTGGATTACATATATCCTTGTTTCCTTTCTGAGAACGTGTCCTTGTATCTCGTCCAGGGTTTCAGCAGTACGAACTCCTTTGCCAAACTTGCAAGTAGTCAGAAAGCATCGTTTTTCGAGACAGAGGGTGGGGGTGCCGAGCGCATCCATGGTGATGGGGATTCCGAAAAGGATGAAAGTCCAGAGTCCAGCGATGGCAAGAGTAGTTCTTCCGATAACAGTGTTGAATCTTCGTCTAGTCAGTCTGAAACCGAATCGGTGAGTCCCCTCCATGTTTTTCTTCTTTCCCCTTTTTTTCTTTCTTTGCAGTAAAACTGAATTTTGATTTTTAGGAGGAAACCGTTCCTGGGGATGATCTTGAAGTGGAAGACCACCAGAGTAAAGACATAGCCGTACTTTCCACTGCGGAAACTGTGCCAGCTAACGACTTGGACATGGAGATTCATCGTCCCGAGGGCGCTGCCGTGACTCAGGTGGAGGAGAGCACTTCGGGAGGTGAAATCGTAGTTAGGGATCTCCCCGATTCTTGATTGATTCACTGGTGCCACCTTCAATCCTCCGTATCTGGCCCCTTTCCCGGGTCATGTGTTGATTGGTGGATTTAGCGTGCCAGCTAAACATGCGACATTGTACACCAAGATTTGGGAAAGTTATGGTCACATTGCCACGACTAAAAAGATCACTATTCGACATGTGTTGCTCAAGCGTGTGGAGGAAGCCTTGTCTTCGATTGATGAGATGTGCAACGTGAATGGTCATACAATTTCTGAGGATGTAATCTCGAGCTGGAAGTTCCATCGTGGCATGTGCGTGGGCTTTGAATTCAACGTTCCTTGGTTCGTTGAAGGTCTCTCTGATGTTGAAAGGTCGTTGGCCAGAGCAGTTGAAGGTCCTTCCGCAGACATGATGAAGAAGCAAGAATCGGAATTCAAGAAGTTGTGCGGGAAGCTGAAACTTAAGAGGGCGGCTCTCCAAAGCACGAGGGAGGCCTTTGCCAAAAGGAGCAAGCCGCTGTTGGAAAACTTCCCTTGAATATATATTTGTCTTCTGGACCTCTTATCTTTAGGGTTTTTTTTTTTTTGAAAGGCAAATGAGACGCCTGGTTTTGGTTTTTGATTTTCTGATTTTCTCGGGTTAATAGATGAATGCTACCTTGACGGTTTTGGATTATATATTTTTTTTTTTGAATGAAATGTTTAGAATTGAATTGTCTTTGGCTGTGAATGAAAGTGACGCAGACATCCCAGGAAAACCATGGAACCGTGTGTTGGTAGATGACATGGGATGAAACATGGCTATAGGTTTTATTAGAACTTGAAAAAGCAAACCACGTATTTTTGTCTAGATATAAGACTTACTCGGTTTCTCAAGTCTTCTGATGAGAATAAACTTTCCGGGTGTAGGACCAAGTTTTTTTTCTCGAGAAACATGGTCATGGGAAGTCCCAGTCTTCCGAGTCGTTGCTGAGTTGTCTGATAACTGCGCCGTTAAACCCTGGGCGGATCGTTTTGCTTCCAGCCTCTGAGAAGTCCCAGTCATCCCTTGTCGTGTCATGACTGATAATCCAGCCGTCGAGTAATTGAGTCGGAGTGGATCGCCTTCCTCTACCATCTTGACGTCTGGGTCGAAGAATGAGATCGCTGGTTGAAAATTGACATTGTAACCGAAAGATCGAACCTCCCGCTGTGGTCACCAATTGTTTGTAGGTGAAAATGGTTTCTGCTGATTTCGGTAATTGCGGGTGTGCAGGTGAGAAACAATTTAAACCCTAAACAATGTACTGCAAGGGAGTACTTTAGATTCGAGAGATCAATCTATACAAGTCCGTCCTAAACCAAGAAATGGTCGTTCCAGACTTGCTTCGGTCACAAAGTGGAGGAGAATGGGTTGGTTTTGGGGAGGGAAGCAAGGAAAGTGGTGAGACCAGAATAGTTGATTCTGGAAGAGTAGTTGGGTTACTACGACTTGTTATCGAGAAAAAGTGAGAGAGCTAACAAGGTGAGCTAGCAAGTAAGTATTTCTGAGTGTTGTATCTCCCGTATGAACTTGTTGTTCAATGGAAATAGGTAAGACCTATTTATACAAGTGATAAGTGTCTAAAACACCTAATATTATATCTAGTATTTATGCTTTCTTTGCTATTTTCCTTGGGAATTGCATCTCTTATGTGTGTTTTGAGTTTATCATGTGCAATGGAGTCATTCAGAACAAAAGAAGGAGAAATCATTCATATGGAACGTTAAAGGCAAAAAGATCAATTCACTAGCGAGTAGTACTTGGAACCAGACTAAGGCACGCGGAGAGGAGGAAAACATTATTGGGAGCCGAGCCTGGCCTGCGATAGGAGATGACCACCACATTAGTCTAGAGAAGCATGGGCAAAGAACCTTGGTGGCCCTTAATAATGAGTGGGTGTTTATAGTCATTTTTTTGGGTACCCTTTATCCACTTTATTTGGGTGGTTATATCCCCTTCATTTCCTACACATGACCTAAGAATCAGAGAAATCATTTTCTCTTTTTCCCATCTTCATTGTCTGGAGAAGCCATGGCGGCTCCATTGGAAAGAAAAGAAATAAACAGCAACTCTTGCTGCTAAAATTGAGAAATCAGATCGAAATCGAGAAAGAAATGAAATGATCTTCTTTGGTGTTTAACGGGGGTTTGCAATTGGAATTCGAGATGATTTTATTGGTGATTCTGGTGAAGAAAGAAAGGGGATCTACATCTGTGGATTGAAACTCGATAGTTGAAGACGTTGCAGCTAGTTACAAAGAAGATTTGGAGTTGAAGAAATCACGATGCTGTGATGGAAATCGAAGTGGGGTTTTGAATTAGTGCTGCTGTTGATCTTTAGGGTTTCATGGAGATGAAGATTCGATAGTTGATTCAAAGTTTAAAAGACTAATGGTGGATGAATTACAAAGGGGTTAAACTCAGATTGAGTTTGGATTGATAATTGAAGATGATAAGTTGAAACTGCTGCCATTGTTGCTGATATCAATTGAAGATGATGGAAGAGTTTATGTTGAAGATACTGGTCGAGTAACGGTGGGTTTGAGGTGAATTTGTGTATCACAGAAGAAATGGCATTTGCAGGTGATAAGCCTGTGACTTAGTGTGCATCAGAGTTGATATTGCAGGTTTTGGTTAGCCTGAGCTTATGACAAAAAAGGTTACAGTGCTATGAATGCTTGATGTCTTGGCTGTGAATTGCGAGCTCAACCGAAGCCGGGGATGGAGCTAAGGAGATAAAATGTAGTTGAACCGAGAGATGAGATGGAGGTACTGCTATGTGACAGAATAAGTAATGAAGCTAGAAAGTAATGTTGCAGGGATGGTGGCAGCTGAAACAAGGGAATGTGTTGGCTAGTGTTGGCTAGTGTTGGTCTGTGTGTGCTATGTGGTTCAAGAATGAGATTGCAGGCAAAGGAGCTGAAAATGAACAACAAGCACTGGATGTTGTTGCATTTGAAGTTGCAGGTGTTGTATGCTTGGTGGTTTCTTGACCTATTGGTTTGCAGTGCAAGTAGTGGTTGCAACTCAGGAGGTGCAATTGGTTGCAAATTGTTTGGCCTGAGTTACAATGCCTGAGCTATTGGGGTTGTTAGATATTGGAGCTGAAAGGGGTCTGTGATGGATGCTGGAGTTTATCTGAGGTATTAGTGCAGGATATGGATTTATGTGTTGAGCTGAATTGAAATGGATGAAGACTCAGTGGAGAGGGTCATGGTGGTTATGAGCTGAAACTGCAGGTGGTAGCTGGTGAATGGCAGTGAATGCATCTCAGGTGCAGGTTGTGACTGAATGTGCAATGGAAGTACAGGATGAAAGACTGGTAATGGTGGAGCACTGGCTGGTGATTATGGAGCTGAAGCAATTTGCTTGGTGGTATGTTGTTGCAGTTTGCAAGATGGAAGCAACAGATGGTGGTACTGTGTTCTGTGAAATGTTTGCGGAAATTAAATAGAAGGCATGGTGCATCTGGAGTTAGTGGTGATTGAATTATGGACTGGTGAGGCTGTAGAAAGAATAATGCAGGCAGCTGTAGTTGGAATTTGGTGTTGCAGTGTGGAGAGTAACAGGGAATCGAGGTGCAGCTGTAGATCAGATGGAGAGAGTCTGTTCTGGTGATGGCGTGCAGTTCACGGAGAATAATGCAGTTGTAGTTGGAGCTTGAAATTGCAGGGGAAGTTCTATTGCAGTCTGTGGATGAATTGGTTGTATTTGGAAGTGGAGAAGTTACAGCAGGGAAGAGGCCATCATGGCTGGATATGCACAAGGATGGTGCATCACAACTCTGGCCTCTGCAAGACTTGGCCTTGGCAACTCAGCCTGATCGACCAGAGATAGCTGACTGTGATCAGACTCAGTTCTGACTCGGTGATTGACCGAGTTCACTCAGTTGACTAGACGAGTTGACTCAATGACCTGGCCGATTCGACCCGTTGACCGGTGACCGGGCGGACTTTGCCGGTCACCGGAACCGATTTCCGGCCACTTCTCCGGCCGATTTCCGGCCACAATACCAGTTTTCCGGCGACATATTTTTGGACATATTTTCTACATGGGTTTCTCTCTCTTGTGGGCTTGGTGGATTTTCATCTAATGGACTTTGAGGGCTAGACCTAATTTTGGAAGAAAGGAAAAGCTATAAAAAGAGGAATTCTACAACTTTTGGGAATTATCTTCTTGGAACTTTGGAGAGCCGCTTTTGTTTACGCTTCTAGGGTTTGCTCTTGTTCATCTTCTTCTTTATTCAACTTATATTTTTGTGATGAACTCCATAGCTATGAGTAGCTAAATTCTATACTATTGGTTAAGGATGTAGTCCTATTTCTAAAACTTGTGTTTGCTTTATGCGTTAGTTTTCTCTCTTGATTATCGTTCAATTCTCTACTGTTTTTATGATCACATGATTGAAGTATTGTGAAAGGATTATGATGTTTGATTAGTTAAGTGGCCAATTAATTGAACTTGCATCTTAGTCCATAGCTATTTTAGGGTTTTTCATCGAGCGATAACCCTGAATACAAGTAGCATGATATGTTTACGGTTTGTAGTGATACACTCTCGTAATCATATGTAGAGTTTGACCATATTCCAAATTGTTATGTGCAACGCATGACAATTGCATTGATTAGCCTATTTCTGAAACTTAATGCTCATAGGAATTGAACTTGATTAGCGCAAGGCGTTAGGTTATTCTTTAGGTAGAATTCACATACGCAGCTCTAATGTGTGTGTTGATGAACTTGGGAAATTAATAGATTATCTTGCTTTCTTGATTCTCTAGGCTTTTGATAACACAAGAGATTAAATCGTAATTCTAATCGTATATGCAAGCACATGTCTAAGATTGAAGATGAATTCCTTGACCAATATCTTTCTCCATTGATTACTTTCTACAATTTACTTTGTTTTAATTTGCTTTTATTGCTTAAATAGAAATAAGAAATCCCCCCAATTGGTTACTTTAAGAAATTGAATACGTAATAACTACAATCGCCTCTCTGTGGAAACGAACTCTTTCTTATCATATACTTTAGGAAAGTGAAATTATTTTTGACGCATACGACAGCGATCAAATTTTGGCGCCGTTGCCGGGGAGGCATACGGCTAGTTATTAAGTTTTTAGTTTCTTATTTCTGTTTTTGCTTTTATCTTTGCCTTATTTCTTGTCTTGTTTCTCACTTGTTTGCGAGAATTGTTTGCAGGTACCTAATCTCTGGCTTCTAAGGATTGAAATTATCCAAGGTGCGGGATAGCTACTCGACGAGGCACAATACTCCAACCAAGTCAAGACACAACGGACGAGCACGAGTTGGAAGTAGGAGAAGAGATTTTCCAACAACAAGAAGAAGAAAAAGAGGTTCCATTCGTAGACGAACCACAAGTTGAAGAAGAAGAAGCTATGGGTGATGCAAATCGTTCACTCAAGGACTTGGCTTCTCATAGGCTTGATATACAACAGGGGTGTATTCAAACGAACTCTACTTTTGAGATAAAGCCGGGGTTGCTTAGAGAATTACCAAAATTCCATGGCATGGTGAATGAAGATCCAAACAAACATCTTATGGACTTCCACACCATTGTCACGGCCATGCTTCCAGCGGATGTTGAGGCGGATGGTGCAATGTTGAAAGTTTTCCGTTTCTCTTTAATGGATAGTGCTAAGGATTGGTTGTTTTATTTACCTCCCGGAAGTGTCACAACATGGAATGGGTTGAAGAAACTCTTTTTGGAGAGATATTTTCCTGCATCAAAGGCTACTCAAATTCGCTAGGAGATTTGTGGGATGAAGCAAAATGTGGGAGAATCCCTATATGAATGTTAGGAACGCTACAAGAGATTGGTGGCAAGCTGTCCTCACCACCAATTCAGTGACGCTATGATCATCCAATATTTCTACGAAGGACTCCAATCAAGTGATAGGAATCTTCTCGACGCTGCGGGTGGTGGTGCACTAGTGAACAAGACGGTGGCACAAGCTAGAGAGTTGATTGAAAACATGGCAGCGAACTCACAACAATTCTTGAGTCGTGGTTCGGATGTGATTCTAAGAAGGGTGAATGAGGTGAGCGAGGTTGAGGAACTTCGTCAACAAATGGGTAACATGAACGCAATGCTTCAACAAGTTGCAGCCGCGGTGATACCGAGTTCCTCTCAAGCTTATGAGGACGAGCAAGCTAATGCGATCTTTCCAAATCAACAAAGACGGTATGATCCCTACTCCAACACTTACAATCCGGGATGGAGAGATCACCCCAATTTTAGCTATGCCAATAAGCAAGGAGCGATTCAACAATCTAGTTTCAATAACCCAAGTGGATTTCAACCTCAACAACAACAATTCCAGCCGAGACAACAACAACAACCTCAAAATATGGGGTCCAATATGGAGGAGTTGCTGAAATCTTTTATGCAAAGAACGGAGAGTACGGTTAAGGATTTGCAAACTCAAGTTAGTTCTATGGCTATGGAGTTGAATCAATTGAAGGCACAAAATGGTGGGAAACTCCCTTCTCAACCTATCAACCCAAAAGAGGGTGTCAATGCAATTACGTCGAGAAGTGGTACACAACTTGTGCAACCTGAAGTCACTGATTCGGGCACGGTGGAAACACCAAAGGAACCTGTTTTGGAGGAGAAAACCGAGGATTCTCCCCAAACTTCTGAGGTACCTATTTCTAACTCTAAAACTCCGGTTTCTACTTATGTTCCTCCTTTACCTTTCCCTCGCAGATTTGCAAATTCCAAGAAGGCGGAACTAGAAAAGGAGATTTTAGACATTCTTAAGAAGATCCATGTAAACATACCACTCATAGATGCAATCAAGCAAGTTCCAAAGTATGCAAAGGTGTTGAAGGACTTGTGTACCAATAAGCAAAGGCTCAAAGGTAATGAAGTGCTTAGTGTGGGGGAGAATGCTTCGGCAATCTTACAACACAAACTCCCACTTAAGTGCAAGGATCCCGGTAGCTTTGACATTCCCGTCACAATTGGTAACACCACATTTAATAAAGCTATGTTGGACTTAGGTGCATCCGTTAATGTTATGCCCGTCTATGTATAATTCACTTGATCTTGGTCCTCTTAAAAGTCCGGAATTGTGTTGCAATTAGCCGATCGTTCTAATGTCTACCCAATGGGTATTGTTGAGGATGTTCTTGTGCAAAGTTAATCAACTTGTATTTCCAGCGGACTTTTGCGTGTTAGAGATGGATGAAGGTTCACCGGACTCGTCTCTTCCATTGCTACTTGGGCGTCCTTTCATGAAAACGACGAAAACCATTATTGATGTTGACAAGGGAACGCTAACTATGGAGTTTGATGGAGAAATAATACGTTTCAACATTTTCGAGACGATGATATATCCTAGTGATGTCCACTCTTGTTTCTCCATTGATGTGATGGACACATTGGCGCAACAAATGTTTGAGTTGAATGGTGTTGATACTTTGGAAACCGTGCTCACTACACCTATTGACAATGGGTTATGCGTATAGTGATGAGATGAAAGAAACCATTGGTTCTCTTGACTCATTACCGGAAAAATCAGCAATTAAGAATATTTCTTATGCTTCTTTACCTTGCAATAATGAAAAACTTGTGCCATCTATTGTTAAATCTCCAAGTTTAGAATTGAAACCTCTTCCAAGTCACTTAAAGTACTTGTACTTGGGTGACAATGAAGATTTACCCGTGATTGTTTCTAACGAGCTTAATGAATTACAGGGAGCAAAAACTTTTAAGGGTGCTAAGGACGTACAAGACGGCCATAGGATGGACAATCGCCGATATCAAGGGTATAAGCCCCCGCCGTTTGTATGCATAAGATCCGTGTGGAGGATGATTCAAAGCCTACAAGGGAAGCGCAACGTCGTTTGAATCCTCCCATGATGGAAGTTGTGAAAAAGGAGATACTCAAGCTTTTGGACGTGGGTGTTATCTACCCCATATCCGATAGCAAGTGGGTAAGCCCGGTACAAGTAGTACCAAAGAAATCAGGTGTGACGGTGGTGGAGAATGATAAGAATGAACTTGTCCCAACTCGTGTGCAAACCGGTTGGAGGGTTTGTATTGATTATAGAAAATTGAATGCCACTACTCGAAAAGATCATTTTCCTTTACCTTTTATTGATCAAATGCTTGAACGTTTAGCTGGACACTCTTACTATTGCTTTCTTGATGGCTATTCAAAGTTATAATCAGATTGATAGCACCGGAGGACCAAGAGAAAACCACTTTCACTTGTCCTTTCGGTACTTTTGCTTATAGAAGGATGCCTTTTGGCTTATGCAATGCTCCATCTACCTTCCAAAGGTGTACGGTAAGTATCTTTTCGGAATATGTTGAAAACATAATCGAAGTGTTCATGGACGACTTTAGTGTCTTTGGTGATTCATTTGACCTTTGCTTGAACAATTTGTCTCTAATCCTTGAACGATGTGTTGAAACAAATCTTGTGCTAAATTGGGAGAAGTGCCATTTCATGGTAACTCATGGCATAGTTTTAGGCCATATAATATCTTCTAAAGGCTCGGAAGTCGATAAATCTAAGATACACCTTATTCGTGCTCTAACCCCTCCCACTACGGTGAGGGAGATACGCTCTTTTCTTGGTCATGCAGGTTTTTATCGTAGATTCATCAAGGACTTTTCCAAGATAGCATCACCACTTTGTAACCTATTGCAAAAAGATGTGGTTTTTAACTTTGATGAGAAGTGTGTGACGGCATTCAATCGTTTGAAAGAACTTTTAATTTCAGCCCCTATCATTAAACCACCGGATTGGAGTAAGCCTTTTGAGCTCATGTGTGATGCAAGTGACTATGCGGTTGGTGCGGTGCTTGGGCAGCGTGTGGGGAAGATACCTCATGCCATTTATTATGCTTCTAGAACGTTAAATGAGGCCCAACAAAACTACACACCACTGAAAAAGAGTTATTAGCCATTGTTTTTGCTTTAGAAAAGTTTCGCTCTTATCTAATCGGTACAAAAGTTGTTATTTTTTCTGATCATGCAGCACTTAGATACTTGCTTACAAAGAAAGAGGCGAAACCGAGGCTCATACGATGGATATTACTCTTGCAAGAGTTTGATATTGAAATCAAAGACAAGAAAGGAATTGAGAACACCGTTGCGGATCACTTGAGCCGACTTGCTGTGCACAAGGAGACTATCCCGTTGCGTGAAAGTTTCCCGGATGAGCAACTATTCTCAATTGCCTTTGGAGAACCATGGTATGCTGATATTGTTAATTACTTAGTGTCTAAACAAATCCCAAAGAACTTGTCTCGTCTTTGAGAGGGACAAACTTAAGAAGTTAGGAAACCAATACATATGGGATGATCCATACTTATGGAAGCATTGTAGTGACCAAGTAATACGTAGGTGTGTTCCCGAAATTGAATTTAATTCTATCTTGTCTTTTTGCCACTCATATGCTTGTGGAGGACACTTTGGGAGTAAGAGAACCGCTCTCAAGGTACTAGAATGTGGTTTCTTTTGGCCAACTTTGTTTAAGGATGCACATGCATTTTGTATCACATGTGATAGGTGTCAAAGAACAGGCAATCTAGGTGCTCGAAATCAAATGCCGCAAACTATTATTCAATTTGTGGAGGTTTTTGATGTATGGGGAATTGATTTTATGGGCCCTTTTGTCAATTCTAGTGGGAATTATTATATCTTGCTTGCTGTGGATTATGTTTCGAAATGGGTGGAAGCTAAGGCCACCCCAACTAATGATTCTAAAGTTGTTTCAGATTTTGTGCAAGCTAATATATTTGCAAGGTTTGGAATTCCAAGGGCTATAATTAGCGATTGAGGTTCACACTTCAAAAACAGGTTCTTGCAAAGCTTGTTAAGGAAGTACAATGTGTCGCATAGGATTGCAACACCCTACCATCCGCAAACAAATGGACAAGCCGAAGTTTCCAACCGAGAGGTGAAATCCATTCTTGAAAAGACGGTGAATCCAACAAGGAAAGATTGGAGTTCGCGACTTAATGATGCTTTGTGGGCGTATAGAACCGCATATAAAACACCTATAGGGATGTCTCCTTTTAGGCTTGTTTATGGTAAACCTTGTCACTTACCCGTTGAAATTGAGCATAAGGCGTTTTGGGCTATTAAGCAATGCAACATGG
The DNA here is from genome assembly GCA_023531295.1 of Papaver armeniacum. NCBI lineage: Eukaryota > Viridiplantae > Streptophyta > Magnoliopsida > Ranunculales > Papaveraceae > Papaver > Papaver armeniacum. The sequence goes on along the minus strand of JAJJWW010005809.1, from coordinate 382,950 downwards.
AGTTGGATGGTCTTTGGAAGGCAAAGAAAGTTACAACTTCAAGAGTTAGAGGAGATTCGTAATGATGCATTTGAAAGCTCACGGATTTACAAGGAAAAGACGAAAGCTTTTCATGATAATATGATTACAAAGAAACAATTTTGCATTGGGCAGAAAGTGCTTTTGTTTAATTCTCGTTTGCAATTATTTCCGGGTAAATTAAGGTCACGTTGGATTTGACCTTTTATTGTGACTAATGTGTTTTATCATGGTGCAGTGGAAATTCGTAGTTTAGCTACAGGTAATGAACTTAAAGTGAATGGGCACCGGTTGAAACCATATTATGAGAACTTCTCTTCGGATGTCGTAGAAGGAGTTAATCTTGTGGAAGTACTCCCTCTGGAGGAGTCATAGAAAGCAAGGAGATAGTCGGGCTGACGACTTTAAACCAAGCGCTAAATATGAGGCAACCCATCGGTTTTGTATCTCTTGTCTTTTCTTTTCTTTTCTTGTCATGTTTTTACTTTTTCTGATTTTTGTCACTTTTCCATTAGGATTTCCCACCTTGACTTTCTTTGGACGATTCAATTACATTGAGGACAATGCAAAGTTTAAGTGTGGGGGAGTGGTTTGCATTGTAAATAATTTTTCAAATTTTTCAACTTTTGTGTACAATAGTGAATAAGAAAACTCCAACTTGTAGTTAGTTTAGAGTCACATAGTATACATGTCGCTAAGATTACATCGAGAATCTCATACTAGTGACTGAACTTAGAGATGACAGAGAACATGATCGGGTTTCTTAATTGTATGAGAGTTAAAGTTGGATTTAACCATGCCAGTGGCAAATTAGGTGCAGACTGAATTCGTTATTAGAGTAGTGATCCCCTATAGTGGAGACTACCCATGTTACATAATGTGAGGCACCAACCTTCAATTCTTTGTACCTGTCTAAATTTGTGCTTTTAGAGTGTGTGTCACCGTACGTAAATTCCGAGCAGAATGGTGAGCTGTCCAACTTCCCACCATAGAAGCACTATTTTGATCTCTTGAGTGCTATTTTTATCAACCATGTTGGTGACATCGAATTGCTAACTTACATACCACTTGTAATCTTGTTCGCAGTTAGCACCATCCACCTTATCTCTCTCTACATCAACAGGTCCATAGAAACACCATCATCATCAACAAGAGGAGCATCACAAATTTGAAGGAAAGTTGAAGACGTTCAAGGTTTACAAGCAACAGTACAGAAATGGGCAGATTTCAGATTTGAGTAAAGCAACAAGACAAAGAGCAGAATTTTTATAAGTTGAAGACTATTGTATAAGAGCGAAATTATCAAGGTTGAGAGTTCGAGAAGTTTATGATATCAAGACATACAAGTTGTGAAGAATCAAGTGGTAAAGTACTTACACCATGGCCTTTGAATTTTATTTTATTTTGTATTTATTTTTCTATTGTCTCAAAAAAAAATTAAAAAAAAAATTAAAAAATAAATAAAAAATAAAAATAAAAAAAAAACGAAAATAATATATAAAAAAAAATGAGACAAGAGAAAAATGTTTAGGTTTGTTAATAGTTTTTATTATTTTGTTTTATTTTTATTTTTGTATTTGTTTTAGTCCTATTTCAAAAAAAAAAAAAAAAAAAAAAAAAAAAAAAAAATTGGGTTTGTATAGTTTGTTTTTAGTTTTGTATTCTTTCAATAAAGCCAAGGGAATAAGGAATATCTATAATGAAGTTTCAAGCAACAAGGAATTAGAGGAAAGAATCACATTGTCGAGATTCTACGAAGTTCGAGAGTTATCATCAAGAGTTGAAGACCGCGGACGAAGATGAAGACACCGATAGAAGACCGAAGACGTTTCTATGGATGCTGTGAGAGTGGTGCTAGCTGCACGCCGAACGGATAACGAGGTAAGTAAGCATATTCCCACCTTCGTTAAATAGTTGATTTCCTTTCGAAGAGATCGTCAGAAAAATGGGTTTTCAAAATTATAAAAGATGTGGGTTTTCAAAATACTTCGGAGGGTTTTTACCTTCCTACCATTCAACGTGTCACAGGATTCTCTCTTCATTCCAACCTGGACACATGTGTGACCCATAAAAAGCTGTTTATTATTGGGAGCAATATCATAAAACCCTTTCTTGTGAGGCAGAGTCGAGACTTTTGATCACTCCGAACCCGAATTTTTGTCGAGAAGGGATGGTTATTTCTCTCTCAACTTTTAAGAATGAGATCGTGTTCATTTATGTGTCTAACTTCTTATGACTAGTGTGCAGAATCTCTATGTCTTCTTAGCGCGTTGGATACTATTATTTCGGAGAACTAGTAAGTTGGAAAAATAGGTTTTGTGGGTATATCTCTAGTAAACCCTCACGAGACTATAACTCGTCCACTAGGGACACCTATTGGTTTAAAGGCTTGTTATTTATGCTAAAAGTGACCGTAGCCTCGACGACACGGAGTTGTATGTATTCTTTTGTATTCTTTTATTTGATTTGCTCGAGGACTAGCAAAGTCTAAGTGTGGGGGAATCTGATAGGTGTCTAAAACACCTAATATTATATCTAGTATTTATGCTTTCTTTGCTATTTTCCTTGGGAATTGCATCTCTTATGTGTGTTTTGAGTTTATCAGGTGCAATGGAGTCATTCTGAACAAAAGAAGGAGAAATCATTCATATGGAGCGTTAAAGGCAAAAAGATCAATTCACTAGCGAGTAGTACTTGGAACCAGACTAAGGCACGCGGAGAGGAGGCAAACATTATTGGGAGCCGAGCCTAGCCTGCGATAGGAGATGACCACCACAGCTTAGTCTAGAGAAGCATGGGCAAAGAACCTTGGTGGCCCTTAATAATGAGTGGGTGTTTATAGTCATTTTTTGGGTACCCTTTATCCACTTTATTTGGGTGGTTATATCCCCTTCATTTCCTACACATGACCTAAGAATCAGAGAAATCATTTTCTCTTTTTCCCATCTTCATTGTCTGGAGAAGCCATGGCGGCTCCATTAGAAAGAAAAGAAATAAACAGCAACTCTTGCTGCTGAAATTGAGAAATCAGATCGAAATCGAGAAAGAAATGAAACAGATGCTGCTGGTGTTTAACGGGGGTTTGCAATTGGAATTCGAGATGATTTTATTGGTGATTCTGGTGAAGAAAGAAAGGGGATCTACATCTGTGGATTGAAACTCGATAGTTGAAGACGTTGCAGCTAGTTACAGAGAAGATTTGGAGTTGAAGAAATCACGATGCTGTGATGGAAATCGAAGTGGGGTTTTGAATTAGTGCTGCTGTTGATCTTTAGGGTTTCATGGAGATGAAGATTCGATAGTTGATTCAAAGTTTAAAAGACTAATGGTGGATGAATTACAAAGGGGTTAAACTCAGATTGAGTTTGGATTGATAATTGAAGATGATAAGTTGAAACTGCTGCCATTGTTGCTGATATCAATTGAAGATGATGGAAGAGTTTATGTTGAAGATACTGGTCGAGTAACGGTGGGTTTGAGGTGAATTTGTGTATCACAGAAGAAATGGCATTTGCAGGTGATAAGCCTGTGACTTAGTGTGCATCAGAGTTGATATTGCAGGTTTTGGTTAGCCTGAGCTTATGACAGAAAAAGGTTCTGGTGCTATGAATGCTTGATGCTGGCTGTGAATTGCAGCTCAACTGAAGCCAGGGATGGAGCTAAGGAGATAAAATGTAGTTGAACCAGAGATGAGATGGAGGTACTGCTATGTGACAGAATAAGTAATGAAGCTAGAAAGTAATGTTGCAGGGATGGTGGCAGCTGAAACAAGGGAATGTGTTGGCTAGTGTTGGTCTGTGTGTGCTATGTGGTTCAAGAATGAGATTGCAGGCAAAGGATCTGAAAATGAACAGCAAGCACTGGATGATGTTGCATTTGAAGTTGCAGGTGTTGTATGCTTGGTGGTTTCTTGACCTATTGGTTTGCAGTGCAAGTAGTGGTTGCAACTCAGGAGGTGCAATTGGTTGCAGCTGTTGGCCTGAGTTACAATGCCTGAGCTAATGGGGTTGTTAGATATTGGAGCTGAAAGGGGTCTGTGATGGATGCTGGAGTTTATCTGAGGTATTAGTGCAGGATATGGATTTATGGGTTGAGCTGAATTGAAATGGATGAAGACTCAGTGGAGAGGGTCATGGTGGTTATGAGCTGAAACTGTAGGTGGTAGCTGGTGAATGGCAGTGAATGCATCTCAGGTGCAGGTTGTGACTGAATGTGCAATGGAAGTACAGGATGAAAGACTGGTAATGGTGGAGCACTGGCTGGTGATTATGGAGCTGAAGCAATTTGCTTGGTGGTATGTTGTTGCAGTTTGCAAGATGGAAGCAACAGATGGTGGTACTGTGTTCTGTGAAATGTTTGCGGAAATAAAATAGAAGGCATGGTGCATCTGGAGTTAGTGGTGATTGAATTATGGACTGGTGAGGCTGTAGGAAGAATAATGCAGGCAGCTGTAGTTGGAATTTGTGTTGCAGTGTGGAGAGTAACAGGGAATCGAGGTGCAGCTGTAGATCAGATGGAGAGAGTCTGTTCTGGTGATGGCGTGCAGTTCACGGAGAATAATGCAGCTGTAGTTGGAGCTTGAAATTGCAGGGGAAGTTCTATTGCAGTCTGTGGATGATTTGGTTGTATTTGGAAGTGGAGAAGTTACAGCAGGGAAGAGGCCATCATGGCTGGATATGCACAAGGATGGTGCATCACAACTCTGGCCTCTGCAAGACTTGGCCTTGGCAACTCAGCCCAGTCAGCCAGAGATAGCTGACTGTGATCTGACTCAGTTCTGACTCGGTGATTGACCGAGTTCACTCAGTTGACTAGACGAGTTGACTCAATGACCTGGCCGATTCGACCCGTTGACCGGTGACCGGGCGGACTTTGCCGGTCACCGGAACCGATTTCCGGCCACTTCTCCGGCCGATTTCCGGCCACAATACCAGTTTTCCGACGACGTATTTTTGGACATATTTTCTACATGGGTTTCTCTCTCTTGTGGGCTTGGTGGATTTTCATCTAATGGACTTTGAGGGCTAGACCTAATTTTGGAAGAAAGGAAAAGCTATAAAAAGAGGAATTCTACAACTTTTGGGGATTATCTTCTTGGAACTTTGGAGAGCCGCTTTTGTTTACGCTTCTAGGGTTTGCTTTTGTTCATCTTCTTCTTTATTCAACTTATATTTTTGTGATGAACTCCATAGCTATGAGTAGCTAAATTCTATACTATTGATTAAGGATGTAGTCCTATTTCTAAAACTTGTGTTTGCTTTATGCGTTAGTTTTCTCTCTTGATTATCGTTCAATTCTCTACTGTTTTTATGATCACATGATTGAAGTATTGTGATAGGATTATGATGTTTGATTAGTTAAGTGGCCAATTAATTGAACTTGCATCTTAGTCCATAGCTATTTTAGGGTTTTTCATCGAGCGATAACCCTGAATACAAGTAGCATGATATGTTTACGGTTTGTAGTGATACACTCTCGTAATCATATGTAGAGTTTGACCATTGTCCGAATTGTTATGTGCAACGCATGACAATTGCATTGATTAGCCTATTTCTCAAAACTTAATGCTCCTAGGAATTGAACTTGATTAGCGCAAGGCGTTAGGTTATTCTTTAGGTAGAATTCACATACGCAGCTCTAATGTGTGTGTTGATGAACTTGGGAAATTAATAGATTATCTTGCTTTCTTGATTCTCTAGGCTTTTGATAACACAAGAGATTAAATCGTAATTCTAATCGTATATGCAAGCACATGTCTAAGATTGAAGATGAATTCCTTGACCAATATCTTTCTCCATTGATTACTTTCTACAATTTACTTTGTTTTAATTTGCTTTTATTGCTTAAATAGAAATAAGAAATCCCCCCAATTGGTTACTTTAACAAATTGAATACGTAATAACTACAATCGCCTCTCTGTGGAAACGAACTCTTTCTTATCATTCATATACTTTAGGAAAGTGAAATTATTTTTGACGCATACGACAGCGATCAACAAGTCGGAGTAAAAACATACCCTGGTCTCATTAAGGAGTGGGGAAGTAAATGGGAGGAGGTGATAACCGTATGCATGGAATTGATGTTTCCATAAAGTGGTTAACGCATGAAACTGGTTTTCACGAAACTGTTAACGTTATGGAATTGATGTCCTATAAAGTTGTTAACGCATGTGCTTTATGTCCCATGAACGTTTCACACATAACTTCCCGTATTTACTAACCGCCTCACCCTTATGACGGGCGTAGTGTACGCCGCACGCTGTAAACCGCCAAACCAATAACCAAAGAGGATCCCCCAGTTTGTATTGATGTCTCGAATGTTTTGGAAAACATGTAGCACGTTGTTGTGGCTTGGCAAGTCAAGCTCGGGAAACTTGCCAGCCTGGTGACCTTCGACGGTCGAGATTTTGCATCTTAAGAGGAGGGGCAACCGTTGATCGTTGCACGCCTTCGTTTTGGTAGACGCGTAGTGAGGGCCAACGTGGTGGTGCGGCTAGGTTGGCATGCCGTTGGCATGGCAAGGTTTGGCGTGGCCAAACTTAGGTTTTCGGGCCAAAGGTTACCATGTGTCGTCCGGTAACCTTGGATGGCTAGGATTTGCTCCTGGGTTTGAAGGGCAACCGTTAATTGTTGCATGCCTTCGTTTTGGTAGCCGCGTAGTGAGGGCCAACGTGGTGGCGCGGCTAGGTTGGCATGCCGTTGGCATGGCAAGGTTTGGCGGGACCAAACTTAGGTTTTCGGGACAAAGGTTACCATGTGTCGTCTGGTAACCTTGGATGGCTAGGATTTTCTCCTGGGTTTGAAGGGCAACCGTTGATTGTTGCACGCCTTCGTTTTGGTGGCCGCGTAGGGAAGGCCAACAGGTTGGCGCGGCTAGGGTGTGGTTAGGCTTGGCATGTGGGGCCAAGGGTTTGCCTTGGGCGTGGCTAGCTTTGGCTAGGTGCGATTTTGGCTTGGCATGTGGGGCCAAGGGTTTGCCATGGGCGTATGGCGTGGCTAGGGCCAAGGCAAGGGCGTTTGGCTTGGCATGATGTGACTAACATGGCTAGGGCCAAGGCAAAGTGCGTTTGGCATGGCGCTACTAGCTTGGCTAGGTTTGGTTTGGCTTGGCATGTAGGGCCAAGGGTTTGCCATGGGCGTATGGCGTGGTTAGGGCCAAGGCAAGGGCATTTTGGCTTGGCATGATGTGACTAGCATGGCTAGGGCCAAGGCAAAGTGCGTTTGGCATGGCGCGGCTAGCTTGGCTAGGTTTGGTTTGGCTTGGCATGTGGGGCCAAGGGTTCGCCTTGGGCGTGGCTAGCTGTGGCTAGGTGCGGTTTTGGCTTGGCATGTGGGGCCAAGGGTTTTCCATAGGCGCATGGCGTGGCTAGCTTGGGCTAGGTGCGGATTTGGCTTGGCATGTGGGGCCAAGGGTTTGCCATAAGCGCATGGCGTGACTAGCTTGGGCTAGGTGCGGTTTTGGCTTGGCATGTGGGGCCAAGGGTTTGCCATAGGCGCATGGCTTGGCTAGCTTGGGCTAGGTGCGGTTTTGGCTTGGCATGTGGGGCCAAGGGTTTGCCATAGGCGCGTGGCGTGACTAGCTTGGGCTAGGTGCGTGACCAAGATAGGGTTTTGGGGCAAAGGTTGTTTGGTAACCTTAGACGGCCAGGATTTGCTCCTGGGATTGAAGGGCAACCGTTGATTGTTGCATGCCTTCGTTTTGATAGCCGCGTAGTGAAGGCCAGTATGGTGGCGCGACATGGGGGCATGGCGAGGTGCGTTTGGCATGGCGCAGTAGGTGTGGCTGGCATGATTTGCCATTGGCACGGAGGTGCGGCTAGCATGCTTTGGCGCGGTCGGTGTGGTTGGCATGATTTGCCATTGGCACAGAGTTACAGCTAGCATGGTTGGCATGCTTTTGGCGCGGTCGGTGTGGCTGGCATGATTTGCCTTGGCACAGAGGTGCGGCTAGCATGGTTGGAATGCTTTGGCACGGTCGGTGTGGCTGGCATGATTTGCCATTGGCACAGAGGTTCGGCTAGCATGGTTGGCATGCTTTGTTGCGGTCGGTGTGGCTGACATGATTTGCCATTGGCACAGAGGTGCGGCTAGCATGGTTGGCATGCTTTGGCGTGGTCGGTGTGGCTGGCATGATTTTCCATTGGCACAGAGGTGCAGCTAGCATGGTTAGCATGCGTTGGCGCGGTCGGTGTGGCTGGCATGATTTGCCATTGGCACAGAGGTGCGGCTAGCATGGTTGGCATGCCTTGGCGCGGTCGGTGTGGCTGGCATGATTTTCCATTGGCACAGAGGTGCGGCTAGCATGGTTGGCATACTTTGGCGCGGTCGGTGTGGCTGGCATGATTTGCCATTGGCACAGAGGTGCGGTTAGCATGGTTGGCATGCTTTGGCGCGGTCGGTGTGGCTGGCATGATTTGCCATTGGCACACGTGGGAATTAGGGTTTGGCTTGTCGTAACCCTAATTTGAAAAAGATACCCCGGTAATTATTTAGGGACACATTAAAGGTTTCAGTAAATGTGCCTAGTAAATGCTTGTTACTTTAAATGTTGTGACATCACTGTCTGCTAGGGTTTAATGTTTTACGATTTTAACCCTAAGCTAAAAACCACCATCAACACCAATACAATTTAGATTACCTTTGCCAATACAATACTCCAATCATTAATTAGTAGACAATCCTTGCGGTTAAAGTACCAATCAAACAGAGTCTTAGTGGGAGTTAGTTCATTTCTTTGATTACAACTTCTTTAACGGTAAGCATTTCATTTGTTTTGTAATATTTAGAATTGGAAAACTATTTTATGTTATATCGTGTGTTCTTTTACCGTGTTCAATATGATACACTTGATACAACTATATATTGTGTGTGATTTTTCATTTAACTATAAGGAGTTAGTGTCTTCCTTAATTACACTTTCTTTGATGGGAATCACTTTATATGCTTTGCACTATTTAGAGTTGATAATATATTTTATATTAATAACATGGTTTTTTTAATGTCTCTAATATCAGATATCGATGCCTATATAATGACTTGTGACATTTCCTTGATTACTTCTTTGACTGGAAGCACATTGTATGCTTTGCAATGTTTGGGGTTGACAATCTATTTTATACTAATACCGTGTTATTTTTAGTGTCTTTAATGTTAGATATCAACACAACTACATAATATGTGTGATTTTTCATTCAACTACAAGAAGTTGGAACCTGGAAAAACAGTTGAGTTAGCCGCTTTATTTTTAACGCAAGTATATGATTTCTGAAGAAAAATATATATGTGCGCTTCCTTAATTACATTTTCTTGGACGAGAAGCACTTCATATATTTTGCACTATTTAGAGTTGGCAATATATTTTATATTAATATCATGATTTTTTTTAGTGTCTCTAATATCATATACCGATGCCTATATAATGAATAATGAGTGTGATTTTTCATTTAACTATAATAAGTTGGAGCCTGGAAGGGCAGTTGAGTTGGTCCCTTAATTCTTAGCACAAATATATGATTTTATAATGAGAAATATATGTGTGTGTTTCCTTAATTACATTTTCTTTGACGAGAAGCAATTCATTTATTGTGCACCATTTAGAGTTGTCAATCTATTCTATATTAATATCGTATTTTTTTAGTGTCTCCAATATCAAATATCGATACAACTATATAGAAAGTGTGATGTTTCATTTAACTACCAATAGTACTGATATAGGTAATATAATGAGCTACTTATTGATTTCAAAGGTCTGTATAATTTATCTATTTTCTTTAGGAGGATTTCTTAATCTCCAACACTTTAAACAGTACGTAATAAATTGGTGAATAGTTTGGTTCTGATTGTTAATCTACTAAATGATTGCGTCAAAAAAGTAAATAAATGATAATTAAAAAAGTAAATAAATGATAATTGGTGTTTTCATTGTACACTTCAGTTGTTAATTGAGATCTCTTATTGGACGGGTGCGGGGCTTCGCCCAACTAAGGATCAATTTTCGTCGTATCCGGTTTAAATACTAAAAAAAAATAATCTAATTATGAAGCATTTTAGTTTATTTGTAGAATTGATTATTATTTTATTATATTATTACGGTTGATTGACACTTGAACATTGGTCTTTGGTACCGTTCAAGTTGTTTCACATAATAATCAGGCTCGCGGATTTCTATTTGTTTGATTTGCTGATTACACTGTGAAAAAGAGATATTAAAACTCTTTGATATACTTTACTCTAGATTGAGTCTGACTGTCTAGTTGATTCTCTAGAAAGTGTATTGGAGTAAGTCCTCTCAGATTGCTAAATGAATTGTTGGGTGTGGTTGTTAGACCCCCGCATTTTCAATTGGTATCAGAGCAGGCAAACACATTAAAGACCTCACAAGTCTGTGTTTGTAGCGATCTGATATGGACAATAGCGTTATCTCAATAAATGCACCACCAGATCCAGGGATTCTAGAATTCTCTTCTCTGTATGGTTTAATTAAATCTGTAGAAGAAATTATGTCTAAACCTCCACCAGGTTTAAAATCCCTTGAAGTTTTTTCAGGAATTGAAAAGATACTTGAAAGCCTAACTTCTGATGTTGATTTATATCTCCAGAATGAACAAGAATCTCTTAACAGGCTAAATCATGTTATGACGAACAATATTTATGTTGAGGTTGATATCGATTTGTTAATCAATAAGAGCAATGCTCTTGCTTCGTGTAATCTTGTTAGTTTGAAAAAACTAAACGATTTGCATAAGGAGTTCAAATCTCAGTCATCTGAGTATAACATCTCAAAACATGAATTAATTCAATGCTCAGTTCTTGATACTCCCTATCAAGATAGTGGTATTGCCTTCTATCATGAAGAAGCTAGGACGTCTCTTTTTATCAAAAGAGTTTCCCGTAACAGTACTAAAAACTATCTGCTGAAACTGTTCTTTATAAGTTGGAAAACAGGAAATCAGAAATTCAATTTTCTTTGGGACCTCTTGAAATTCCTTGATAAACTTAGAAGAACAATGTTCTGGGTTTCACTCGTCTTTGGAGTATGTAAGAGTTGTTGGAAAGAAACCCTCTCATGGTGTCATAGCAGTCAAAACTAATCCACTGTGTCCTTGTGTCCACATGTCTCGGCTCTAGAGGTTTATTTGTTGAGTCTACACTCCAAATATCTTTTTGGTTATCCAAACAAGTCCCTCTTGCACACATGTGGATGACACTACTTGAACTCGGTTCCCGTACGTTTTAATTTCAGAACGCACTCTAACCAACTCAAGTCCACCGCTCGTCACATTAAAAGAGGAAGTTTTTTTTTTCTTCTTCGTTCTCTTCACCTTCTTTCCACAGTTCAAGTACGATTGAGAAACCCATCTGTTCATGTACCAATCGTTCTCATCCTTCTTGATTCGTGACCTAATTTTGATTGGTTTGTACCATTAGAATCAGAAGAAGCTTTTGCATGTTGGGTCAAGAACGCTTCTTAATTTGTTCATCGTTTTGGAACTCCACCATCAACAACAGTTCACGGACCAAGTAAGTTGTTCACCCTCTCTGTTGTGATAAACAAGTATCAACTCTACAAAGCAAATCCTCTTTGCTCTGTTCTTTTTGTGGAAGTACAAGCCATGTCCAGAGTAAGTGTTGGAGATTCAAGAGGAACTTTAAAAGAATATCCAAACTTCAAAATGACATGCAAAAGATGAATCTGACTATTGAAAAGCAGTCAGATACGCTTGGGTACAAGAAGAAATCCAAAAGATTCAGAGTTAGATAAGGTAAGTCCAAGAACTCTACAAACCTTGAAATGTCACCCTGTGACACAAGATGTGAACACTATGTTCACTCTATTACTATCTAAACCATAGTAATAAATCGTATCCTTATTTTGGACTTGAAAAATAAGGATTACTTCAAGTCTTGTAAATCTTTTGTTGATTTTTCTGTTCCATATTTAGCAAGTAAATATTTGTTTGTTAAGATTGATAATGGATCATGGACCGTGGAAACCTTTTTAAGGTCCTTTAGGGTTTACTATCCTGAAGTTTATTTATGTTCATTTGTGAACATTACTGTTCTTTACCTTCTTCTCTAAAGATACAGTCTCATGGCCCCTATAACTAGAGGTTTTGATGAGTGCCAAATATTGCATATTTCTACACCTTTTTATTGGCATTTAACTCATCTTTTGTGCTCAGAAATCAGATATTATCCCAGATTCTGTATTTTCTTTGTTTTCAAGAATAAATATTTGTACTAATTAATTTTGTGTTTTTAGGTAATAAATAAAGTTCGAAGAAACTGAGGATCCAAAAGAGCAAAGAGTTGGAGACAAGCGTCTATGGAGCAGAAAGCCAAAGCCCGCGCACGCAACAGTTGCAACCCAACAAGGACCAACCCATCTACAAGACATGGGCCCAAGCTATCCAAGACCCGACCCACGACCCGGATCCAAGCCCGTCCTTTCCGAGCCGTTAGATTTGATCTAGTCTTCATCCAACGCTCGCTCCAGCCTTCACATCATTTCTCGCTGCTCCCGCTCAACACCAAAACCGCCTATATCCTGAGCCGTGAGATCTTCCACTATCCCACATCCAATGCTCGCTACAGCCTCCTCATCATCCCCTGCTGTACCCGCTCAACACCGAAGTTCCCTATACCTATACCCCTTCGACCTAACCATTTCTCTTCTTCCATTTCTCTTTCTTCTCCCACGACTTGAATCAGAGAAAACCCATCTCCTCACCCTTCCTTTACCCATACCATGGCAGAGCCACCACATCACCACCATCCCTTTCCCCTGACACCAACACAACCATAGCCACCTTCTCCGCCACCCTAGTTCGACCCATCTCTTTCTCAGCTTCTCCCTTACCCTAGAAGCTAAGTTAAATAGGGTTGGAACTAGGGTTTGTACAACAGCCCATGCATGGAGCTCTGAGACGAATTGACAGAGGAGAGCACGATTCAGAGGGTATGGGCGAATGGGTTTGCTTTTAATTTTTGTTTTGAAGAGAATTAGGGTTTGGGTATTTGCTTGTATAAATATGTGGAGCTATGTTTGTTAGAACTCATGCCTGGGCTAGCCAGAGCACCAAATTAGCATAATTTGTATTTTGATTGCTTTAATTATGTTTTAATTTAATTTACTGGGGTGTTTGATGAAACCCCTGATTTTCATGACAAGCATAGTTAGCTTAGGTTTGATTCTTGTTGTTTTATAAAATGTTAGGATTAGTAATTAGTTGATGAAACTTATGACCCTGTGATGAGTTGTACTGTAAGAAGACAACTCATACTAGGGGGAATTAGTAGAATCGGTTGAAGAACATCAACCTTAGACCTTCAAATGAAGGCACAAGAACACAAGCCTAGTTGAGTTGCTCGAGCATGAGATTAGAGGTGGAATCAACCACCCTAGTGTTTTACAATTTATTTCTTTTCCTTAGTTCATTGTCACAACAACTCGCCGTATCGACAACCAACTCACCGCCTGTCACTTCTTAGAAATCGGTAGAGTAAAGCTTTAGATCAACATAACACTCCACAAGTCTCTCGTGGGATCGACTCGTGCTTGCCCTTGCCTCCAATAGGCCCGTGCACTTGCAGTAGACATAGTCGTAGGCATCTTTCCTAGCCTACCAAGTTTTTGGCGCCGTTGCCGGGGACTTGGCGTGTGCTGTGTTGATTATTGTCTTTTTTCAATAAATTTTCACCCCTGTATATATGTTTGCATTGTAGTTTTAGCCCTTAATTAGTGTAACTTAGCTTATTATATCATTGCATTTAGCTGTTAGTTTTCTTCTTTTGCATTCTTGCATCTTCCATCGCATATCTGTATCATCTTAGAGTCTCTTACTTGTAGCTTAGTTGTAATTTCTAGCATGTCACTTGCATATTAGTTTCATTACTTCTCTGATTAGTGTAATCTAGCTGTAGTTTTCCATTTTTTTTTGCATCTGTTCATTGCATTTTCAGTTAGCCTACCGTAGTTGCATTTTCTTAGTGCTTATTGCTAGTTTGCATAACATCTTTGCATAGTTGCATCATTCTCTCTGTGACTTAGCTTACAACATCTCAGCTGTGCATTGCATTCAATATCTCATTTAGCAATTGGCCTGAGCTGTCACCACTCAGCTGCATTACACATCCATGCGATTAATTGATGAACCCCTTCTCTGTGATAGCTGAAACTTGCAGTGGTAGGTGTCACTTACACTGCAATATTGCAGTTTTATTTGCTTAACTCATAGCTCTCATCATATCATCACCCTGCAAAACTTTAATCCATCACCTCTGCATATCATATCTCTCATTGTGCAGATTGTTGAACTTTGCAGTGCTATACTCTCTTTATTTTAACCTGCACATCCCAGAGAACTAAAACTCTCTCTTGAGTAAACAGGTACCTACTATGCTGATGTGCTGCTGAGCAGCTGAGCCAACCCAAGGAAGGCAAGGAACAGCGCAGGACTTGAGGTTATCCTGTGAATGAGCTATAAGTGAACTTTGATTTCTGCTGTGATTTTTGAACCTTGTATCGCCCTGTGAATGAACTGTGAATGAGATGTAAATGAACGATGATATCTGCTGAACCTGTATAGCCTTGCATGACAGAGTAGCCACCATGCTAGGTCACCATCTCTGATTGTCTGGAACTAATTGCTTGCATATCTCAAATGACACTTGAGCAATTTTGAAAACCCGAAATCTGCGCTTGTATGTTCTCGTGACCTTAGCTTCCATCTCCGCTCTCCAGCCCACGAGCCGAACTCCAGCTGATAGCCAAGCCCCGTGAAGCCGTGATACCAATGGAGTTGAGCTGCAGTGCTTGGATAGCCAAGCTAAGTTGCTCTGCCCCTAGTGATACCAATTGCACATCACCCCGACACTTTTTCACCTCATCCGCCCGTGCCTTGTGTGAGACCTTGTAAGCTTGCTATCACCGAGCTAAGTTGCATCAACCGACCCCTTGCATGCTCTACCCACCCCTTGAACTTTAGAAAGCCCATGCTCACATGAGAGACCTTGCCAAACTAATCTGTCTTACATTTTTTTTTGGCATCAACCTGTTGACAAACCTTGTCAACTGATCTGGGTGACTCTGTCAACCCTGCTACCACTGTGCCTCTTAACAAGTGCCCTGTGATAGTGCATCTGCCATTGCATGAGTGCATCTGTGACCTCACAACCCCTAAATATCTGCATACATGTGCATGACATCTGAAAATTGAAGTCAACTAACCCAGTTGACACTCTCCGTGGCATGTCAAAGCTGATGTAAAGTGCTTAAATTGATCATCTACTCATTTGTTGCACCGGCCCGGCATCTTTGCACATTTTTGATTAGTGAAACCTTGAATAGCATGTTGACCTGCTGAAATCTTGAGCTCTCCTGTGCTCTGTGCATCACTGCTCTGTGCATCACTACTCTGTGCATTATTACTTGAATAAAACTCTTCATCTGCTGCATTTGTGAATTGATATTAGCATGGTGTGTGTGATCTCGTGCCCCTGCACATAGCCAACCTGTGCATAAGCTCTTTACATAACTGCTGGGCTGCACAAAACTAAACTGAAGCCCATACAAACCAAACATAAACCCAGCTGAAGTCCACATAACTGGTGTGCAAACGCTTGTTTGCATAAATCGAACCCAAGCCGGGTCAGAACCCTGCTAAGTCAATACTGGAACCCATAACAGCTGAATCCCCACATAACCTGGGCTTTACATCATCAGAGCTGAAGCCCACTTTACAACAAACCAAAACCCACACAAACCAAACAAAAGCCCACAAAACCAAATTGAAACCCACATAACTGGGCCGTACAACAACTGGGCTTTGCACTCCTGTGGGCTTAGCTTCCCTGTTTTGAGACATCATTGGTTATACATGCTTGATGTGTGCTAGGCTATGGTTGCGTCTTTTTGAGTTCACATTGAGTTGCTAGATCATGTCAGGATTTTGGTCTGCAACTGGGGATGAAAACAAATCCATTAGAGAACTTGCTTACGGGCATGATTCATGTTATGAAACCCCCACAGACCATAGTGATTTTAGGGAATACTATGAACCTTCTCAGGGCCCTGACCTTGAATACTCATACCCTAATCATTATGACCACATGTATCATCAACCACAGTGGGGAGTTGAACAATTTTATACTCCCCCAACTCCGTATATGCACTCAGTGGAAGAAAACCTCATGCTCATAGAGCAAAACAATGCTAGGTTTGAATTGAATGCAATGCATGATCATCCATATAGCAACATGTCTGAATTTCCCTTCTCTAGTGAACCTTGTGCACAACCATGCAGTGAATATCCATATGAGGCATGCACACCCACTAGTGAAGATTCTCCTTCCATTGAACAACTCATTATGAACATTCAAATGAATCTGACTCAGTTACAAAATGAAGACTGGAAGGAAGTTCATGATAGGATGATTATTGTCCCTAATAAAGTAAATCTTGAAAATAGTGTTTCTATTCCTACTCATGTAACTGACACTGAACATAAGCCTAATCAAGAGGTAAATGAGTACACTAGAAATGCTACAATTTTGAATAGGGAAATGCATTTTTGTTATGATGATGATGATGATGATGAATATGAAGATCATGTGTACTTTGAAAATATAGTGGAATCTTTAGGTTCAGAGACATTAAGTTTCTCTTCTGTGAACCCTATGAATGATGCTTCTTCTAATATTCATACTTGTGCTGCTGAATTGGAGTATGTGCAATTGTTCACTGAAAATGAGCATGCTATACCACCTGTGTGTAGCTTGGGGAATGCTGAGATTTTTGACACCAATGATCTTATGCATGAGATTGAAATTTTGGATAATGATGATTATGACATGGAGATTGATGAATTGTTCTATGCAGGTGAACATGATTTACCTTCTTTTTCTGACCTTAGGAAATTGTGTGATGGTGCAAATGATTTTATACATGAAAACAACTTAGATGTACCTAATCTCTCTCCTGAGGCACAGATTGAAACTCCTCCACCAAACCTAGGTGTAGTTTGTAACAAAATTGCAAAACCAACTTTTCTGAAAATGCCTAATTTAGGCCTAGAGCTTTGTGCTTCCCAAGTCCTCTTGGACTATTTTGCATCAAAGTATAACACCTTTAAGGAGCCACAGTTGGAATGTGTATATCTGCATGTTCTTAGCAAAACTCATTTTGAGTTAGACCTTTTGCATGATGTACCTTTAAAATTGCAAGATTTTGTGCTCAAGATCACATCTGTTGACAAGTTTAGGTTTGGGGGTAACTTGCTCACGTATGCAATCTTTTCTGCACTCTCATGTTATATCTGTAAGGCTGTTGATGTTTGTACATATCGTCTTTTGGGTTGATCCTCAACTCTTTAGATTGTTGGTATATGGTGAATTTTCATTGTATATAATCCAGTAGGACTTGTTAATTTTTTCTTTCTTGAATCGGTTGAGTCTTCTTGCGCATATATTATGCTAATCCGATATGATCTCCGCTGAGAATGTTGGATTCTAGCCTTGACAAATGAAGCTCTAACCTTGCTCCCGCCGACATCCGGTAATCTCTTCCCTTTTCTCTTATCAGCATAGTTCTCATGGTATGTGACTGTTTATTATCTGTTGAAACATTGAGGACAATGTTTGATTTAGGTTTGGGGGGTACATTTGCATATAGAGTTTTTAGTCTTTTATTTCAAAAAAAAAAAAAAAAAAAAAAAAAAAAAAATTTGCATAAAAACCTCCAACTTTTAGAGATTTTAGAGTCACTAGCATGCTTCTAGCTATGTTTACATAGAGAGTCTGACCGAAATAACAGAACTTGGAAGTACTAGAAAACGCAATCGGGTTTCTTAATTGATTAGAGCGTTAAAGTTGGATTTAACCATACCGGAGGGAGAATTAGGTGTTGTTTAGATATTCGGTAGTAGAATTGTGATCACCCATAGTGGAGACTACCCATTTTACTTCAAGCGAGGCACCAACCTTCATTTTTTGTAACTTTCTAGAAAAGTTGTTAGAGCGTGTGTCACCGTACGTCAATTCCGGGTAGGAATTGTGAGCTACCCAACTTCGCACCACTTTCAGCACTATTTTTGATCTCTTGAGTGCTAATTTTGTCAATCATGAGGGTGACGTTTAAAGATGAAAAATCCTTCTAAATATCGATTTGCAGTTAACATCACTCTCTCTCCCTCTCAACAACATCAACAGACCCATAGAAACACATCATCGTCAGCAAGCGGAGCAACATCAGAATATTTGAAGAAAAGTTGATATAGTCCAAGGTTTACGTGCAACAAAGGAAAGAAAAGAAAAGAAGATGAGAATTAATGAAGTTTGTGGAAAATTGAGTTTTATTGTTTTATTGTAATTCTAAAAATAAAAAATAAAAAATAAAAAATAAAAAATTATTGTATTATTATTTTCATTTCATGTATTTAAAAAAAAAAAAAAAAAAAAATTTATTTTCAAGTTTTTGTGAAGTTCAGAAGTTCGTCATCAACATTTGAAGACCGAAGACCGAAGATTGAAGACGTTTCTATGAATGCTGAGAGAGTGATATTAATTGTCGATCGGGTGAGAAGGTAAGTGAGTACTCCCACCCTTGCTAATGGTTGATTTCCTTTCTTAGAGATCATCCAAAAAGATTCTTTTTGTCCACACTTCGTGGAGTCTCCGAGAAATTATTTCGGAAGGTTATCCTTCTCATCTTCAACGTGTGCGGGATTTCTCTCTTTATTCCTGCTCGCACACATGAGAGACTAAAAAAGCGATCTTTTTGAGTGCAATTATCATAAAACCCTAATGGTGAGGCGAAGTCGAGGCTTATGATCACAATCGAATCCGAATTCTTTCATATGGTATGGTTATTTCTCGCTCAAAGCACTTAAGGATGAGAATGCGTTCTTTGGTAGTTCTAACTTCGTGTTACTAGCATGCGAAACTCTATATACTCATAGCTCCTTGGATGCTTGAGACTCTTTTACACTCGAAGTTGGAGAAGGTTTTGTGGGTACACCTGCAAACCTCACGAGACTACAACTCGTCCACTAGGGACACCTAGGGGTTTAAAGGCTTAATGCATACGCTAAATGCATTCGAGAGACCAGCGACAGTGGTATAGTTAGGATTTCTTAATTTCTCGTTTCACTTGAGGACAAGTAAAATTCGGGTTTGGGGGTATTTGATGAGTGCCAAATATTGCATATTTCTACACCTTTTTATTGGCATTTAACTCATCTTTTGTGCTCGAAATCGAGATATTATCCCAGTTTCTCGTATTTTCTTTGTTTTCAAGAATAAATATTTGTACTAATTAATTTTGTGTTTTTAGGTAATAAATAAAGTTCGAAGAAACTGAGGAGCCAAAAGAGCAAAGAATTGGAGACAAGCATCTATGGAGCAGAAAGCCAAAGCCCGCGCGCACAACAGTTGCAACCTAACAAGGAGCAACCCATCTACAAGACATGGGCCCAAGCTATCCAAGACCCGCGACCCGGATCCAAGCCCGTCCTTTCCGAGCCGTTAGATTTGATCTAGTCTTCATCCAACGCCGCTCCAGCCTTCACATCATTTCTCACGCTCCCGCTCAACACCAAAACCGCCTATATCCCGAGCCGTGAGATCTTCCACTATCCCACATCCAACGCTCGCTACAGACCTCCTCATCATCCCTTGTTGTACCGCTCAACACCGAAGTTCCCTATACCTATACCCCTTCGACCTAACCATTTCTCTTCTTCCATTTCTATATCTTCTCCCACGACTTGAATCGGAAAACCCATCTCCTCACCCTTCCTTTACCCATACCATGGTAGAGCCACCACATCACCACCATCCCTTTCCCCGACACCAACACAACCATAGCCACCTTCTCCGCCACCCTAGTTCGACCCATCTCTTTCTCAGCTTCTCCCTTACCCTAGAAGCTAAGTTAAAGATGGTTGGAACTAGGGTTTGTACAACAGCCCATGCATGGAGCTCTGAGACGAATTGACGGAGGAGAGCACGATTCAGAGGGTATGGGCGAATGGGTTTGCTTTTAATTTTTGTTTTGAAGAGAATTAGGGTTTGGGTATTTGCTTGTATAAATATGTGGAGCTGTGTTTGTTAGAACTCATGCCTGGGCTAGCCAGAGCACCAAATTAGCATAATTTGTATTTTGATTGCTTTAATTATGTTTTAATTTAATTTACTGGGGTGTTTGATGAAACCCCTGATTTTCATGACAAGCATAGTTAGCTTAGGTTTGATTCTTGTTGTTCTATAAAATGTTAGGATTAGTAATTAGTTGATGAAACTTATGACCCTGTGATGAGTTGTACTGTAAGAAGACAACTCATACTAGGGGGAATTAGTAGAATCAGTTGAAGAACATCAACCTTAGACCTTCAAATGAAGGCACAAGAACACAAGCCTAGTTGAGTTGCCTGAGCATGAGATTAGAGGTGGAATCAACCACCCTAGTGTTTTACAATTTATTTCTTTTCCTTAGTTCATTGTCACAACAACTCAGTCGTATCGACAACCAACTCACTGCCCTGTCACTTCTTAGAAATCAGTAGAGTAAAGCTTTAGATCGACATAACACTCCACAAGTCTCTGTGGGATCGACCTGTGCTTGCCCTTGCCTCCAATAGGCCTGTGCACTTGCAGTAGACATAGTCGTAGGCATCTTTCCTAGCCTACCAGGTACCACAAAAAGAGATGCTATAGAAGCAGTTAACGTGTATATGTGTGAAGGAATTTATTCCTCAAGGAAAAGGAAGGCGAAGAACATGACTGATGATCCAGGTTCTTCCTCTAACTGCCTATTGTCTGTTTGTCATTCTGATAATAACTTTAGGGCTATGGTGAAGGATTTCATCGGGAAAAGAAATGATTTAAAATCTCGAATCATTTCTTCTATAAGAGATATCTCTCACCATGAACAAATGTTGTCTTTAACAAAGAACACTCTGCGTGAACTGAAAAGAGAACTTAGTGAGTTAACTGATATTTCTGAAGATTTGGAGGAATTGAATGATCCCATTATCAATGGCTTTTTAAATAATGAGAAGGAATTCTCTGTAAGAGCCCCGAGAAAGCTCTACAATGTCTAGTAAATCTTCTTTTAGAGAATTTATTTCTTGTGTTTTTAGAAGAATAACCAGGGTTTGGAATAGCCATTATTGTGAGTACACATAGCTATGTCCAACGATTTTCATCTTCAATGTTTTCAGATTTATTTATTTGAATTCTAAGTTATTTGGAAGATGATTTTTGCAATTTTAATCTTTATGATTTTATATATTGACAATTGTTATGGGATATGTTGTTTACGTCCGTGAACCTGTGACTATCCCATACTTGTTCAAAAGTTATCTCTATTATGTCGGTATGAAAGTATTGATAGAAGATAGAATGAACTTTTGACATTACAAAAGTTAAAGCCTTTTATGTCATTGTTTTGATGGAATAAAGGATAAAGCTTTTGTTAACATGGATTAAGTCTATTATATGTCATTGTACAAATAATGATGGAAAATAGAATGAATCCTTGTTTATTCCGCAGTATTGGCCGATCTCCGATCCACATTTTTGTGCATATACTGTGTTGCTCCGTAAGGTTCCTTATGTTTGAGCATGACCAACTAAATTGATCATTCTCTTTTGGTTAGTTTAGTTGTTGCTCCGTAAGTTCTCTTATGTCGAGCATGTCCAATTAAATTAATCATGGGTTTTCTTGTGGTTAATTTGGTTGTATTTTTCGATTATATTAATCATGGGTTCGCTTGTGGATAATTCAATTGAATACTTTGGATACAAATTCATGTTTTCATGTGATTTGAGTTTATCCAAAGAAATCCTTCTTTTCTTGTAAAAGCAAGGTCGCCTTTGTTGTTCTTTCGGGAATGACATTTTATGGGGGAGAGTTCTTTTTGAACTTGTGCTTAATTGCCAAATCTTTATGGGGAGTGCGGTTGTGAAATATTAAAGGGGTTATCTTGTATCTTTATAAACTCCTTGATGAATGCATTTAGCTTCGGCTTTATGATGGCATCTAAATAAGTTGATATGGTATTCTCTTTTGGTCATGAAGTATCTCTGTGAAAATTTCATGAGCATCCCACTAGTTTTCATACCTTTTCCAATTTATATTGACAAAAAGGGGGAGAATTAATGTGTAGTGTGACACTACAAATACATATGGTTTACGGATCATTATGTAAGGGGGAGTGGATTTCATGTTGAGATTAAGTATTGACTAAAGGGGAGTGATACATATCACCGTAGTATTGTTGTCAAAGTTGTGATACAATTGAACTTTGATGCTATGTAATAATACTATGACACTGTATAACAATGATTGAGAGCATTCTGTTTTCTCATTGTTATCGCTACGGATCTTCAACAACTATGATGTTGAACTTACAACCTTTAGGATCATGGAGTACTTGTAAGTGACGAAGATTCTGAGTAATGTTGAAGATGCCAAGGAGATTAAGCATTTGGATGAGAAGCTACAATTTTATCTATTTTGTAATCCATATATATTGATAGTTTTGTCACTAAAATTGACAAAGGGGAGATTGTTAGAGCACTGCTCGGTCGAACTCGCATGCGTTTCTATCTCAAGCATGTTTGTCAATGTTAGTGATCAAAACTATAAGTCTTGATTTCTAGCCTATTTATAGATGTCTCAGACTAGGACATAGATTGTGTAGTTGAGCTTAGTTTTCTCGGAGTTCATCATATGAAGACGAAGAACTACTAAGTGGAGCTTGTGAAACTTCTTCGAAAAAAGGTATGTGGAGACTTGAACTCATCTATCACTTGGAAAGAGATTTTTACTACTATCTCCTATATCGAGACATAAGTCGTGTTACGATATAGTTTTCTCTATACACATTTGAGATTTCGAGCTGAGTATATCTCGCTTACATATTTCTCAAAATATGTGTTGGTAAGCTTTCGCTTCGACCAAGTTCATCTTATATCATGAGAAAATTTTTGCGTAACATCTTACATGGTTTGTGTGATACAATCATTTGATGTAGGCTTGGAATGTTTCGATAATGATTATTTCAATATCTTGAAAATTGCTTTGATGCTAATAGTGTGTGAAAACGGCTATTATCATTATAGAAGAATGTTTCAATGATTGAAATAAAGAGTTTAGAATCTTGTAACCATCTTTGGATATAAGTATAGTGTGTTCGCACATTAGTGTAAAAGTCCGAAACCGGGAACCTAAAGCATGCATACTTGTGTGTATACAAAAAGGTTGTAGGAGACTGGGTAATTATGCGTACTCGTACGCATACTGGCGGAAGTTCACGTCCGTGAATTTTTGCTGAGTTTGAAAACCAAAACCAAACTCATCTGGTTACCTAAAGTATGCGTATGGGTACGCTTACTGGAGGAAAGTTCACGTCCGTGAATTTCTAATGAGTTTGAAAACTAAAACAAACTTAAATCCGGTTACTTAAGTACGCATACCCGTATGCATACTTAAGTGTGTTACTTTTCTAAAATCGGTTGTACATGAACCTAAACATTTATCAATAAGGAATGCAATCTTTGCAAACCGTGGCTATAATGTTCATATATTGATTCGAGTGAATCAAATCGATTTTTCTTCAATTGTGTTCTTGTATAATCCATGAGAATATAGCAATTGAACAACTCTTTAACTAGTTTCATTTGAGTCATTTGAACTAGTTATGGTTAAGATGAATAAGGTTGATATGAAAGTAATCATATGGCTAACCCCGGTTAATTATTTGTGAACCAACATGGTGTACACGTTTAGGTACGGTTACATAAACCTAAATGAGGGTACATTTCATTTGTGTGTAACAAGCTAAGTTCGATCTAACGGTTGAAAGATATTAGCTTGGTTGAATCAGGTTTTTCATCTAACGGTGAATATTGAATGCTTTATTACCAAGGTAACTTAGATTTCAAACCCTGGTTTGAAAACTATATAAAGGAGAACTCTAGCAACTGGGAAACCTAATCCCCACACCTCCCGTGTGTTATTAGTTGCATAACTAGAGTCGATTCTCTTTTAACCTTAGGTTTTTTCTCAAGACCCTGTAGGTTAACGACTTAAAGACTTCATTGGGATTGTGAAGCCAGACCCAACTATTATCTTGTAGTTGTGTGATCTGATTTTGCTATTTCTATCGTGTTGAGTACAATTGGAATAATTGACTCGAGATTTTATATCTCCGATAGGCAAGATAGAAAAGTAATCACAAACAACTTTGTCTCATCGTTTGTGATTCCACAATATCTTCTTTCGCTAGTCGATTAAGATTATTGTGAGGTGATTGATAATTCTAGGATGTTCTTTGGGAATATAAGTCCGGGTTATCGATTGGTTCATGTTCACCTTGATTTATCAAAAGACGAAACAAAAAACTCTTGGGTATTTCTGTGAGAGACAGATTTATTCAATCCTATAGACTTTTCTGTGTTAGACAGATTTGTCTATCAAGTCTTCAACTTTGGGTCGTAGCAACTCTTGGTTATGGGTGAGATCAACTAAGGGAATCAAGTGCGTAGTATCCTGCTGGGATCAGAGACGTAAGGAGCGCAACTGTACATTGAATCAGTGTGAGATTTATTAGGGTTCAACTACAGTCCAGTCCGAAGTTAATTGGTGGTAGGCTAGTGTCTGTAGCGGCTAAATACAATGTGGTGTTCAATCTGGACTAGGTCCCGGGGTTTTTCTGCATTTGTGGTTTCCTCGTTAACAAAATTCTGGTGTCTGTGTTATTTTTTTTCCGCGTTATATTTTGTTATATAATTGAAATATCACAAGTTGTGGGTTAAGATCAATCAATTAAAATATCCAACCTTGGGTTGTTGATTTACATTGATTGACACTTGAACATTGGTCTTTGGTACTGTTCAAGTTGTTTCACATAATAATCAGGCTTGCGGATTTCTATCTGTTTAATTTGCTGATTACATTGTGAAACAGAGATATTAAAACTCTTTGATATACTTTACTCTAGATTGAGTCTGACTGTCTAGTTGATTCTCTAGAAAGTGTATTGGAGTAAGTCCTCTCAGATTGCCAAACGAATTGTTGGGTGTGGTTGTTAGACCCCCGCATTTTCACTTTTTATTTCTCTATGTGATTTGGTGGGGCACTAACATCGAATTGTTATTACTACTAGGATGAAGTAGAGTGATTGAGTTACTAACAAAAAAAAAAAAGACCAGACCAATCGGAGTATATATTTGAGAGAAAAAAAAAGAAAAAAGAAAAAATAATGACACCTGGATAGCAATATGTGTGTGTTCTCCCTGTCTCTGTCGCCTAAACAAGCGTGGAAAACATGATCCATGGGAATTACCATGTAATCTGCTGACAAGAAGCATGCACTTGGATCCAAAAGATCTAATCATGTTGTCAATTCAAAAAAAAAAGTGAAAAAAAAAGAAAAGTTTTTTTTTTAATTATTACACTGTTCAATTAATAAATCGACCGCTGGTTCCTTTGTATTTGCCAGCCGAGTTGATCTAGAATTAGGATTATTGACCACTGGTTCCCTCGTATATGCCAGATGAGTTGATATTAGAATTCAAACCAGTATCTCAATCCATTAGGATTCATAGGTTCACCTAGGCGGTGACCTTCAGACAGAAATGGGAAACACCGATCACTTTAGTCAACATTCGCAAACATCTACCCATATATCCATCTTCTTAATCTATCCATGTGTGATTGTGGTTAGTTAGATTCCGAGTATTGTGGTTTGTTCGACTTTTTGAGCAGAGTTTTGTTTACTTATATATGAATTGGATTTGCATCAGAGTACTTCCTCATATAGTCATTTTGGATTCGTTCATAGATTCTTCACATGTAGCTGGAATTTGGAGTAAAAGGTTTTGTAGGTACACCTCTTGTAAACCTCCACGAGACTATAAGTCGTCCACTAGGGACACATAGGGGTTCAAAGACTTGTTACATTCGCTAAAAGTAACTGTAACCTCAACGAAAGGGAGTTGTATGTTTTAGAATTAGTTTTGTTTGATTTGCTCGAGGACTAGCAAGTCTAAGTGTGGGGGGATTTGATAGGTATCTAAAACACCTTAATATTTATCTATTGTTTATGCTTTCTTTGCTAAGTTTTCTTGTAAATAATGTATACTATGTTTGCTTTTGAGTGTTTAGGTACTTTGAAGTCATTTAGATCAAAAGAATTAGAAATTGTCCATTTGGAGACAAGTTTGGAGAAATCACGTATTCTACTTCTACAACTTTGGAGAAATCACGTATTCTACTTGGAGCTTTTGGAGATAGTCATTCTAGGGTTTGCATTATTTTCATCTTCCTTATTTTATTTCAATTATTATTATTATGATGAACTCCATAACTATGAGTGGCTAAAACAATCTTTGATTAAGGGTGATTTCAAAGCCCGAAATATGAACTCATGATTGATATGCAATAGTTTGTTTTCTCACAAGTTTCGTTATTGTTTGATTTCTACTTTGCCAATAATTTTTATGGATTGTTTAATTTCGAAATTAAATAGTTGATTCATAATCCTATTGCTAGTTTAGATTTGGGATATTTTGACTTTGGGTCACATAAAAGTGACCAGATTTGCGATTGGGTCATGAACAAATTTTAATTAGAGTTTGGGTCACAAGACCACCTTTGACCGTGTTGACAGTTACATAATTCTGTTAAATATGGAAAATACCAACATAATATTAGCTTTTGATTTATTTACTAACCCAACCATTGTAATTCCTGTTAGATATTGAAAAGAGCTGAGATTTTTGCGGGAGAGACATTAACCCCTGTACTTTATCGTCGTCATCAGATGATTTAAAAAAAAAAAAATCATTCACTTGTCTTTGAAAATTATAGTGAAACCTATACTGAGCATTGATTGCTTCTTTCAATTTGTATAAATAAACTAGGATAATAACTTCTTGGATTTTTTTTTTGCTTCTGTGTAATTACGCATCTTGCTCAATCATAGCCGTCTCTGGTGAATTAGCAAAAGAAGAAACAAAAAAACCACAAGAACCCTAATTACAGGAAATCCCCAAATTGACGTTCAAAACGTTAATTGAACAATTGAAATTCAAATAAACATGAATCAGATGAACTAACACAAACCCATTAACTAAAATTGATAGAATTTCATAGCAACAATTATGAATTTGATCAATTAGGTTAGCAGAAACATAACTAGAAATAGAAATTATCATGGTACTCTACAAGGACAAATTCAAACCATCAATTATGCACCCATTCATCATCATCTTCTTCTTCTTGTTGTTATCTTGTTGCCGCACGAAAAAAAAATCCCATTGTTTCTTCTTCTTGTGCTCTAGTTCTGTTTCCAGCTAGGGTTTTCTAAAAATGCTTCCATTTAATTGATTCTAGTACTAATCTAATTCCGTTGTACATAAAATCCTAACTGATTATCATGGCATGCTCCTCTTAAATCATGAACAAAACATATATGAGAAAACAAATTTACGGGGAATGGAGAAGCTATGGCTCGTGAAGAGATTACAGAAAAAAGAGAGAAGATGGAGTATGTTTTGACCGAGAAAAAAGGTTTGGTCCTGGTAGCTTCGCTAACGGTGTTTCACGGCGTTAAATAAATAAAAACCAATTTAAAAAATAAATATTTCTAACTGTCAACACGGTCAACGGTGGTCTTGTGACCCAAACTCTAATTAAATTTTTTTCATGACCCAATCGCAACTCTGGTCACTTTTATGTGACCCAAAGTCAAAATATTCCTTTAGATTTTTTTCGACCCGTAATTGTCTAGAAATATAAACACAAGTAGCAATATGATGGGACTTTGGTAAGTACCCATATGTAGAAATTGACACTAGTAGGTGATTCATGCTTTTCAGTTCATCACTAGGAGCAACCTTATCTCAAAAAACTTAGAGCACTTGTTTAAATCATACCTAGTAAGCACACCTCTAGGTAACTTGAATAAGTAGAATCGAGCGCTTCCGTATCCGGTGAGCTTAGGAGATAATAACGGGATAATTGAGCATACTAATTATCTTAGGGTTGTTAGTAACAAGATAATGTGAAAACCGTGCTATATCGATTTGGTTTATGTTTCGTGGTCGAGAATGAATCCTTAATCAATCTCATCTCATATTGAATACAATCTTATAATTTTCAGAATTTTACAACACAATCATCTTTGCTAAGAGTAATTCCATAACAACTTTCGCTTAATACACCCTCCTTGGGACGAATCTACTTTCATTATATTACTTCCTAGTATAAAGAGAAGTAGAAATTATTATTTGCGAGTTGACACCTCGTCAGGGAGCATGAGAACTACAGGGCCACTCGATGATGCTCAATTAACAACCTTGTTCAAAAGGCCCAAAATATTGAAGCTACTTTTGAACCACACACATCGGTGGGAATCGGGCGAAGTATCGCAAATCCGGTGCGCACAAATGGCCAGCGGGGTCATACTGGTGTAGGGTCATATCATACTAGTGTATAGAGGTTTGAGGAATCTTCTCGAAACTCCGCCTTGAAGCAGTAGAAAAACCCTAATAAACTCACCTATTCACAACTACAACTACTACTCTTATCCACACAACAAACTCAGAAACTAGGAGAAAAAAAATCTGCAACGAGCTCAAAGACCTCATTTCTAACCCTAACCCCTCCAAAAACCCTAAATCTCTATCTCTTCTCTGCAGTTACCTAGTTTGGTGAAGAAAATGGCGTCTGCTAATGCCGTATCTACTGCTTCGATGCTTAGTACTCCCAAACAGGTATACATATCTACTCCTTTCACCATTTCTGTAAATTCATTTATCGTTTTTATGTGGTTTAGTTTCGGTTATGTTGTAATTCAAAGCAATTGTGTTTCTGAATCGAAATTCTATATGTATGCGGAGGTTTTAGTTTGAAAAGGAAACTCTTTTCGCTCTGTTAGGTTTAGATGTCCATGGACTTTAGGTTTATTTTTCTCTGGTTTCATAAAAAAATGAGCAGTGAAAAGACATGTTCTTGTTATGTTTCGATGTAATTGCTGTCAAATTTTGAAGTTTAGGCTGTCAGCTT
Source organism: Papaver armeniacum (assembly GCA_023531295.1). Classification (NCBI taxonomy): domain Eukaryota; kingdom Viridiplantae; phylum Streptophyta; class Magnoliopsida; order Ranunculales; family Papaveraceae; genus Papaver; species Papaver armeniacum. Next base: position 353,859 of record JAJJWW010005809.1, on the reverse strand, counting down.
CAAATGAAGAGATGGTTATGAATTCTTGTTGTTCATTTGTGCTGTTTGGTTACTTGTCAAGGGTGTTTCCATAAGAGTGAGAATTTATGGATATGTTGATAATGCAGGTGACTTCTAGAAGAATGAATCAGGGGTCGAAGGTTCATTACAGGTCATCAAGCCGAAGATTTTCTGTGCGTGCAGCTGCTAAGAGAATTGCGTTTGACCAGGATTCAAGGTCAGCGATGCAAGCTGGTATCGATAAACTTGCTGATGCTGTTGGGGTTACTCTTGGTCCCAGAGGTAGTCTAACTCTTATGTTGTAATGTGTTCCAATACCATTTTGTCTTTCGGTAGTTTAGGTATATTACTATGGCCAATAGTAAAATTTGTGAGCTTTGTTTCTTGACCAACTTTTCTGGCTATCGAGCAGGGAGGAATGTTGTTTTGGATGAGTTTGGTGCCCCAAAAGTAGTTAATGATGGAGTCACAATTGCTAGAGCTATTGAGCTTGCAGATCCAATGGAAAATGCTGGTGCAGCTCTTATAAGAGAGGTACAGAAACTTTATTATTATTTGCATCTGTAGTCATGTTGGTGCTTTCTGTGAAGTTAATAGAATACACTGTTCTAAAGCCATTTTGGTCATAGTTTGACACTTTGATTTAGTACTGTCCTAAAGCCATATGTATATCATATCAGGAAAGTTTAGGAGCCTGTAATGTTTAATGACTAACTGGTTTATCTTGGACTCCAGGTGGCTAGCAAAACTAATGACTCCGCTGGTGATGGAACAACTACTGCGTCAGTACTCGCCCGGGAGATTATTAAGCTAGGTCTACTTTCTGTTACTTCTGGTGCTAATCCAGTCTCAATTAAGAAAGGAATTGAGAAGACTGTGAATGGGCTAGTGGAAGAGTTGGAGAAAAGAGCCAGACCCATTAAAGGAAGTGAAGATATTAAAGGTAATCATAAAATTCATTCTTTATATGGTTCATATGGTTTCATGAAGGAGGATGGGGAGGGTGTTTTTCCTACTAAGAGATATTGTTGTTTCATTAAAAGATTTTCTGATTTCTTATAAATTATAATATGCCTGCCAGTTGCACCTCAGTAACCTAATACCTTGTATGATGGTTTTCAGCTATTGCATCCATCTCTGCTGGTAATGACGATGTCATTGGTACCATGATTGCTGATGCAATTGATAAAGTTGGACCAGATGGTGTTTTGTCTATCGAGTCTTCGTCATCCTTTGAAACTACTGTTGAGGTGGAAGAAGGAATGGAGGTTCGTTTTCTCTTCAGAATCTGAAATCATATTTCACATTTGCTGTTACTTTCCGTCATGGTTTTTGTGCATTAATGTTCTCAAATAGCTCCCAGTCCATGATAATTGTCTTCTCATCGCATTTGCAGATTGATAGAGGTTACATCTCCCCTCAGTTTGTCACAAACCCTGAGAAGCTGATTGCCGAATTTGAAAATGCAAGAGTCTTGATTACCGATCAAAAAATTACAGCAATTAAGGACATAATTCCTTTGTTGGAAAAGACCACTCAACTAAGGTCCCCTCTACTTATTATTGCTGAAGATGTCACTGGGGAGGCTTTGGCTACTTTGGTTGTGAACAAGTTGCGTGGTATTATCAATGTTGCTGCTATCAAAGCACCTGGTTTTGGTGAGAGGCGAAAGGCACTTCTTCAGGATATTGCAATCCTCACAGGTACTTTTCTTTTCAACATTTGGAGTTCTTTGGATAATTTTACCATGACAAAGATATAAGATATTCTATTCAGCCTTTGCTTGTTGCTTTGCTATGGTGATTTGAGATGAAATGATTTCACTGATGGACCTTGTTGTCTTTATCATTCTACAGGAGCTGAGTACCAGGCCACTGATCTAGGAATGTCGGTAGAGAACACTGAAGTTGATCAGCTTGGTGTGGCAAGAAAGGTAACTATCAGCAAGGACTCAACCACCATCATTGCCGATGCTGCATCAAAGGATGAAGTCCAGTCTAGAATTGCACAATTGAAGAAGGAGTTGTCTGAGACAGACTCTGTATACGACTCTGAGAAACTGGCTGAGAGAATTGCCAAGCTTTCAGGTGGAGTTGCTGTGATTAAAGTTGGAGCTGCAACAGAAACTGAGCTCGAGGACCGTAAGCTCCGTATTGAGGATGCCAAGAACGCTACTTTTGCTGCCATTGAGGAAGGTATTGTTCCCGGTGGTGGTGCTGCGTTGGTTCATTTGTCGACCTGTGTACCCAAAATTAAGGAAAGCATCGAAGACCCAGATGAAAGGCTAGGAGCAGATATTGTGCAAAAGGTAAACTGTCAAAGCCATGTTAATTTTTTATCAAACTTAGTAAAATATTGTTCTTTAGAAGTTATGCAGTGGCAGTGTTTTCATTTGTTATGAAAAGAAATGATGTTTTCTTGTCAGTAGTAGTATGGCTCACTTAGATTTGTGTTTTGTCTTGTTTTGTACCTTACCCTTGAGCATCTGCAGGTTACTTATTGCCCCAAAACAAACAAACAGAATAACCTGGATATGGTTTTATTCTTTCCTGATGTTGATTTATACTTACCAGCCAAAGTAATGGTTTGATTGTAGGCACTAGTAGCACCAGCTTCCCTGATTGCCCACAATGCAGGTGTGGAAGGGGAAGTGGTTGTTGAGAAGGTGAGATCACGTGAATGGGAGATTGGTTACAATGCAATGACAGACACATATGAGAATTTAATGGAGGCTGGAGTTATCGACCCAGCAAAAGTGACAAGGTGTGCATTACAAAATGCTGCATCCGTGGCTGGGATGGTCCTGACAACACAAGCCATTGTTGTTGAGAAGCCTCAACCTAAGGCAGCGGTTCCTGGCGCAGCACAAGGCCTTCAAGTCTGATTTCCTTCACCTTTCCTTCTTGTACTGCCAGTTGTGATATGAGAGATGGTAAGGCCTTTTAGAAAATGAGAGTCTAGTTTGATTTGAAGTGGTTATTAAATCGGAATTTTTGTATGAAAACGTAGGTGATTACCAGGATTAATATTAATAACAGATCAAGAAAATTCTTCTGTGCATTTTATTTTGTTGCCAGTGAAACCTCACTTTTCTAATTCTGGGCCTAGCTTCTGTATAGTCCGTGAAGTAAAGTGTAGTTTTTGGTTGTATATGACTCGGCAGACTCGCATGATAAAGCCTAAAAGGCTGACAAATTGTACTGTTATAAAGGCAAGGCTGGCCTAATTTTAATTTGATAAAGAGCCCAAAACTTGACCATAAAACTCTTGGCCTTGCACATATACTACCCTCTTGGCTGGCCAAATTCTAATTTGATAAAGAGCCCAAAACTTGACCGTAAAACTCTTGGCCTTGCACATATGCGACCCTCTTGACGGAGTTTGGCAGAGCTCGACTCTTGGCCTTGCACATATACTACCCTCTGGCAGAGCCAGATCAGAGATTCGCTAAATTATTTTAGTTGTGACAATACGTCGACTTGTTGTACGTGCCAACAGACTTGCGGGTGATACTAGAGTTGGGAATTCGGGACCATTAAAGTCCAGGCTGAAAACATGGCGCTCCAGAGACTCGAGAGAGGAAGACTAGTAGAACCAATAAATCTCACTCACGCTCCTCCTAGAAGCCCATCTTGTGCTGTCTCTCTCTATCCTACAATAAACGTACAGCGACAGAGATTCGAAAGAGAAATTTTCATATCCATTCAGGCATACATCATATCATACTGGGTCGCATTTCAATCGATTTTGAAATTCCTTTTGGCATATAGAGACACGGAAGGGACCTTGAGTATTTGCTCTTCTGTTTCTTACTCTTTGATTCGTTTGATTACTTTATCTTTTTCACTCCAGTCTATTGTATGATTAGACTTTAAGTATTAATTTACCGATGTGTACATGACACGATAAATGGATGTGGGGAGCCAAAGGCTTAGGGAGAACATCAACTTCTTTAGACTTTGTTCATTCGATTTTGGAACGTCATTTTCCCGCAAGATTCTTGTAATTTATGGAATTCTTTTTGACATTTCTAGTTTTGTGTCCCTTGCAGAATCTGACCTACCATAGGCCACGTAAAATAAGATTCTTCACCCACCTAACATATTAAAGCTCTATAGATGATGTTTATCAATTTCGTGCTCCTTACCGGTGTTTCAAAATTTTCAAAATGAAATGAGCCGTTTGAAATGTTCCTATGCTAATTTCCCATGATTTCCTCATGTTTCGCTATGCTCATCGACACTAGGTATAACATGTGCTGTTCGACACGAAATCATCTGATTTTGTGCATTTACACATATATAATTCAGATTAAATTTTGTAAATTTCATACCGTTCAGAGCGTTTTAAACTCTCTCACCCTCTCCACAGAGAAAAAAAAAAACTTCTCACCGGTAATACTTCCGGCTCAGATCTGGTCCTTTTGGGGCGGGATCTGTTGGGAATATATGTTTTAAAAACATTATTTACTTCCAATAAATTAGTGTCTCATTAAAATGGGTTTTAATATGAAAATTACTCTTCATAAATTTATTTTGAGTTAATGTCAAAAAACCGTTTTTTCTTGAATGAGTTAATGATGTTAATTAACATCTTAATAATGTTTTTCATTTAAGATTATATTTATTTCTTTGGTTATTAAAAATTAGTTTTTTACGAAAAAGAATGAGAAGAGTTTTAGAAGCCTTTTAATAATGGAGAGTTTTCTTTTATGTTTTTGAGCTTTAAAGAAAAATGAATTTGTGTGAGAAAGAAAATCAAGTGTGTGATCATCCTTGATTTTTCTAAAAAGTGTTTCTGAGCAAGAATGAAGTGTAGAAGTTTCACATCCTCTCATCGTGCAAGAGTGATTGTGTAAAAGATTGAACTCGGCTGTTTTATCCTGGGGACGACGCGACATTGAAGAACTGCTTGCACAATCTTGGGCAGAGCCGCGAAATGTCTTAAAGAAAGCGACCTAGTCCGCTACTCAGCCATAACAATGTTTTGTTTGTTTTTGTGATTATTTTGCAGGCATAATTCAGCAATTGTTCCAACATGATCTTCTTTCCTTTTTCTTGTTCTAGGTTAGATCTTTGTTCTTAGCTAGTTTTATCATGGTTCTTTCTTACTTTTTGGTAAGTTTTGTTCACCCTTATGGTGTTTTTATCTCCTCTATTAGAGAGGTTTATCTCGGTTTTAATGGCCGTTCTTGTGATATATGGGTTTTAAGATCACTTGAGATGACTTTCAACGACGAAAACTTCATCATTGTTAGCTCCGGCGAAGGAATCTTCATCGGAATATTCATCATCTATTTATCCGGCGACGGAAATTTCATGATTGATGCTTTTGACGACGAAAATCTCCATCACAAGTTTTAAGAAATTTGAGCAAATCACTCCAACTTTTGGAGCACATCTTTATGAAGAAGAAAAACAAACAAAATGGTTGGAATACACTTCAGAAAAACCATTATTCCTCCGACTTGATCGGTTCTTATTCATGCTTGTATTGGTTCTACACTGGCAATCCTTCTCTTTCCCTTGTCAGATTTCCTGGTATACTTACACGGCGTGTCTATTTGTATTTTCTTAATTTTGATTTTAAACCCATTGTAACCTTGAATTTCCATTAATGAAAAGGTTATTTACATCGAAAAAAAAAAAAAAAAAGCATTTTAAAAGGCTTATACAATGAGTATAAAATAACTTTCAAATTATTTGTATTTACCAAAAAAAGATTTAATCGCATTAATTGTTAAAAAGATCTCTACAAAAAAAAAAAAAAAAAAAAAAGTGTAAGATTTGTGTTCTAAAGTTGTTCCTCACTATGTTACCATATGAGTTTGCGAACGTTGGTAGTGATGAATATGTTCTGTTTAGACTTTTGTACCATACCAAGTTTATAAAAAGAAAAAGACGTTTGTACCGCCTTATGCAAACTAGGTCTTAGTTAAACTAGTAAATCGAAAAAGAAAGCAAGACGAGAATCAGTAATGCGAATACAAAATCAAGCTTGAGTGATCGTCTGGAATTTTACCTAGTCTTGTTAGAGAAACAAGAAAAGGAAGTAAAATATATGAGGTTGGACTTTTGAAGCTATCCAGACGTACGACTGTTTTTCTATTTTAAGATTAAAAATGAGCTAATTTAAATTTAGATGATCATTTCAGTGTCTAGACTCTCAGTCATGTGTTGTTTTACCACATCCTTCCATCCGGTTTTGAGTGGGAGGCGATGCGGTTGATGAAGCCCAGGTAACGATCGGATAAAATGAATAAACCTTTTTTTTATTATTATTACAGTATGTTTTACTTTTTTTATTTTATACTGATAAACCTATTTTAAGCGGAGGGATCCTTAGAGCAACTGCAGTGGTGCGATCATAAACCAAAGACTAAAGAGCAAAAAAAAACCAAATTTTGGGTTTAGTCCGTGTTCACACGCTACGGGAGAAAGATTAAACCAAATGGGGCGCAACTTAAAGTTGCGCCTGATTCAGGCGCAACTTCAAGTTGCGCCCCATTAATATTTTTTTTTTTTTTTTCAATGGGGCGTAACTCTTAGTTGCGCCCCAAATTTTTTTTTTTGTCTTCTTATGACGGGCGGAGTTATAAATTACGCCTGTTCGGGCGTACTTTAAATTACGCCCGACTAAAACCAAACTAAAGACTATATTTGGTCTGGTTTTTAGTTTTAGTCTGGTCTTTGATCTTTACTCCTTCTCCACTGCGCCTGGTTTTTGGACCAAAATTTTGGTTTTGGTCTCCCACTGTGGATGCTCTTACATATTTATTCTCACATATTATACGGTATTTTTGCGAATAAAAACTAAATAATAAAGGATTCAAAACTAATATTTTAGGAATATGTTCTTCTTACGAAGCTCTATGTTCTTACAAAAAATGAGTGAATTCCGAAATACTAAACCTCACCATTTATCAATCTTAATTTAAACGGAATTAATTTTTAACGGCTTATATACAAAGTCATAGATGGTGGTGTTATATGCCTCGGAGTGCATTCATTTTCGGTAGGTATGTAGAGCTTTGCAAGAGGAACATATCTCTAAAATGTTATCTTCAATACCGATACGTTTGGTTCATGTTCACAAAAAATACGCCTAAGATAATGTGAGAACAAAAGTGTGAAAGGATCCTCCCTCAAGAAGAGTTAGACAAAATAAGGTTATTTAGTAATAATTCAAACTATCCCTGTATTCAAATATATTTTTACAATGACTAAAGTGTCCTCGTTCAATGGCTAGAATCGGCCAGGTGGAGAAAATGAATTCCTAGCCGGAGTCCACATTTTCAATTTGCACGGTTAGGAAATCAAAAAAAGTTAAACATAGAGTTAGGTCGACAGATGAACTCCAACCCTAGACGGATGAACTCCAACCCTAGAAATCGAAAAACTAAACTACGTCTGGGAGATCGTGAACTTTTCATCGTGGATAAGTTTTTCCATTGTCACGGCTAAGTAAACTCATATTAATTTTCCAGAAGAATTTTTAGTAAACCGTCGAGTATTATAGATTACCCGCCCGGCCTTGTCAGTGAAACTACCAAGGATTAATTGATCGGAGGAATTGTTAATAAAATTTCTGGGTATTAAAGAACACCATATCTCGTCGTTAATGAAATTTCGTCCATAGGAATTTTTCCTAAGTTGTAATCACTACAAATTACATTATCTACGGTAGCAAAACTGTGAGACAAAATCACATTTTTTACGGCTAGGTCTTAGATGACATTTTCCTAGCTGTATCTGGGTTAGAACATACATATATATACGACTAGCTCGTTTTCTAGTCGTGAATTAAGTAAAACCCGGAACCGACAAGGATATTTTATCTACTACCCAGTCGTAGATGGATTTGTAAAAGAAAAATTGATTCTTGATCAACCGAAAGTGTTTTTGAACTCGGATAGTCACTAAGATTTCTAGGGGTTACATTGTTTCCTCCGAGTCATTTATAAAAGATTTTAATTGCCAATGAAAAGTTGTTCAAATCGGCGATTGATCATAGACATATTTGTTTAGCAAAAAAAAAAAAAAAAAAAAAAAGGAAAAGAAACCTGGCGTCATTAGGGGCGACCATGAAAGAATTATGGGCGACTGAATAAGATAAAATAGGTTAAAAATACTTATATGTCCCTTCATAATCGGTAGTTTAGTATTTTTTTTATCTACCGATTGTGACTATGTTCTTCTCTTCTTTGAGAAAATTCAAAATTCCATTGGTTTTGAAAAATTTGAATTTTGGGCTACTACCACAATCGGTAGATAAATAACATCACGAGTCTACCGACTGTGAAAATAGAGAAACTCAAAATTCCATTGGTTTTTGAAAATTTCGAATTTGGGACTACTAGCATAATCGGTAGATAATGAACATCACGAGACTACCGATTGTATAATAATAATAAACATCACGAGTCTATTCCGATTGTGAAAATAGAGAAACTCAAAATTCAATTGGTTTTTGGAAATTTCGAATTTGGGACTACTAGCACGATCGGTAGATAATGAACATCACGAGACTACCGATTGTATAATCGGTAGATAATAAACATCACGAGTCTATTCCGATTGTGAAAATAGAGAAACTCAAAATTCCATTGGTTTTTGCAAATTTCGAATTTGGGACTACTAGCACAATCGGTAGATAAAGAAAATCACGAGACTACCGATTGTATAATCGGTAGATAATAAACATCACGAGTCTACCGATTGTGAAAATAGAGAAACTCAAAATTTCATTTGTTTTTGAAACTTTCGAATTTGGGACTACTAGCACAATCGGTAGATAATGAACATCACGAGACTGCCGATTGTATAATCGGTAGATAATAAACATCACGAGTCTACCGATTGTGAAAATAGAGAAACTCAAAATTCCATTGGTTTTTGAAAATTTTGAATTTGGGGCTACAACCACAATCGACAGATAAAGCACATCACGAGACTACCATTTTAACTACCGATTATAATTTTCGTAACACAAACCAACATACATCAAACTAAACTACCGATTGTAGTATTGTCTACCGATTATTGAGGGCATTTTAGACATTTCGAAAAAATTTAGATAAGGGGTGGCTTTATTTTAGTTTTGGGTGACCCTATTTTGTCTTATTAGTCGCCCCTAATTCTTTCGGGTTCGCCCCTAATGACGCCAGGAAAAGAAAAGCAATTAGCTAGGAAGAGAAGGAGAACTAGATATTAGCTTGTGTTATTGATTTTGAATATTTTTGGTTAATATCAGGATTGAAGGGTGATACGGTGATATAATTTAAATTAAAGGATAACTTACACGTTTATTGAGTGTTGGGACACCCTTATATCACAACCTATGTCAGCCCCTTTAGAATTTGAGCGATCCTTAAAATAACTATCCTATCAGGGACGAACTCAGGATTATTCTTTCCTTCGATAGGGTTGGAATGTCATTAATTGTCAGGCGGTCGTAGGCTTTGTTTTTATTGAACGAAGCGCATAGTTAATGTCTAAATCTAATTCACATGCAAAATAGATAGAAAGTGAAAAAATAAAACAAAGAAAATTAATGACAATATGTGATTGTAAAAAGAAATTTATAATCTATGGAAGTGAAATGAGATGACGGTTTGAGCGAGACTCCTCAACCGAGCAAACTGCTTAACCTCACACAGGTGCACTGCAAGGGAATGCTTTGAGTTCGAGAGATCAATTTGTAGGACTCCGGCCTAAACCAAGTCAATGGCGTTTCCAGAGTCAATTCGGTCACAAAGAGGGATATGGGTTGATCTGTAGGAGGGAAGCTGAGAATTGTGGGATCAATGATGATCAAGGATTGTGGATGTATTGAAGGTTTCTGCAAATATGTGTAAATAAGTTTTATCGAGAGGACTTGTGTGTAGACGATTTTTGATTGTTTTAGTCATCAATTCAGAACTTATTTATATTGTCAGAATAACAAACACATTGATCCCAGTAAGTATGACGGTTTTATGAGTGAAATAGTGGGAAGGTGGGAGATCGTGGTAAAACCAGTTCCATGTCGTGCGAAAACTTGGTTAACCATCCACCCACTACTTTGCTAACTCCTTCAACCGTTTGCACGACTTACTCACATTTCTGATGATTCTAGGACTTCCAAGGAGAAAGAGGAAACTCCTAAAACCAAGAACATCCCGAATACTGATGATGAATTCTTCGTGTTTCTGTATAGACCCGAAAAGCGTCCCTCGGGTTCCTCGTTCCGGCTGCTCATAAATCCCAGGAGTACTACTCAGAACAAGTTAGTATCTCCTCATGCAATAATTAGGTTATGTTTGAGTGGGAAACTATTTGGGTTCACATGTGGAACTTAAGCTTTCTCGAAAGCGCCTGGCACATTTCTTTGTATGGGCAAGGCATATGTTGGGTCATAGTCGTGTAAGAACCTTGCTGGATCGTGTACAGGTGGCACGAGCTATTCAAGCTGCTGGGGATTTAGTCATTCATCACGACATACCAGGTATGGTGGCTTTGCTTGCTCGGTGGTGCGTTCTTATTCATACTTTCATATGCATATGGGGAGAATTCACCATCACTTTAGAAGATGTAGTCGCTTTGTTGCATCTCCCAATTACTGGCAATTTCCCCGAAGAGCTCTCAGCAGAGGAGAATGTGATATCTGACATGTTGGAAGTTATAATACATGAATTCAACAAGTCGCCCAAAACTTGCTATGCTCAATGGTTGAAACACTGGTGGCCGAGAGATGAAGTTCCTGAAGAACCTGTTGACAGTCTCTTGACCATCGCTGCTTTCTTATGCTTGTGGCTCTCCAGAGATATTTTTGAGGATATCGGATATTTTTTGAAGCCATTTGTGATTCCTTTTGCCATAAATATGGCCAAAGGTGAGAAACTTCCTATCGGCAGTCTGTTTTTGGGTTCACTGTTTTCCAATTTAGACTCCAGTATCTCCAACGACTTTATGAAAATTGAAACATATGCTAATACTATGTTCCTCCAAGCTTTGATGTGGGAGCACTTTGAGAAGTATGCACCTATTCCTCATAGCATCTTGCAAGGGCCAAATGTCGACACTCGCCATGCTTTCCTTGAGAAAAATAATGCCAGGATCATGTGTTGGTCGACAAAGCAACCACAACATAAGATACGCCTCACCAGTGTTTTAGACATCGAGTCTGAGTTTGATTTTTGCCCCTGGGTGTTGGTTCCTCCGCTCTTCTCACAACTGATCACTTTCAATACTGCTGAAGAAAATGTCATATTGAAGTCTGGTGCCAGTCTGAGTGATGGAGAAAAATCTTTTATACTGAGTTGCACTCCTGGCTATTTAATGTCGGTAATGTACGGAAAGTTCCAGGTGGAAGAATATAACATTGACATAGCAGCTCGACAAATGGGTCTTGATCAGTGTTCCCCGGGTCATCGAATAAATAAGCCATCGGTTGAATATCTGAAGGCTCATTTAGATTGCACATATGTGGAAGGAAATGATTATTTGTTTCCTTGTTCTGACCGAGCTACTTATGCGACTCCGGGTTATGTAGACTTCTGGCGTCAGCAACTTGAGCGCTTGCATAAGATTGCAATGGATGTTAAGTCTCCGGTACGAGAGTTTCCTCCTGCTGATGCGATCTCTGATCGACCAAGGTTGAAGCATCTTTCTAGTGGTAATAAAAGAGCAAGAATGTTCACAGGTTAGTATTTTTATTACGATTTTGGTAAAGGCATGATGATCGCACCTTAATTGTTTCATTAACTTTATTGTAGGATGGACGTGCTGTGAGATCTCGGATTCATGTAGACTTCTCGGAAGTGCAAGAAAGTCCCCAAGGTGGAGAAAACAGAAGTAGGACGAATTATAGGATGATACCGAATAATGGGTCGTCCCCAGTCGCTTCTTTGGTAAGTTTTCAATACCTCTTCTACCATGACTTTTCTTTGCTCGCATAATTAGGATCGTGAAACCAACGTTTGTTGCTGTTCCAGAATTTTTCTCTATCAAACATTGACGGTCTCCGTTTTGATCAGTCCACAACTCACGAATCTAGCGATGCAGATGAAGTTGATGTAAGTATTCCTTCGTATAATGAATCATGATACTTATTGAATAAAATAATAATGATTGTGGCGGATATATCCAGGAGAACATTGTTGTGGAAGATCAACACGGTCATGCCGTTCATTCGTCTTCAAATAGTGGTGAGAAAGAGAACCTTCAAGAATCGGGACCGAATGGCGGTAATGGTGCTCGCAGTGTTGATGCCGACCATATTAATCCTTCGAATGACTTGGAAACCCCTCAAGTAAGTATCCATCTCATATTATCTTCATAGAAGTATAATATTGATTATTTTTGAATGAATGAATGAGAATCCATACTAATGAATGAAAATTTCTAGTGAAATACGTCGTCAGAAAATTTCAGAACTCAGCCTTTTAGTAAAAACGCCATAAAATCTTCATCCGATGTCAGATTTTCGCGATCTACCCATGTATTCTTATGCCCAGGAGATTTCCAAGCTTTATCTCAGAAGCTTTTTGAGTTTTGAGCACATTTAGGGTTCGAAATCAGTGAAACAGTAAACTTCCAGGAGACCTTCAGGAATTTTTCAGCTGGCATGTAGTCCAATATTTTGGCCACAACTCTTTACTCGTTTATCTAATTGCTATGAAATTTTGATATATTGTAGAAAACATCCATACGAAGAGAATGGTATATGACTCAACCTTAGATTCCTTACAAATTGCTCCCAGTTCGTCGTCTTATACATGGAAGTATAAAATCTCTTCAGACGAGCTTGTTGAAAAACGTGTTTTATGACTTCTACACTATTTTCTCATGTCTTGGATGTATAATAAAGAACTTAGATAGTGTTAGTTCACTTAAATGCTGGATTTTATGATTGATATTGGTTTCCATGCTTGAATCGCTCTAATCTCATGTAATCTTCGTATTAGGTACCAAATGTCGAAATTGAGAATAATGGAGCGAATGATGATTCAAACCATATGGTGAATCAAGTTGATGATGTTACTATCTCTGCACCTCAATGCCATGAGAACATTGCTACTGAAGTTTTCGAGGAGAATGAAGCTCAAATCATCGTTACTTCAGAGATAGAAGCAACTAGACCCAAAATGGAAGAAACTGCCCAAGAAACTGCTCCCACAATTGTTGAAGCTGCTCCAATAATTGAGAACCGCATAATAGTGCATGAATACCCTAATGCAGGGATTATTTATGATCCTCCATTCGGTGAGCCACTCCCATATCATACATTAGTTGGTGGATTTAGCGTTCCCATAGGGTATGCTGATATTTATGAGAAATTATGGAAAATATATGGTCACATTGTTGTCACCAAGGATCCGAAACGCAACTACTTCTTGACAATGCAAGTAGGAACTATCTTGCGTGTCATAGATGATATAAGGACCAGGGCGAGAAGTACTGTTACTCAAGATGTACTCTTTGATTGGGAGTATAACTTGAAGAAATCTGAAGAACTTGGCTTCAACTTGGTGTGGATTCATCAAAGGATCAACACCATTAAGGACGCAGTGGAGAATAATATACCTTTTACCAGTGATGTTGTGGTGGAGAAAATGGCTAAGATTACTGAATTGACTGAAAAGGTGGAGTTGGAGAAAGCGGCCTTGCAAGTCTTGGAGAATGCAGAGAAGCAGAAATCTTACTTTGCCGGCTTCTTTTAGTTTTTCTTTCCTTAATATCTTGAACCTTGAACTTCTGAGAGATGTGAGGTTTTATTTTGGTTTTGACTTTTTGATTGGTTTTGAATAAGTGAGTGATTGAGGATTTTCTTTTGGATGATAGAGATTTTCTTAAAATAAAAGAACTTTGATAAATTGCTGAATTCAAATACTGAATGCAAGAATTGCAAACTGTTGGAGGAATTGAAAATACATGTGAAAGAAAATCCTAAAATGAAAACGTTAGGTGCTTCGAGAGTTCATGCCTTGAACACAAAACGCCTTGGGACGCCAAATGCTTCATGCGTCAAAAGCCTTTAGCCAATTTTCGTGAATCACTGGCACACTTATCTTGCCCTTCATATCAGCCAATTTGTAGTATCCTCCAACCACTGACTTAGCAATCATAAAAGGTCCTTCCCAGTTAGAATTTCTTGTGGAATGGAGATTATGGTTAGTTGCCTTGAGAACTAAATCCCCTTCATGAAATTTGTTAGGCTTGGTTGCTCGCGCCACGAATATCTTCTGCTGGTTCGGAATTCCTCGTATAGTGGGATTCCATGTTGGTGGAGCTTTCCAATCTTGCGGTACATGTGGACACTCACGAAAGGGAGGGTACCTAGGATATTGATTGTCGTGCTCAATCATTATTCTAGCAATGATTGTGTTGGTAAGACTCTGGATTCGGAGAGGCTCTGCGTACAACCACTTGGTGAAATATTGCTGAGGCGATACTAACCACTCATAACGTTTGGTGATAGCTAAGTTGTGAGTAAGATCAAGTCCCGGGACCAAAGTAACATATTTGAAAGTTGGTAATATAGACGCATTAGGGGGAATGAGACTTGCCTGAGTACGGAACCTCTTGACGAATTCATGCGCGCTCTCTTTAGGTTTTTGTGTGAGTTCCATCAAGGCTTCGACTTTCCCCAGATATTTGAACAGTGGATCGTCCTTCACTTCTTCCGAGTCAGAGCTTTCTTCAACAGAAAAATGTGCAATTGAAGGTGTTGTAGTTACCTTTTCAGCATGAATCCATGTCCGTCCAAGGATCATGTCATATCCTATATCTTCTCTGATTATGTGAAACTTGGTTCTGACCAGGTTTCCCCGACTTTCATTCTGAGGATGATGTAACTATATGCATCTCTGGATATTCCTTCATGATCTCTGACTGAGACAGGTGCATGAGTGGCTTCTTGGCGAGTGATGCCTGCAGCTCTGAGAGTCTTCAAAGGAATAATATTGATAGATGTACCAACATCGATTAGAACTCTTCTGAATTCATTTCTGAAAAGGCGAGGGTACCCAAATATACCTCAAGCTAAAACTTTTCCTACCTATAAGTCCTTTCTCCGAAAGTGATTGTCTATGGACTGAGTCGAGACAATACAACTAATCGGTTCACACTTCATGTGATCTTATATGGATAAGAGATCGAGACAATACAACAACGAAGTATATTTACTTGATACAAAGGTTCGGACTTAACCAAACACAATAGGATTGCTTATCAAGTAAATAGGAATTAACGTTTGTGTGATTTACTTTAATTATAATAAAACAATTATAATGAGGAAAATAAAAGTAAATGACACAACAAGATTTTGTTAACGAGGAAACCGCAAATACAGAAAAACCCCGGGACCTTGTCCAGAATTGAATACTCTCAGGATTAAGCCGCTACACAAAATTACACCTAACTTCGTATAGCTGAGACCAAGTAACTAACCCTATAGTTCACTTAGTTCCGTCTGTATTCCCACGCCTCCGACTTGTGAATAAGTCACGTACTTGGAACAATTCCTTTGGTTCGTATTCCAAACAGTAAAGGAAAAACAAATCTGTTTGGTATCAACTATATTCAACCAAGTGATATGAGTCGGACAAAGGCTCTTCTGTTTATCTTAACATAAACTCCTTCGTCAGGTCCTTAGATCTATCTTATGTTCAATCACCCAAAGGTAATCGTTTAAGATTAAGCCAATCAATACCTTTAATCACAAGGAAACGTATTGATGCCGATCTACTCAATTAATCAATCCAATCTACAACAAGGATAAACCGATTATTAATTGGATCCTCTTTTACCGAAACAAGTATTGTGCACGCCAAAGATTATAAAACCCAAGTCAGATCTTCAATATCTTCTTTGTCTTCAAATCTTCTTAAATCTTCAATAAAAACCTGCACACAATCACTTGAATCTCTTGTGATCAATCACGCAGAGAATGGAGTCTGTTAACAATGGATTATCACAAGATCGTCTTTAGAACTAACAACATTCTAAAGATCCCTGTCGAAACTCTGAACTAGTTTGAGTGAATCTTATATCAGAAGAGAAGATTCTCAAGAATAAACAAACTAGGTGCAATCAGATTTCAACCACCGTTAGTCAATCAAATCAATCGAAAACAAAGATAAACCGCAATTATCTAGTTTCCCACCAACGGGTCGCGCTAGAGCTTCTCAATCCCAAAGAAGACTTTAAATTGAGCGTCCGTAAGAGATTTCGCCTAATTAGGTTACTCTCCTCTCCGAATAGGCGGCTACACCAGTAACAACAACAAAAGAGTAAATTTGTTGTTACAAAGGATTAGTTTGCTAGAAAGGAAAACTTCGTGTATTTATAGACAAGGAAGTTTGGACACCAAGGAATTTCCAAAACCGAAAATATTCTCAAGATATTCTTAAAAGCACAGATTCGGTTTTCATAATTCCTGAAAATGCTCTGTCCAAAAATAACGATCGAAATCTCTCGGAAAATCTAATTAGTAAATGCACATTACTAATTCTGTAATTTCCCTACAAAATGGAATTAATAACCTTAATTAAAAGATTCTTAACTTACTTATGTTTCGATCCTGGGATTTTCTTCCCTTAGCCGTTAAGGAATATCTTTGAACAATTATAGAAATAAACATTCATAGCACGTGTTCAAAGTTTGTCGACATCTTAACTTTGTAAGTTCTCTTTCACACTTACAACCTTGAAACCGATTTGCCACACTTCCAAACAAGTTTAGAATTGGTTCATCCGACTTTCAAGAACTATGTGATTGATCAAACCAACATTCAATCACAATCATGGGTTTACGATTCTACCAAAACAAGTTTTGGTTCTACCTTCATGTGAGTACTGTGCATAGTCACACTAGCTTTCCAAAAGTTCGGTTGACTAGATACTAGGATCGGTTCCTCACATATATATGGTATCTAATTTATATGTGTTGCACATGTCCATAGGATCGATTCCCCTTTCTGCTATAAACCTTGCTGCACCCCATACAAGGATCGGTTCCCTTTGATGTATTGTACCCCTTACTAGGATCGGTTCCCTTTCCCTTACAAGGATCGGTTCCCTTTCCCTTACAAGGTCAGACATACAAAATCCGATCATACCACAGGTGATTACTTAAGATCGGTTTTATTAATAAAATTATACCAATACATAAGTCAGGCCTTTGTGAACATTTCTACCAAGAACACAACAAGTTGTGAGCGGTTATACTCTATCACACATATTGGTTGTTCATAAGATATGCAATGAATAACAAAACCAATAACACCTGGCAATTTCCTTTTCGGTTCACAAACAAGTTTATGAACTTACTTCCTTAGAACACATGTAAACATTGTTCCCTAGGATGAAATCCTCACCTCATACCCATACATAATCACAATAGCATTCAAATGATTATGGCGATGTCTTATCTACAAAGTTTAATGGTTAAGTAATAAACCTCGTATTGTATTCCTTAATACTATGTCTATCTAGAGTTCAAATATGCTTCGCAGTTATGTTTTCAATATGCACAACTTGAAAGATACGTTAGGGAATGAAACAGTTCAAGTCAAATATCACTAACCTCTAGTGGAAGGATGATTGTTGTCGTTGTAGCTCCTTCCTTCTTCACATCTTCAAGTCTTCGCAATACTTGTAATGTCTCATATCCTAATACTTTCAAGCTAACCTATATGAAGTTTAACTCTAGTACATAATCAAGCGACTCTTAACATGATTTTTGATTCACTAAAATATGACAACCAAACTTGACATACCAACGCTCGGTGGGTTCAACCGAGCCATGCTCTAACAATTTCCTTTGAGATGTACTGTGGTGAGCAGTCCCCAGTCATACATCTCTTTGTCAGTGGCCGGAGGTTCAGGGAGTACTTCCTGGATAGATAAACGTTTCGGAGACACTACATGGTTCAGAGCTGTGAACAGGTCCTCCCTCTGAGGCTTTGACAGATAAAGTAATTCGCAGGCATGCTCGAATAATGATTGAACTGCTTCTTTGACTGGTTGTTCAGAGATTGCAAAGGTTCTTATTGGGAGAGGATTCTTGTGCACTCCTTCAGTCCCTAGTTCTCCTGAATCAACTTTTCATTGAATATGCGCTTCAAGGTTCTGTAATCACTGGTCGGGTGACTGACATACCTATGAAAGCGACAATAACGCGGATTCTCCACTTCCTCGTATGTCGGCTCTCTCCTGACGGGGTAAGTTGATCGCACCATCTTGAATCCAGACTTCCAATAACTCAATCACCTTTTCAATATGGAAAGGAAAGTCTGGTACTTCTTGATCATTCTGCTGACGTTGAGCCGACGCTTGTGCATTTCGAGTTTGGTTGTCCTTCCTTGGTTCTTTCGTAGACGTTGGAGGAGCATTCTTATGTTGTTGCGCATCAGCTTTCCTTTTGCTCCCTTCAACAACATTCATGGAAGGTTGAACATTGTACTGTTTGTTGATCATGCGCCTGGTGATGTTTCGAGTATCTCGCGGTTTCTCGGCTTTGACGGTTTTTTTCTTTTCAGCAAGGATGGAGCAGTAGTTGTTGATCGCTTGGCTGCTTCATGGAGCTCTGAAAAAGTCTGGAACCAGAGATTTTCTAGCAAGGCTCTGTAAACTGGGATCATCCCATTGATGCATAAGTCCACCAATTGTTGTTCAGTAACATTAGGGTCATGACAATCCAAAGCTTGGATTCTGAACCTTTTCACATATTCATTCGGATGTTCAACATTCTTCTGAGCCATTCTTCCTAAGTCAGAGAGAGTAACCTGCTCAAGGACAAAGAAATATTTCATGTAGAAGGCATTAACCATTTCTCCCCAACTAGCGATGCTCCCTGACGCAATGTTGTTGTACCATGTGTATGCTCGTCCTGTCAGAGATTTTGATAATTCTTTCAGATGGATAACATGGTTGTGCTCGTACTCTCCTAATGCCTCCAGGAATCGATAAACGTGTTCTCGAGCATTCCCTGTTCCGTTGTACATCGTGAATTTTGGAGAGATGTAGCCTTTAGGGAGAGGGATTCTTTGCGTAGTAATAGGGTATGGAGGTTGATGACGATGGACAGATGGTGCATTGCCTTTTCCTCGAGCCTCCATGAAGCGCTCTTGATCTTCACGAGTGATGAATCCTGCAGACTCCTTCTCCGGTGGATTTTCTATAGTTTTGCAGGCTTCGTCATCATCCACCACATGGATTGGTGAAACTTCAGGGTCAACTTCTTTGGCTTTTCTTTTTTCTGACCCTTCCTTAGTTTTCTCAGACATTTTGTCAGTAAGAGTTTTGAGATAATTGCATAGCTCGTTCTGAGTAGTAGCCATATCAGTTTGATTTTTGGCGAGAACTTCCTGAACCTTCATGAGATCATCTATGGTGGGTGGATTTTCTCTGACCTCCTAGGGATGTCATCCAAAGAGAGAAGCTCTTTACAGACATATCGTAAAATATGAATCGTCACATGCGTTCCTGAAGCCGGGTCAGAAACATGCAGTATCATGATTTTACGATTTTGACCTTTGTTAAAAATCCACCATCAACACAAAGTTCTCACAGAAATATTGTTACACCACCTAAATCTAACAATGGAAAACAATCAGAGAAGCTCTTTACATACATATCCTCAGCTATCAGTGTTGGAGTGGCTAATAGAGGATCTAATGGTACACAAAGCACAAGAAGAACTCCAAGCAATGCAAGGAAATTTAGTGGAGCTGGTGATAGAGCAATTGACGAGAGTGGACCTAATCATCCAACTGCAAGCGGAAAACAACCAGTTGATGCGACAACTTCTCTCAATATTACCTCAGGCAGCTCATGTACCGGAAATGGAGAATGTGAATGAAGTTTTGGAAAGAGTCAGGAGGGTGTTAAGACCAATCCGGTTTTCACCTTTCGAGTGGCAGCACCAGCAACCAGAAGATATTCTCAACGAAGAGAGGGAAAATCTCGAATACGTGTCAAGGATGTGGCAAGAAGCAACAATATTGGAAGCAATATTGGCTTCAATGATGGAAACCTTAGCGCTAGTAAAAATCCCAAGAGGACTTTGGAAGTTCGATATGCGGATTGTGACTCGTTTAGAATGGGAAGCGAGCAATCAGAGAATATTCAAGACAAGGTTCAGTCCACTGAGATGCATGAACCAAAAATCAACAGTGAGGATGCAAGAGACCTTATGTCCTAAGGGCATTCATGGTTGTTTCCTTATTCTTATTGATAGTTTATCCATGAAGATCTTAGTTTGGAATTGCAGGGGGATCTCTAGACCCTCCCTTTCTAAAGTTATGAAGATGTTAATAAAAAAAAACACAAGCCTACTGTTATACCTTTGCTATAAACCAGAGTACTTGAAGGTAACGATGTTGGTATTATTAGAAGGTTGGGTTATAATCATTCTATTATTGTTGATCCTGAAGGATTTTCTGGCGGTCTGTGCCTTATTTGGAATTCTGAGGATGTGGGGATCCAAGCTACCTCTGAATCTAGATGGGTCATTCATGCAGTGGCTAATGCTAAGTTCAGAAACCTTGGGTCTTGTCTGTTGTATACGGGAGTACTAATAAATTGTGCATAAAGAGGGTGTGGGATGAGATGAGATCTATTGCTTCAGTTCATAATAACGGGTGGATGGTCATGGGGGATCTTAACACAATTTGTCATGCTCATGAGAAGTCTGGAGGAAGAGTTCATACTGCTAGCCAGTTGGATGAACTCTCTAACATATCAAATGAGTGTAGTTTGATTGACCTGGGTGCTCATAGACCAAGATTCACATGGAACAACAAAAGAGCTGGTTTGGCAAATATTAATGAGAGATTGGATAGAGTGCTGGCCAACTCTCAATGGTGCGCTAGATTTAACAAGGCTCAGGAAATTCACCTTCCCTATTATATTTCGGACCATAGGGCTATTCTTGTGGACATGGACCCTAAGCAGGTTTATAAACCTAGACCGTTTAGGTTAGAGGCTATATGGACTGAAGATCCTAGATATAAGTGATGTAGTTTTAATTGTGGTAAGTACGGATTTGATTCTCGGACTCTTTTTAAAGATTTGGTTTTTGATTATTAAAAGAAAATACTAAGACAAACTAATTAAAATTGATTTTTGTTACCAAGGAGAGATGAGTCTAGGGTTTTGGATTCCACTACTTCTAATGAATGTAAACTCAATAATTAAAACTTTGACATAATACTCCTATTTTACTCAAAAAAGTTCGACCTCAATCTCATGCTTTGGAAGATATAACGTTATAAGTTCTTTTTTTTTTTACGACTCTCGTCACTATTCTAAGGCCTAATTTTCCTTCGCTTATAAAATATCGGCAGCTCAAACCACCCAAAACAGTTTTTACGAAGCATATAAAAAAAATAAAAAATTTAGACAATTGAAAGCACAAATATGGAGTAAAATATGTCAAAGAATTTAAATACTAAATATTACCCATTAAAAATAGTTTCCTACAAAACCCTAGAGAATAGATTTAGCTACTCATTGATCGAAAATTGGATAAAATTTCATTAATCATTGTATTAAAAATAATAATAAAAATGCTTACAATGATTTCCAGTCGCTAAAGGAGTTTAACATTGAATTGAGCACCTTAGTGAATAAACGACCGTTTCTGAGGGTCCTTTGTTTTTCCACTGTTTGATGAACGATAGAGGATTCTCTGTCGTTGTATCTAAGACTGCTGTTTGCGACCGTTTTTGACAGGTATTGTTCTTTGTGTTCTTGAGTTTTGCAGCAGCAGGTAACTTTCTGTGACTTGTGATTTTTTGATTCCTAGCTCTATATTTCTTCTCCAAGGTATCCGTATGCCCCTTTTTGGACTCCAACAACTCCTTTTTATACACAGCAGCACCCTTTAGGGCAAGTAATCTCGATGAAATCTCTCCTTCTCCTTCTCAGCAAGTTACGGGTTTTCTTTCTTTGTTTTGAGAATTATTTCCATGTCTTTCTTCTTCACACGTCTTCTGGTGATGTGCACGGTCCAATCACGTTGCCAGTACAAGCTAAACTCATACATATATACGTCACCACTTCCAATAATAGAGAATCATACCCGATATACAATGTCCACCCTGTTTTACTTAAAGTACGTGGAAACTTCATTTTCTTCGAATCCAAGACTCTTACCAAGTCTGTTTGAATGAAACAGGCCTAAACCAACACTAGTCCGTCATTGAGTCTTGCCCGATACTCCTCCAATTCTCTAACAAACCCGAAACAAACCCTCTCCTCAGTTTTGCATCAAACATGTTATCCAGCCCAAGCGTGTCGAACAAATCACCCATATACACCCTGTTTACTCTTAACATGCCCATTACAAATAAATCCATCGATTGAATCTCATCAATTCTCGGTCATAATTCTAACCCTAAATCTGGTTCATGAAGAACAATTTTCCCGCCAAAATCCATGAACCCTGATTCATCTTTTGCCGATTATCTAGCCAATTCCATTCAAACAAAGACCATTACCAAAGACTTGTTTAGACCTTAGGAACAAACCCATTCAATTCCAAAGGATTTAATCTCAATAGAACACCATCAAATCTTCAACCCTAATTACGGTCCTCTTTTCCCGCCAAAATTCAAAATTCAAAAGGAGAAGATGACTTTCCCCTTATCCCACAGCGGTGTCCCTTTAGCAATTTGGGCTACGTTAAGCAATTTCTGGGGGTGCGAATAGCAATTTGTGGGGTACAAAGATGACTTTTGGGCTGTATATAGTGAAAAACTCCTGGTGACTTTATCAACTCCTCCGGGACATTTATGGGGATGCCTTTAACACTTTTCTGGGTGCTTTTAGTAGTTTCTCAAGCAGCCATCTCTTACCTCTCATATTTACTTCTTTTCTTCAATTTTTATACATCACTAACATGCTTTTCAAACATAATCGCATCACTAAAGCCGACATTCCTTTCAGATAGAAAAGAAGTAAATAATGAGAAATAAGTCGCCTCCAACAGTAGTTGCACATGAAATGACACTTTAGCCCCTTTTAAGCGACGTTTCCTCTTCTTCTGCTCCAAAGTACCTAAAACTCAAAATCAAATAAAAGATACATAATTTACAAGAAAACATAACAAAGAAAGCATAAATAATAGATAAATATCAAGGTGTTTTAGACACCTATCAATAAGGAGATAATTAATAAGGCTTGAACTTGTAATGAGCAAAATATTGACTCTTTTCAATATTTAAAAAATGTTGAGAAGTTACAATATGAGTCGAAGAAATAGAATAGCTAGGTCTGTGTTTGGTTATTTGCAAAACCAGGCTGAGGTTGCTCATCAGAACTTAGTGTCGGTGCAAAATAGTTTTGACTCAAACCCTTCTATGGATAACAAATCTTAAATCACTGACTGCCTCATTGAATATTTAAGACTCCTCAAGATGGAGGAGTTATATTGGAAACAAAAATCTAGGGTTAGTTGGTTTGAGGAAGGAGACCTTAATACCAAATTCTTTCATACTTTTACCATTGTTAGAAGTGCTAGAAATTCGATTATTAGAATCAAAGATGGTGATGACAGGAGGTTGGAAAACGTTAAGGAAATTGAGCAACATATTGTTAATCATTTTAGTGATTTGTTTAACTCTTCTACTAATAATCTAGATTTTCAGGCTATTGCTCAGTTATTTCCTAATGTGGTTACCAATGAGGATAACTCTAATTTTGTGAAGGAGGTTACTGTTGATGAAATCAAGCGCACTGTGAAGCAGCTTGGAGCCTTGAAGGCCCCTGGTCCTAATGGGATCCAAGGCTTGTTCTTCATTAAGTACTGGAATGAGGTAAGTCCAAATGTTATTGGCCTTGTGAAAGAATCTTTTCATACTGGTTTTCTTGATCCTAAGCTTAACAAAACTTTTATAGTCTTGATACCTAAGAGAGTTAGTTCTGTCTCAATCAAAGAGTACAGACCAATAAGTCTGTGTAATTTTGCGTTGAAAATTATCACTAAAATCTTAGCCAATAGGCTCAGACCTCTGCTTAGTAATTTGATCTCGGCTAACCAACATGTTTTTTTCTCGGGGAGGTCCATTTTTAATTCGGCTATTATCTGCAATAAAATTCGACATTCTTTAGCGTAAGAAAGGTACCAAAGGTTGGATAGCCTTGAAGCTCGACTTTGATAAAGCTTATGATATGCTTAACTGGTCCTTTATTTCTCATGTTTTATCTAATATTAGTATTAAGCCTATGTTTATTAACTGGATCATGAAAAGCATTGAGTCTGTTTCTTTCCAAGTTTTGATTAATGGTTCACCTAGTGTTAGTTTTCAACCATCTAACGGAATTCGACAAGGAGACCCATTGTCCCCTTTTATTTTCATTTTGTGTCTTGAAACTTTATCTAGGTTAATCCAACAAGGTATTAACAATAAATCTGTCGATGGTTTTTCTATTGCGAGAGGGGCTCCTGTTATTACCCATTTTCTCTATGCTGATGACAGCATAACTTTTTTGAAAGCTAACTATAAAAATGCCTGCAATTTGAGATCAATCTTGGACAATTTTTGTAGTTGGTATGGTCAAATCATCAGTGAAGCCAAATCTACCCTCATTACTTCTAGTAATTTGGGTAGAAGCTTTACTAAGGGTATGGCCAGAGCCCTCAATGTTCAAGTTGCCTCAGAACCAAGTAAGTACTTAGGTATACCCTTACAATGGGGTAAGATAAGTGAAAAAACTTATGCTGATCTGATTGAGAAAATTGAGAACAGGTTACAAGGTTGGAAAGCAAGGGACCTTAACACTGCAGGTAGGACTACTCTGCTTAAATCAATCATGGACCCTGTTACTAATCATGTCATGTCTTTGATGAAGCTTCCTAAAGGGCATTTCAATAAGATCAACAAATATAGGAGGAATTTCTTATGTGGGGTGATAAAGATAGCCGTGAGATGCATAAGGTTAAGTGGAGCACTGTTTGCAGTCCCTACGAGAATGGTGGTATTGGTATAAGAGATTTAGAGATAAATAATTTGTCTCTCTTGGCCAAAATGGCCTGGAGAATCTTTGATAATCCTTTGCCTGACGTGTCAAGATTGTTACAGGCTAAATATGTAAAGGATGGAGAGTTCTGGTCCAGTGATGCACCTAAAGGCAGTTCAACTTGCTGGAAGAGCATCGTTAAGGGTAAGAATGCTATAAGAGATAGTCTTAGGTGGTGCATTGACAATGGTAAGTATGTGGACCTTTGGCATGACCCTTGGATAGGTAATTTACCAATCTCTGCTATTGTTAATCTGGATGGTATTAATGTGCCAGATATGAGGGTTAATGATATCATAGATATTGATTCTAAGGATTGGAACTTAAGTACCATTAAGAACTTAGTGAATTCCCAAGTTCGCGAGCAAAGTAAATCTATATCCCTTTACCTATAAGCAGAACTGTTAGGGACAAACCAATTTGGTCTGGTAGTAAGCATGGTGAGGTTACAGTTAAGGAGGCTTATCATTATTTGAACTCCAAGAATCCTAGTTTCCCTATAAGAAATCAGGACTGAAAGTTCTTGTGGAAGCTTAAATGTCCACACAAAATTAATTTATTTATGTGGCAATTGTGTCATAATAAACTAAATCTTCAAGAGTCTCTTTACAGGAAAGGTTTGTGTAATCACCCTGGATGTTTGTTATGTGATCAAGATTTTGAAACTGCTTACCATCTCTTCTTCACGTGCAGATCTGTCTCACCACTATGGAGTAAGTGTTTTAAGTGGACTGGTTTTACCCCAATGATTGAAACGGTCTCTCCATGCTCTTTTAAAACAATGTGTTCTTTTAAAGGAAGCGTAGGTGGCATAGAGTGGCACTACGTATTCCCTTTTCTGTTTTGGAATATATGGATAGGAAGGAATAAATTTGTGTTTGAAAAATCTCAATTTCATGTTCAGAAAGTGCTTGCTAGAGCAATTAGGTGCGCTAGGGAATATTATTTTATTGTGAATGGCATGGAAGGAGCAAACAATGAATACCAGGAGATTAATATCCCTTGGAGGCCCCAAATAATGGTTTTTACAAACTCAATACTGATGGTGCTGCTATTTGTGGTGTTATTGCAGGGATTGGAGGAGTTATTAGAGCCGATGATGCAAATGGCATGTTACTGCAAACACATATTCTTCAATGGGAATGATGACGTTGAGGTGTGGGTTGTTCGTGACGGTCTCAGAATTGCTATTAATATGGGTATTCAAAAGTTGGAGGTCGAGAGCGATTCTACCTACACCATCCAGCTCTGTGAAGCGAAGATCAAACCCCCATGGAGGTCTTGTTGAAGATACAAATCTGCTGAAGACAAAGTTCACGAGTGTTATGTTTGTTCATCAATACAGAGAAGCTAATGGAGTTACTGATTGCCTTGCAAAATCAACAAGTAAAAAGGTTCTTGAAGGTCAATGGTTGCACACTGCACCAGATGTTATAAATAGTCTTTTGAATCAGGATGTCGTTGGTATAGCTTTACCATGCATAGTTAGGATGTCGAGTCTTTAGTAGCTAGTTTGTGTCTAGCATATCAAAAAAAAGAGAAGATGATGTGATACTAGAAATTAAGGTTAGGATAGTCCTTTGGTCTTCGAGTGACTCTAACTTGTTAGCGGGTTCCACTAAACTTAGTCTTATTTAAGAGTGAGAAATAATTGTGGATTAGTTTGCTAAATCTTGTAAATTCAGGTTTGTAAACTTTCCACCAAAAATAAAAAGATACTACCTCCGTCTCTAAACTTAGGGAGTATATTTTGTTTTCTTTGTTGATTAATAAAAAGATAACTGAATTAATAACAAATACTTAAGAAATTTCAACCTAGGAACAAACTTTGAGTTGGTCTTAATTTTTTTGATTCAAACATCATAGACTGTGGATGTTGATGTGCACGTGGACTTCAACAATAATAGCGGATAATGCCATTTTTCTTTTGGCTAGTATGTATGAAAGATTGTAAAATGTAACTAACTTCTCAACACCGGCAATATATTATATTTCTCAACTTGTTACATAATTAACTAGTGGCAGTAGCTGTGCTACTAAGAAAGCGATATTGCACCTATAACCAATAGACTGCTGGGTCATGAAGAACCAAAAAGGGTTTATCGTCTAAAATGATCTACGCACTTATTCATATTTTATCTGTAACATGTATCCCAGTCTCCTTGATCGAGCCTTCTAATGGACGAGTATGTTATTTTCTTTTCTTGCGTGATTAAGTTTTCACCCTTGCCTGATTCATGCTAGATGCAACACATTTTTCAATCTATTATATCCCAGGGTGATTAACAAAAACAGGCAACTAAGAGCAACGGCAGTGGTGCGACCATAATCAAAGAGTAAAAACCAAAAAAACCTAAAAGGAATGGGTTTAGTCCATGGTGCGACGTTATGGTGTAGGAGCAAATATGGTGGAACGGATGTATATTCGTCTGATATGGGGCGTAGGTATAAAATGCGTTCAGGCGCAACTTGTATTTGCGCCTCACTCCCAAACGACAATTATTACTCTGCCCCACTCCAAACGCAAGTAATATTTGCGTCTCACGGCGGTCGTAGTTTTAAATTACGCTCGACCAAAACCAAACTAAAGACCAAATATGATTTGGTATTTTGTTTTAGTCTAGTTTTTAATCTTTACTCCGTTCGATAGTGGTTGATTTCTGGACCAAATATTTGGTTTTGGTCGTCGAGACGTCGACTATGGTTGCTCTAACGACATTCACAAGAAAACACAATTAAAGTGGAAACCAGTTCCACCAACCCAACTTGGGTATATCGATGCATAAACTAGCTTACCGAAAGCAGCTTCCTACCATTAACTTAAGTTTCCTTTGATGTCAGATTCCTTCAGAATCCGTGCCGCACCTCAACTGCCCCCCACATCGAAAGGATAGTGAAGATTCCACTTTAAAACGTTTCTGTTCAACAGGATTTGATTACACAAAAAGTCAAAAAACCAAAATCAACAATTCCTGGGTGAAAAAGACACTTATGTTTTGATACTGTTTAAAGCCAAAAATTAAAAAGATACTGTTTAAATGGACAAAAATTTAAAAATAGGCAGGATGTAACCAGTTTCATCCTGTCCATTTTCAAATATTTTTTTCTTATTTTTATTTTACACAGGATGCATCCAGTTTCATCCTTGCTTTTTTAAGTATAAGCCAGGATGAATCCAGTTTCATCCTTGCTAATTTTTTTTGGCTATTTCACCCGTATTTTTTTTTACTTTTCCATTTGAACCGTGTTTTAATTTTTTTTGGACAAATGACCCATTTTCTCATTTGATTATTGGTGTGAGTCATTCCTATTAAGACACCTCGGCTTTGCCCGCATTTCGACGTAGCATCAAAATGAATAAAAAATGCGCTTCCTCTTAAGACTTTATCTATTACAGTATAACTTCTTTAAAGTAATACTCGATAATATAATATTCTCTTTAAAACAATAAAATTTCCTGGTCCCGACTCGGGCCCTTAGTGCTAAAATAATAAATTCGATAAAATCATAAAATAATACATTTCATAAGTTTTCCTTAAGCATTAATTGGTCCCAAATAATGTATAAAATAATAATGCTACTATAAAAATAAAAAATAAATTTCATACATGTTAAATTTTCTCCAAATATGATTCAATGTTGATTTGATTTTCTTAAAAGTTCAAATCTAGTTGTATTTCATCCCTAATAATTTGTTATGCACTTAAAAGATTCGGAGTCACGTTGTCGTATTGCAAGAAGAAGTGTTGAAGTGTGATTGAAACTTGGAGTCGTTGTATTCTTATTGCAATTAGTCAATAATATAATATCTCAACAAAATTAGTCGATTTTATATTTATGATCTACAATTATTATTCAACCTCCAAGCTAGTAATTATCATATTCATAATAATAATATGTTGTTTAACTATAAAATAATAATTTATTATATTATCGATAATATAATATCTCTTTAAAATAATAAATTTTCTTGGTCCCAAGCCTATTATTTTATAGAAGTTATACTGTAGTTTGCTAATTGCGAGTCCTTCTCTTTCGACTCTTTCTTTCACGGACGAAAATGTCCTTGTTTAGTTCCGAAGGATTTCTCAAAACTCAGGTGTCAAGATAAACTCATCTGCCTATAATATTTGACCGGCACAAAATTAGTGAAAGCCCCAAATTGACTAAGTACAGGATTCTATAGGATGCACGAAAAAAATGCAATCACCAATTATGTGCCTATGTGTTAGAATACGGGCATCAAGCTCAAAACTAATTGGCAATGAGTGGAGAGGCCCTAAGGGATTATAAATCGCAGGATCTTAGATGCCCAGACAATGTAGGACTAATAATCTCAACATGTCCCCTCACGTGTAGCCTCGTTGGGTCTAACACGTGGACAATTAAATCGGGTGACGCGGAGTAAAGGCGCGGTCAAAGACTCGCCGCAAATAGCCTGCTCTGATACCATGTTAGAATACGGGCATCCAACTCAAAACCAATTGGCAATGAGTGAAGAGGTCCTAAGAGCAACTGCAGTCATGAGACTAAAACCAAAGAGCAAAGACTAAAAAAACCCAAAAAATTTGGTTTACTCCGTGCTGTGACACTACGGTGCAGACTAAAACCCATCAGGCGTAGTTTCAAACTACGCCCCATTTTTTTTTTTTTTTTTTAATGGGGCGTAACTTTGAGTTACTCATCAGGCGCAATCCCCACACCCCGCTCCATCAGGCGCAATCCCAGACTACGGCCCTTTTTTTTTTTTTTTTTTTTTTTTTGTTATGGGGCGTAACTTTGAGTTACGCCCCATCATCAGGCGCAATCCCAACACCCCGCTCCATCGGGCGTAATTTAAAGACCGGACTAAAGACTAAATATGGTCTGGGTTTTGGTTATAGTCTGGTGTTTGGTCTTTAGTCCTTCTCCACTGCGTCTGTTTTTTACCAAAAAATTTGGTTATACTCTGCGACTGTGGATGCTCTAAGGGATTATAAACCGCGGGATCTTAGATGCCCAGACAATGTGAGACTAATAATCTCAACACTATGTGCAAAGTTGACCTTATCTTTAACCAGCTAGGTTGCACATTATCTTAGTTGAATAGTTATATTTTTCTTTAATGAGGAGGATCCCCTGGCATTACTTTTTTTGCATTATCATACATTGTAGATCCTAATATTTTTTGGTTTAGCTAATTTGAAATTAGTATTTTAGAGATATGTTTACGTTTGCATTACCAAGATCTACATGCCCATAAAAAATGTACATATTTGGAAACGTATAATTCCGCAATTTACTACGTTGAAAATCAACCGTCAAAAATCAACGAACTTTTAACTGTTAAATCTAAGATTGGTGGATGATGAGGTTCGATACTCCAGAATTTATTCATTTTTTTGTGGATATAAAGAGCTTTATGAGACGAGCAAATACCCTACCGTCTAAACTTTATTAAGAAAAATACCACCAAAAGTGTGGGATAGATCGAGGGGATACTCGTCTTTTTTAATTCTTTTGACGAAAAAGAACTAGAACATTGGGACAACTATCATGGCATCTTGGTACGATACAAGGACTTGTATGGAGTAACCTAACATAACGGAATCCCTTTGCTTTTCTCCTTCTTTTTAAGTGGCTTTGTATCTTTCGTACTTTTTGGTCTACTTAGAGCCTATGTTGTAAAAGACGTGCGCCTTTGGGGCTTAACAAGACGTGCGCCTTTGGCGCTTAAGCCCCAAAGGCCCACTAGGCGTTGGAACAGCGCCTAGCAAAAAAAGGCGCCAAGGCGAGGCGGACGACCAATTTTTTTTTTTAATATTTTTTTGGGCGCCTTTGGCGCCTAGTGAGCGCTTAAGCCCTAGGCCAGGCCAGGCGATGGCTTGGCGCCTCGCCTAGCGCCTTTTACAACATAGCTTAGAGCATCACAATGGACGACTAAAATCAAATTTTTGATCCAGAAACCATACGCAGTGGACATGGCCGTTTCTGAAATTTTTTTGCCCCTATATAGGGATGTCTATGATATCTTTTTGGGTAAGATTAGAATGCTACTAATATGCGATGCGGCCGCGATGAATTTTTGAACAAATAGCCTAGTTACTGGTTAGTGTGTAATTATGATTTATGAATGCTAATACATTAAAAGACAACTAAAGGTTAGAATGAAAAAATCAATGGCCAAAAATGATTATGGAAAAAATATATAGTTCCGGGAAGATGATGAAAAATAATTTTAAAGTTGAAGGTTATATTAAAGTTTAAACCCCAAAGAGGTCTACTACCTACAAGCCCAGGAAGCTAAGAAAAGAAAGAGAAAAATCCCCCCACCCCGACGCTGACGAGTTTCGAACTCAGGTCGCTGGTATCATCACCCAACGACTTTACCACTGTACCACAGTGACATCTGCAATGATGAAAAATAATTGAAGTGATAAGAAAATATTATCATATGTAAATAAAAACTACTTTAAATAACCAAAAAATTATGTCATTAGTGGGCTAATAAATAAATTTGAGTTTGAAATATGAACTATACAGGTCGGCTAAACTTACATTTATATGGGATGGAATGCTTAACACGAGTGGTACGGGATGGGCAAGAAAAAGGAGGAGACGAAATGGGGAAAGAAACCATAAATCTGTTTCCATTAAAGTTAATCTATTTACATAATTCATTGTCAGTCCTTCAAGTTTGTATGCACAACAATGCAGTTCATCTTTTTTTTATTTTTATGAAAACCCCCATAAGCACAGGGCTTTTTGTTGCCTGCAAGTGGGGCTTTCCCTGCTTGCCTATCCGGCCCGGCCCGGCCCTGGCAGTGGAACAGATTAAAGATTAAAAATCAGACTATAACCAAATATCAGACTATATTTGGTCTGGAACCTGGACCAAAACCAAATTTGGTCGACCGAACTTTAAAAGTTCGTTTGTTAATAGGCGAGGGTATAATTAACGTTTGTTAATAGGCGGTTGTATATTCCACGCCCGGTTGATGAGGCGTATATATAATGTGATCTTTAGTTGGGCGTGGATATAAAGTGAGCCTAGTGAGGCGTTGGTAATATGTACGTCTGTTGACAGGCGTTGATTATAGGATCGTCTCAATGGGACGAATGAAATGTTAACGCCTTCAGGCGTGTGCATTACTTCCACCTCTTACTTGGGCATTCATTATACGTATGCCCGACAACTTGCGTAGTTTATATTTCCGCGCCTCAACAGGCGTTGTGTATATGCACGCCTCATACATGCGTGCATTATATGTCCGTCAGACACCGCACGAAGTTTATATCCACGCTTGACCAAATATACTCGGTTACCGTAGCGTACACCTACGGACTAAACCCAAAATTTTGACTATCTTTTGGTTTTTGGTCTTTGGTTTTAATCGCACCACTGCAGTTGCTCTTAATGTCCATAACAAGGCCCTTGTATATGTATTATTTTAAGACAGAAAAGTGGTACCATATCGAATTTGACTAGATCTTCCTTTGATTATCACTTGTGATTTATGATGAAAAAGTATAGTCCACATTATTATTAATATTTAATCACAATTTGCACCCAAAAGCGGGAGTATCATCACTGACATTAATCACACTAACATGGATTATGTATTAAATTAGACTAAATTTAATTATTTTATCGATTAAATGTTAAGTGCTCCAATAACCAAGCTATTTAATATTTTTTACTATTCAAATTTTTTTTTACGAAAAGATATCTCATTAAAATTAAGCTACTTATTACATGTATGTTAGAAGTTGAGAACTGATATAATTGGGTGGATTATCAGCCAATTCTTTAGCAAGCTTTTGAGTTCTAGCCACTTTGGGAAGAATGTATGCCACCTTATTACTTTCTTTTGGAGCATAATAACAATTCCAATACTTATTTTGCTGAAAAACAGAAATAACACCCCTAATTATGAATCTGAAATTTAATATTAAATTGGCCCTTATTGATTGCATCCGCTATAGCTTCAGAGTTTATTTCGAGGTTCACTACAACCAGCTTCCAATTTCGAGCCCACTTCACTGCCTCCAGAACAACCAAGCCTTCCATGTATTATGCAGCGCTTTACTGATGAAAGCACATTTGTCTCCCTTAGTTATACCTACAATTCGTAAAATCAGTTTAATACCACCCTGATTAGTTAAATCAGAATAAGAACCATCACAGTTGATAGTTAAGGCTCCATTGACTGGAGCACACCATTTAACATTCGTTCTATGTTGTGCAGGAACCAACCTTACTACTGGTTTGATTCTTGCTACATATTTCTCATAAAAGATACTGTTAATTTTATGAACCAACTTGTTAGGATCTATAGCGGTATTCTGAAACACTTTACTACACGGTCCATAAAACTCAAGCAGTAATAGCAGTTTCCCACCCATTCTGCAGTAAGTAAAACCTCTTTTAACTTTGTGAAACTATCTGTCAGAAACTGAAGAATAGTCATTCGACTGTCAGAATGCAAACCAAACTTTTTGAAAACGCGGGGGTACTTAGGCAATCTGTACGGAAAAACTCAATACAATTCCGAGAGTTAAACTCAATCAAGGAATAATATGTTAGAGTTATATATATCTCTCTCTCGCGCGCGATTAGAATGTTTACAAAATCAAATCCATGAACCTAACCACAAAGAGATAACTTGGACGGTACCAAAGACCAATGTCCAAGAATCAATCAAGTTGTATCCAACAAACTAGGTCGGATGTCACTACTATGATTGATCAACGCACAACCTGTGATATTTCAATTATAAAGATAAACAATATAATGCGGAAAAAGAAATAACACAGACACTAGAAGTTTTGTTAACGAGGAAACCGCAAATGCTGGAAAACCTCGGGACCTAGTCCATATTGAACACCAAACTGTATTAAGCCACTACAGACACTAGTCTACTACCAATTAACTTCGGATTGGAATGTAGTTGAGCCCTAAAAGGTATCCCACCGATTAAGGTACATTCATGCTCCTTACGCCTCTGAATCCCAGCAGGACTCCGCTCAATTGATTCCCTTAGCCGACGTCACACTATCTAAGAGTTGCTTCAACTCAATTGAAGACTTTAAACCAAATCTTCCTCCCGCAGATTAAGCCTATATATGATTTCCTTTTACAGTCAAATAGTTTGATCAAAGGTGTGGGAATTGGTAGCAATACACAAAGTCTAGCTAACCTCAAAATCCGGACTTATGCAACCTAGATTATTATTCACCTCACAAGTATAAAACTTGTGGAATCAACAAAGTTTGAAACGAATATAACTTTGTGTTTATGGGTGAAAATTACTCCTGCAGAATTTGATAATTTGGGGTGTGGATGAGGAATGAATTTAAACCTTTAAACAAATGCACTGCTCGGTGAGTGCTTGTAGATTCGAGAGATCAATGCGCAAGTCCGGCCTAAACCAAGAAATGGCCGTTCCAGACTTGTTTCGGTCACAAAGTGAAGGAGATGGGGTTGATCTTAGGGAGGGAAGCGAAGAAGGTGTTGAGATTGTGAAGGTGTTGGCTTGCTTATGACTTGTAACAAAAAGGTGAACGGGCTTGTGATTGATGCAAGCAAGTTCTGGGTGTTTGAATACGTTTTTTGTATTAACACTTGGTTTTCTGTCTCGTCTGAACTTGTGTTGTTGTTTGAAATAGGGCGGAGAACCTATTTATACAAGTCATTGAGCCTCATTCATGTCTCTCGTGGGAAGTGGAGGAAGTGGAGTGATGGAGTAGTGGAGTTGTGCGTCGACCAGTCTTGCCCACTTCTCCTGTTCATCTCTAACCGTCCATGACTTCCTGACACGTTCTTGTGATGTCGCGTTGTACGCTGCACGCCGAAACCGCCGCACCAATACCCCAGTATGTATCCCCAAGGTTTGTGACATGATTGATGTCCGAATGTGTGGATCGTGGATCCACGAAAGATAGCATGTAATGCTGAATTGAATAACTGTGTTATTCAGGAAGTCGATACTTGTGAAGTATCGTGTGTATTTTATGCAGGTACTGCATTATAGTGTGGTAAAGTGATGGGTAATGACGCCTCACCGACCAAATAACTCCCGACCGGGGTTGTATAACCAAGTCGGTGAAGTTGGACGGATGAGATGATCTTTGAGACACTCATCTGCGACCGTTAATGAATATTAGGTTTTTTGAAGAGGTGCGCAAGCATCACTCTTCAGCTTGGTCGAAACCAAGCATGGGAAGGGCTTTGGAGAGGACCAACCGGGCATGTGTGTAGACAGTATGCCGGTGTGCACGTCCATACCTCACTTTCCCCAGAAGGAGCGATCTAGGCCACTCAAATTGACCTACAAAGTTGAGTGGTTGAGATCGGTTTGCGGCAGAAATCCATTGCCGCAAAGGAGTTGGAAACCGCATGACATTCCTGGTTTGGGCGCGCGTTCCAAGACGACCCATCTTGGTCGGTCTTGGTCGATCATACCAGCGTGTAGGTGGTAGGCTGGTGTTCATATTTATACCTGACTATCCCATGAAAATGTGATCTAAGCCATTCAAATCATCCGGTGAAGTTGAGTGGTCGAGATCAGTTTGCAATTTGGGAAGTGTAACCACGCATGTTTGGGCGTGCGTTTTGGATTAGCCGGGCATGGTATGCCTTGGCCGATCACATGAGGAGGTAGATGGGCCCACGTTGGTCATGCTGGTATGACCGGCCCTTGCTTAATCTAATCTGTGACCCTCCATTCGTACCGGAGAAGATGGACGCGCGTGATGATTTGAAACCCTAATTTTGGCTTTCAAAAGCCGTGCGCCACTCTTGTTTGGGTGATGATTTTGTCACGGCCAAACATTGTTGGTCTTGACCGATTGGTCAAGTGTGTAGGCGGTCCCACGGTGATCGTGTTGACATGCTCTGGGCCCTTTAAGTCTACATCTACACCCTCCATCTATACCGCGAAGATGGATGGTTGAGACCGTTTTGCGACACATGTAATATGCCGCAAACCCTTATTTAGGGTTTTCCGTCCATAATGCTTGGTATGAACGTCTTTTGGCAAGCAAAGGCCAATGGCCGACCATGCGGGGTCGGCCGTGGGTATTCCATACCTGCTTGGGGATGATGGAATTGATCTGGGGTCACCCAATCATGCTTATGGAGTTGGATGATCACGATCGATCATATCCGGACTGATACGGTCAGTCCGGATGCTCAATCGGGCTAGTATAACAACACACCGAGAGGGCTCGGGCTAGTATAACACACCGAGAATCAGCCCGTACGGGTATTTCGTACATGGTTTCATTATAGTGCTTGGAGGTTCGTGTTACTCTTACAGAGTAACACTCGGTCGTCATGCCACACCGATAATGAGTACTGAAATACAAGGCCGATATGAAATTCACGGAAGGGATTGTTGCTACATGCTCCAACCTGGAGGAATTTCATGTATTCACATAATGGGATTGTTGCTACATGCTCCATTCTTGGTGAATTAAGTGAGGGAGTATCCAACACTTATAAATGGCTTTATCTTTTACAAGATGTCAGCGCATGATCTTTTATGGTTTTTTACAAATTTAACCTTAAACGAAAATCCACCATCAACATTAAGTCCCCTTCCTAGCATATAATGGTTACACTATTGTGTGGTAGGCATGAGATGGTGACATACATATGTGAGAAAGACAGGATAAAAGGAGTTTACCCGGAAGAGTATTGGCTGACCGCTAGTTTCCCATGCCGTCACGCTTGTATGGAATCCTTGGTGGGGCCGGTTTCTTTCTTTGGGTATTTGAATCAAAAGAGGAAACCAAATAAGGGAGGAATCCTTCTTCTATTGGGATTCTTCTAATTTTTTGTCTATAAAAGAGACAAAACCCTTTTTCTTTTCTCGCGATTTTTTTTTTTTTTGTTTGCTGCTCTCGTCCGCAGCCTTGCTGCCGCCGCCAACCGCTGTTGCTGCTGCTGTCCGCCGGAGCTTGTTGCCGTTGCCGTTGCTGCCGTCCGTCCGTCCAAGGTGAGTCTCGTTTTTTTTTTTTTTTTTTTTTTTTTTTTTTTTTGCTAGCTTGCTAGGTAAACACCTTTGGTAAGATGTGCATATGCTTAGTCTCTCCACCATCACATGCAAAACCTAGCTTTTAGGTTGTATCTTGAAAAGGAAAAACCTTGGCTTGAAATCTCGCATACACGATTCCCATGAATAAAGAAAATCGTGTCATGATGCGTGAGAATGAATGTGGGCCCGCCGTGTATGCCGGAACGTGGGTCTTACTCATATATGCTTGACTGAGATTTACACCGAACTTGAAACTTGTACCTGACTGAAATTTGCACCTGACTTGAAATCAATACCAGACTGAAACTTGTGCTTGACTTAAGCCAGTGTTTGGGCCGGTTTTGTGTGCTCCGACGTGAGTTGTGTCTTGCCGTGTGACTACATCTCTCATGTGCTTTTCATACAAGTTCTAACTCCTGTCTTTCATTTCATTGTGGAAGAAAAGAATCCCTGTTGAGATGTCTTCTGAAGATAATGTTGGTGCCAAGTCAGGAAGTGTTGACAGCTTCAAAGATATGCCGAACATTGATGATGAGTTGTTCACCTCGCCTTTCCCAAGCATTAGGAGACATCCTTCTCATAAGATAGT
Organism: Papaver armeniacum; assembly: GCA_023531295.1. Taxonomy (NCBI): domain Eukaryota; kingdom Viridiplantae; phylum Streptophyta; class Magnoliopsida; order Ranunculales; family Papaveraceae; genus Papaver; species Papaver armeniacum. Next base: position 316,244 of record JAJJWW010005809.1, on the reverse strand, counting down.
CTTGCTTTCCGATTCTCGTAAAATATGGGAACCGATCCATTCTCTTCTTCAGCACTTGTGGTGAGATTTTGTCTCCAGAGAAACGAATATCCGCCTTCTCCTATTGACTTCAAGACTTGCCATGCTCCACTGGGTTCTAATGAAGGATGGATGAGGCGCATGTTGAGTAATAAGGGCATTAAGAAAATTTGACCAAAGCGCAGATCCTCAATGCGGTCATGGCATCTGCTACTCTCGAAATTAGGAAAGACATCGCGGGTTTGATTACCTTCATTTCTATGGCGTATTTCTACTCACACAGCCATATCTAGATGGGGAGAGATGACTATTACTTTGGAGAGTGTGGCTGCATTAATGAACTTGCCTGTTGCTGGAAGTCTCTCTTATGAGCTCTCTGATACGGAACAGAGTAACTATGGTGTTATACTTCAAAAGGTGGCGGAATTCGACGGCCTGGACAAGGAGGAGAAAAAGGATGCGAGGTGCTTTTACACCTGGTGGGTGTCGGAGTGGTCTCCCGTAGACCCAGAGCCGGATCAAGAGCTGGAAAATGAGCTCAGCGTGATTGCGTTCCTGTCTTTATGGTTATCCAGAGATGTATTCGATGATGGTTCTGGAAAGAAGACCATTAGAAGTGACCTTGTTAAGATTGCTATAAGGCTGGCGAAGGGTGAAGTTCTTCCTCTGGGCTCATTGTTCCTTGGATCACTGTATTCTCATTTGGACGCTTTAGCAACGGACATGCATGCTTCTAACGGGTACAAGAAGGTGGAGTCGCACATTCACTTCGCTTTTCTTTAGGCGTTCTTATGGGAACACTTCAAAAGTTACGCTCCTACTCCTGGAAATTCGCTCAATAACTTGTATGGTGGCTCGAGAATACTCCGTTGGAATAAAAGGCGTCCCAAAGGCGGCGCGAAACTTGTGGACGTATTTGACAACGTGTCTTCCGTAGATTTCCGTCCATGGGGCCGGTCCACCATTCCATTGTCCAGCCAAAGACTTTGCTTATCGCTTCGACGGTCCCGATGTTGTGTTGTGTACCGATGTCGAAACTATGAAATCTGGAGAACTTATTTACCCGCGCAAACAAATGCATTCCAGATATGTCCCGTCTCTATTTAACGGAGAATTTTCTCGCGACTCCGTACAATATTGACAGGGCTGCTCGCCAAATGGGATTTGATCGGGGTGTCCCATTTATTCGTTCACCAAGGGTTCCGAAAGAATCTCTCCCGAATATTCTTAACGCTAGCATGTTTGTAGAATAGGTGAGCCTTCCCTTCTGGCCTATTGGGAGAAACCCAGTGATAACCGATAAGTATAAGGAATTTTGGGGGAGACAACTGTTGGTTTTCCAGAAATTTTCGGAGAGTGTTGTGACAGATCCCCGTGGTGAACCATCTTCTGACGTCTTGACGAAGCATTTCCAGTTGAAGCCGCTCCCACCAAACGGACCGGAGCCGAGGATTACGGTCCCCAAGCGGAGAGAGACCTAAGAGGCAAGCATGCGGTCCGGTAGTCCTTAATTCCTCTAATATGCGGGTATTTAAATCTTTTCCCCTCGGTTCTTTCATTTCTCCAAGTGTAAATTCTTCTAAAAACGATCCTTGCTTGAAATCGGGAATTTCGAAAGAGAATGTCTTCACAAGGTTGGCGCGCATTCAAAATGAGAAAGTCGGTAATGTCGGTCTTCATGCTTGAAGAAGTCTAATCTTCATGCCGAGAAGTTTGGCGATCTTCATGCCGAGAAGTTTGGCGATGCATCGACCTTCATGCCGAGAAGTCCGGCGGTCCGACCTTCATGCTTGAGAAGTCCTGAGAAACCGCTCCTTTTCCGACCATGACAGAGATGATGCAAGATCGGTTGAACAAGGCGCTTCCTTAGTGATCTTGTTGACGGGGTCGTGATGGAAATTAGCACCCGAGCGAAATAGATGCCTAAGGAATATGAGAGAGGCAAGGCTCGCTATGGTTGAGACGGCTCCCCTTGAGATCCATCCCGAACAGGGTTCCAATCAATATGGCCATTGTGGTGACCCCTTCCGAAAGGCCTCCGCACCGACAAGGCTCCCGCGGTTGGTGAATTGCCTGATGCAACCTGGGGCTTTGTTCGATCCTCCTTTACCGTCCCTTATCCAGGTCATGTGTTGGTTGGTGGATTCAACATGCCGGTTCAGTTCAAGAGTTGTACACAACGATATGGGAGAAGCACGGTCACATTGCTACCACCACGAAACTCAAAAGTCGTCTTGCATTGGTCAACCGCGTCCAAGAAGCTTTAGTTTCTATTCAGGGGATGAGCGTCACGACTGGTCGAACAGTTTCTGAGGAGATGGTTGAAGATTGGAGGTTCCATCGGGACGTGTTTGCGCGAAGACGGTTTCAATGCCCCTTGGTTCTTCAAAGGTTTCTCCAAGATTCGGGAGCTCCGTGTTACAGATGAAGTCCCTTCCACGGACCGTGTTGCTCGCCAGAAAGAAGAGGTTGAGAAGTTGTCTAAGGAACTGAGTCGGCAGTGCCGTGCTTCAAAGGATGAAAGTCTCTCTCGCCCGGAAGGAAGAGTTGTTGTTTGAAGGACTTTCCTTGAAGTATTCATGCTATATACTTGTCTCTTCTTTTAGATGTTTTTTTTCTTTTGAGTGATAGTGAGGATTTTCTTTGATCTCCTGGTTTTGGATTGATAGGTGATTGAATTGGCTTATTTTGAGATAGTTTTGTGAACAACCTTTTTGAAAGAGATTATGTTAAATGAAATTTGAATCTTGGTCATGAATGATTGCACATATCACATGAAATTGTAAACGTTATGCAAAAGGGAGGTACGGATGGAAACAAACATGGTGTTGATCATCGAGCCTCTTTCTCCACGTGCGGGATGCCAAGTCCCCAAAGTGGATCCCAAACTATCTTTCTTGTAAAATTGTTGAGTAAAACTTACTTGCTTTCGAAGCCTCACTTGTATCGAACCGGAGTTGCCTTTCTAAGAAAATCCTCCGCACCAATTTCTCAGAGTTATCGATCTGGACCAAGCTTCTCCTGAACAATGCGCTTCAAAGCGTTGCATTCACCGGTGGGGTGATGAAGGAACCGGTGGTAATGACAGTACCTCGGGTCCATTACTTCTTGATCGGTGGGCGGACGCCATACGGGGGTAGCCCCACTTCTCCATTTCATACCCACGCCTCCAAAGAGCTTCCGAATCTTCTTCATCGGGAAGGGGAAATGTAAGTACGTTGTGTCCGACTTTTCATGCGTCGTGGGCGTTGTAACGTCTATCCGTGGCTTTGACGTGGAACAAGAGATGAAGTTGGAAGATCTCGCGAGTGCCATCATATCTCGCGGATCGCTCGCCTAGGTAAAGGGATGTGGAAGGTGTCGTGGTGTCACTGCTGAGTGATCGGATTGAACGCTCCCATCCTCTGTATTCAGGTATTTCCTGATTGATTTCTCCTTCCTCAAGCGTTTCTTCAGTCGGTTGAAAAGTCGACGCGGATTGGACAGTCTTCCCGGCTTCTGCAAGAGTTTTGAGATATAAATCCTCTAGCAGGGCTCCATAGGCTGCAGGCTCCCTTTCTTTATCTGGCGACATTGTCAGTAGTACTCCTGACAAGTCTTTTCCCCGTCTCGGACCATGTTATCCATCTTTCTTAATTCGTTTTCGACTGCGTGTTCTTTTTGCTTCTCCACTTGTAAAGGTGTGACTCCTGGCTGAGGATTCAACGTTTCTTGCACTGTCTGAGTTGATGTCTATCGACCCTTCTTGTAGTTGTGCTGCTATATCATTCAAAAGGCGAAATGTCTCGCTTTGCCTTCTGGTGATACCGGCTTGATTTTCCAAGACATCCTCCAACATTCCAGCTATAGCTATGCTCCTCCTGATATCTGAACCATCTGCGGACTCCGAGTGAGGGTACATCGTGGGATGAAAATTGAAAAATTGAGAATTCAATTTTTGTAACCGAGAGATCAACCTCCCACTGTGGTCGCCAATTGTTTATGGGTGAAAACTACTCCTGCAGAATTTGGTAATTTGGGGTGTGGATGAGGAATGAATTTAAACCTTTAAACAAATGCACTGCGCGGTGAGTGCTTGTAGATTCGAGAGATCAATCTGTGCAAGTCCGGCCTAAACCAAGAAATGGTCGTTCCAGACTTGTTTCGGTCACAAAGTGAAGGAGATGGGGTTGATCTTAGGGAGGGAAGCGAAGAAGGTGTTGAGATTGTGAAGGTGTTGGCTTGCTTATGACTTGTAACAGAAAGGTAAACAGGCTTGTGATTGATGCAAGCAAGTTCTGGGTGTTTGAATACATTTTTTGTATTAACACTTAGTTTTCTGTCTCGTCTGAACTTGTGTTGTTCTTTGAAATAGGGCGGAGAACCTATTTATACAAGTCATTGAGCCTTATTCACGTCTCTCGTGGGAAGTGGAGGAAGTGGAGTGATGGAGTAGTGGAGTTGTGCGTCGACCCGTCTTGCCCACTTCTCCTGTTCATCTCTAACCGTCCATGACTTCCCCGACACGTTCTTGTGATGGCGCGTTGCACGCTGTACGCTGTAAACCGCCAAACCAATACCCCAAAGATGTATCCCCCGAGTTTGTGACATGATTGATGTCTGAATGTGTGGATCGTGGATCCACGAAAGATAGCATGTAATCTTCGAATTGAATAACCGTGTTATTCAGAAGTCGATACTTGTGAAGTATCGTGTGTATTTTATGCACGTATTGCATTATAGTGTGGTAAAGTGATGGGTAATGACGCCTCACCGACCAAATAACTCCCGACCGTGGTTGTATAACCAAGTCGGGTGAAGTTGGACGGATGAGATGATCTTTGAGACACTCATCTGCGACCGTTAATGAATATTAGATTTTTTGAAGAGGTGCGCAAGCATCACTCTTCAGCTTGGTCGAAACCAAGCATGGGAAGGGCTTTGGAGAGGACCGACCGGGCATGTGTGTAGACAGCATGCCGGTGTGCACGTCCATACCTCACTTTCCCCGGAAGAGCGATCTAGGCCACTCAAATTGACCGGCAAAGTTGAGTGGTTGAGATCGGTTTGCGGCAGAAATCCATTGCCGCAAAGGAGTTGGAAACCGCATGACATCCCTGGTTTGGGCGCGCGTTCCAAGACGACCCATCTTGGTCGGTCTTGGTCGATCATACCAGCGTGTAGGTGGTAGGCTGGTGTTCATATCTATACCTGACTATCCCATGAAAACGTGATCTAAGCCATTCAAATCATCCTGAAGTTGAGTGGTCGAGATCGGTTGCAATTTGGGAAGTGTAACCACGCATGTTTGGGCGTGCGTTTTGGATTAGCCGGGCATGGTATGCCTTGGCCGATCACATGAGGAGGTAGATGGGCCCACGTTGGTCATGCTGGTATGACCGGCCCTTGCTTAATCTAATCTGTGACCCTCCATTCGTACCGGAGAAGATGGACGCGCGTGATGATTTGAAACCCTAATTTTGGCTTTCAAAAGCCGTGCGCCACTCTTGTTTGGGTGATGATTTTGTCACGGCCAAACATTGTTGGTCTTGACCGATTGGTCAAGTGTGTAGGGGGTCCCACGGTGATCGTGTTGACATGCTCTGGGCCCTTTAAGTCTACATCTACACCCTCCATCTATACATGTGAAGATGGATGGTTGAGACTGTTTTGCGACACATGTAATATGCCGCAAACCCTTATTTAGGGTTTTCCGTCCATAATGCTTGGTATGAACGTCTTTTGGCAAGCAAAGGCCAATGGCCGACCATGCGGAGTCGGCCGTGGGTATTCCATACCTGCTTGGGGATGATGGAATTGATCTGGGGTCACCCAATCATGCTTATGGAGTTGGATGACTGCGATCAGATCATATCCGGACTGATACGGTCAGTCCGGATGCTCAATTGGGCTAGTATAACACACCGAGAGAATCGGGCTAGTATAACACACCGAGAGGGCTCGGGCTAGTATAACACACCGAGAATCAGCACATCGGGTATTTCGTACATGGTTTCATTATAGTGCTTGGAGGTTCGTGTTACTCTGTAAGAGTAACACTCAGTCGTCATGCCACACTGATAATGAGTACTGGAAATACAAGGCTGATATGAAATTCACAGAAGGGATTGTTGCTACATGCTCCAACCTCGGAGGAATTTCATGTATTCACATAATGGGATTGTTGCTACATGCTCCATTCTTGGTGAATTAAGTGAGGGAGTATCCAACACTTATAAATGGCTTTATCTTTTACAAGATGTCAGCGCATGATCTTTTATGGTTTTTTACAAATTTAACCTTAAACGAAAATCCACCATCAACACTTTGTGATTTCTATCAATTTTGTTCAAGTGATAAATCAACAATCGAACAAGATCAGAATACACGAGTTATCAAGGAAAGATAACTGGACCTGGCTTCACGAATCCATGTGAAGGATTTGTAGTCGCTAAACCCTAAAAGGTTGGGAAGAGGACGACTCTAGATACAACTAGGACACACCGAAAGGTAGTGTCGGGATTCAAAGATCCCAGTTGCTTGAAGTTCTTCTTTTATAGACATTCAAAGCATATGTTGCTTTAGGTTTAAGATAAAATAGCTTTCGAACCAAGCAGACAATATCTACCGTTCGATAAATCTTTGAATTTGATTCACATAAACAATATATACACTCTGGTTAGGTAAAACCGTAACTGAACCGTATACAAAGACTATGTTCAACATGGTTAGCCGAAACTAGCCGGTTTGGACTTAAAAGTTTAATCTTTATTTTCATGAACACATAAGACATTGATCCTGAGCCACAAACATGTGATCAAATAAGTCTAGTGTTTTAGAGAATTAATCAAATTCTAATTATCTCATAGAAATATTTTAAACGCACTTGAAAATATAATCGACATGATTAGTAGATGTACAAGGTACAAATGCATAGCAGTTCGTGATTCGATTCAGTCATAGTGCACGTACCGGTTTGTAAACATTTAATCAAACCGAGTTCCGGAGTTAAAAGAACTTTTTAAGTTTGCGTAACGGTTTGGAAACCTTAAGAATGTCACCGGTTCCGGAGTTCACATAACTAAAATAGTTTGCGTAGCGGTTTGGAAACCCTACCGATTTCAGAAACACAAAACTGTTTAAGTTTGCGTACTGGTTTGGAAACAAATCTGGTTTCGTAACCACAGTTCAAAAACGGTTTGCATGCAAGTATGCATACCGATCCGGTTCACGAGTCACACCGATTTTCATATGATATACATAAGAATATGTGTACCACTAATCTGTAAGTCGATATATAGCTACTCCGCTACGTGTGCAAGTACATGTAATACGGGTTTAGACATATAACAGTTTTCCCAATAAAACTGATACCACTGTCTTGTATCCGAATCAATAGTAGTTCTATATTTCTCTAAATCGATTTGAAACATTCGTGAATAACATCAATGACACATATCACTGTTCCTGTCCATTTCCGAATGATAAACTTAAATCTTGATTTTGATTCCGAACAATAAATTGTCCTTAACCGAAATTCATCTAGTGTGAACAAATGTTCATTAAGTTTAGCCATTATATTTGAGAAATTCGTTAATAGATAATTAGTTCTCGGCTCGAAATTATTGTATATGCATAATAGTCTAATTAGTTATGCGACATCGTCTCAAATGATAGAAAGTGAATATAACTTGAGATATCGGTGGTTCAGTCTTCACTTACCTTTTCTTGTTGAAGTTCTCCAAAAGCTTCGGTTGATCTTCGCCTTCAAACGGTAGAATGCAATGATGACTTCCGTGATCCACTATTTATCAACTACATTTCTATCCTAGTCCGAGACTTAATTAATTGTAGACTAGAAATCAAGATATAGTTTTGACAACTAAATTTGATAACAAGCTTGAGATAGCAACACTTGTGAGTTCGACCGATCAATGCTCTAACACTGTCGTACTGTAATTGGAATTGAAAATAACATGAGAGTCATTTTCAACAACATTCTCACAAAAAGGGAAGTTGACATCTATGTTTATGTTCCGTCTCGCTAGTTGAAAATATTTCTATAAATTTTCCAAAGGAAATGCTTTACCCTAAGGATTATTGTAAACTCCACAACAAATTTCAGATTTTCTTTATTGTTGGATCAGTATTATTTCTCCCATTCTTATCTTCGTAATACTTCATATGTGTTGAACGGATAAGCACCCCTTCTTCTCGAGCTTCTATATCAAAGCATTATTCTGATCTTGATGAATAGTAATTGACAAGATCAACCTGACTAGCTCTGAAGAGAATAATTCCTGTAAAAGATTATGACACCAACCATCATTACTAGAGTTAAATAGTTGATTAACCAATAAGTAACTCGAGGGATTCACGTCATCAATTTTTGGAGTAGTAGATGATCTAAACTGGATATCCACTTGTGAAACCAAATTCTAATTTTGGTACCATTTCCTAGACACCGAAATTTATTGGTTTTGATAAAAGGCAGCTCAACGCTTATGTTTTTTAAGCGTAAGACGAGTCTTCTTTAACCGTATAACTGAAAACATCTCCATCTAGCAAGTATTTAGCACTTAGGGACTTAAACCAAGAATCATCTGGTCTAGTACTCAACCTCCAAGTAGATTTGGATAACAGAAGCCCTACTGAAACATTCCAAATCTCGAAAACCAAGACCCCCATCTTCCTTATCTTTGCATGTAGAACTCCAATAAACCATAACACCCTTATTAGAGTCTTTCCTTCTCTAGAATTTCGCTTGAATTGAATTCATAGACTTAATAGTAGTATCTGGTAATCTAAAAGAAGACATGTGATGAACCGGTATAGCAATAAGGACATGCTTTACCATGACAGTGCGTCCCACTTCTTATAAAATACTAGACCTTTCATTTCACTAGCTTGACCTCCATTTTCTCTTTGAGAATTGAGAAAGGGGCTTTCTTATTTCTGACAGTAAATAAAGGAAGACCCAAATACCGTTCTTTCTTATCCATTATGTAAACCTACAATATACCTGTCGAATATTATTGTCACACCCCTAATCCTAAACCTGTTTAGCCAATAGGATTACAGCCTAAACCTGAAGTAACAACTTCTAGATATCCGATCTTAAGGAACATAATTACATAAAGTAAAACAAAACTAATAACCAAACACTCTGATACTTTATAGATGAAAAACTCCCCAAAAGATATGAATAAAAATGTGTATTGTTATACAAACAATAAGAATTCATATATAAGAAAGATACAAAAACGTTCTTAAGTCGGCGATCAGTTTAAACTACGGAAGCGGATGTCTTCAAGCATACCATCTCTTCGGAAAACTGAAACTGAAGTGGAAACGAGTGAGCACATCATCCCAAAGGGGTGCCCAATGGAAAACAAGTAACTCTCAAATAATCACTAACATACTTCACAGTTCTAAAGAATAACAATAAGCTATAATACAATAATAATCTAAAGCATTCAACGATTCATGCAACATAAAGCAAGTGTTATCCCAACCTCGCCAAACTCATTGGAGAAGACGACGCGAGAACAACCCTAATCAATAATTATAACGTCGTCCACATGAAGTGCTGAACCAAATCATGATTCAGAATATTACCATCAAGATCAGATAGTTAGTCAAACAAGTATAATATGCACACGAGTGATCTCCCTCAAATAGAATAGTATATATAATATCATAACGGATGAATTACCGCCCTACTAAGATAAGATTGCATACGGATGAACTACCGCCCTACTATATTAACAAGCAGTAATATTATAATGGATGAATTACCGCCCTACTAATACTATTAAAACGGATGAATTACCGCCCTATTATTTAAATTAGATATAATAATATTAAAACGGATGAATTACCACCCTACTACATAATATTGTCGACGGATGAATTACCGCCTTACTTAATTTAGCTAAGAGCCGTGGGGAAACACAAACACTCTTCGCAGGGAAATCTCACAATGCATATCACACACAAAACACAGCGTAACAAACATCGTACATACAAATACAACATATACATTACACTCAAGGATACATGAATAGTAAATCAAAGTATACACTACCATGCTCACTGAATAGTAAAGACTCATCATGCTCGCAGAATATAAGAAAGCTTAATGATTACAAGAAGGTTACAAGGTTCCCACCTGATTTAATGACAAGCCTCGTCTACCTCGAGATCCTCAATCCACTGGTTCATCCTTTGAATCGATCGTTGTTAATAAGGACTAACTGTTAATCACACAATCACTCTAAGAGTTTAGCAAAAAGGCTCATACAAGGTGCATAACTCAATCTCATACAAGTCTCTAATTATATGTTAAATGAGCTATCTAATGGTTCTAAGCCCATTTATAGATTTATATCTCTTCATTCTCTATCTTTAGCATATCTAAGGTTTACTAATTCAATTATGTTGGTTCTATAGTCCATTAGAATAGTCTTATAAATATCTACAACTTTGTAGAAAGAATCAAAGGCTAATTCGGACCATAAGGGTCCAATTCATGTTCAATGGGAAAACTATCTCTAAGTCAAAGTCCATCAAACCAGCCCATTAACACAAGGTCCAGTCTTTCTGAGTCAACTAACGGTCAATTACAGTCTCTTTCAGGTCAGATAGGTCAACTAACAGTCAACGTCTAAGGCTAAGTCAAAGTCCAAGTCTAAGTCAAGTCAAATTGTCAACTGGTCAGAGTCAGGTCAACTGAGTTGAACATGAAATCGGGTGGTTCAACTCAGTCAAGACAGGTAAACTCAGTGAGTTAACATTGATTCAACTCAGTCATATTAACTGAGTCAGACAGACTAAAGCGAGAAGAACACTGGTCTGAGCCATTGCACAAAGCCAAAAGACAAAAGCTGCACCATAATAGGTTCAAATTGAACACAAACATACCATGACTACAAACTAAACCTAGCTCTTCTTCATACAACAAAGTCTTCTTCTTAATCATTCCAACATCAATCCATTCAACCACTATAATTCTCATTACAGCACTAACATCTCTAATTTCAGCTAAACTTCACAGACCATCAATACCCCATTCATTTAAACTAGGATCAACCTTAACATTATCTCCATTTCAAGTTCACTTGCACCTGCAATTCCCAACACCAGCAACAACAATACCAGACTTCACTTGAAATCTCTTAACACACACATTAATATCAACTCCTATAACCACTTGACATCTTCACCTGTAACTCATTCATAAAACAGCCTCATCACATGCAGTTCCATTCCCAATCAATCACCACCACTAAGTTCAGCTCCAACATCCAGTTAACACACATCACATTATGTGAGATACAAACTCAGGAAATCTTTAGACCTCATTACTAACAGTTCTCATAAACAATTGCATAATCTCAGCAGCACCAGCTCAACATAATCTAATTCAACATCATCACCGCCAATGATTCAATCTCCATCTCCGCCGGTTATATGAGTTGTAACTTCCTCTTAATCAACTTCAACCACTTTGCATACAACACCATCATCTTCTTAAAATCTAAAGCTCCAATTTCCATACTTCTCATTCTCAGCTCAAAACCCTACATCACTGTGATAGGTGTTGTAAAACACCTAATTTTATATCTAGTATTTATGCTTTCTTTGCTATTTTCCTTGGGAATTGCATCTCTTATGTCTAGTTTTGAGTTATTAGGTGTAATGGAGTTATTCGATGCAAAAGAAGGAGAAACCATTCATTTGGAGCGGGAAGAGCAAAAGCTCGATTTACAGGCGAGTGATATGGGAGTCAAGCCATGCCAAGACGAGTTTTGGAGATAACTATTGCAGCTTAGTCTAGAGAAGCAAGGGACAAACAACCGAGGTGGCCTACAGTAATTTGTTGGGTGTCTATAACAATTCTTATCAGTTCTTATCCCTAAAAACAAGAAGAAATGTGTTTTCTCTTCTCATTACCATTCGCCTGGAATTCAGAGAAGTGTTATTACCTGAGCTGAAACCAAGAGCAAGACGGAGGCGCCTGAGAGAATAACAAATCGAGAAGAGACAAAGGGGTTTCGACAGATTCATGAAACTGAGAAGATGAAGATGATGATTTAGTCAGAAATTGATCGAGATGATGATGGTGTTCATTGTTATCGATTCAAGATGATGGGTGGATGAATTTGTTGTTAGGGTTAGCGACCCTGAATTAGCCTGGATCTGTTGATGCTCAGCTTTAATGGAAGAGAAATCAGGCGAGAATATGAGTTGCTGCTGTTGATCTTTAGGGTTTCATGGAGATTAAGATTTGGTAGTTGCTTCAGAGTTCAAAAGACTAATTTCGGATGAATTACAAGGGGTTAAACTCAAACTGAGTTTGGATTGATAATTGAAGATGATAAGATGAAACTGTTGCCACTGTTGCTGTTGTGTTATGGAACCAGGATTTTGAATCTGGGGTTGAAATTGAGACATGGATTGAAGCTGGGTTCGATGTGAATCTGTTTAATGTCATGAGTTCATGGTGGTCTCTGTGGTCAAAATCGAGAAGGAAGGAGAAGGAAATAGATCTGCAGGTTGTAGAATGGGAGATGGGTCTGAGCTAGAATAATGTTGGCAATGATGCTGATAGTGTTGAGGAGTCTGTCAAGGTTGATTCTCGATTTCATGGAGTACTGAGATTGCATTTGAAGTACAAGAAAAATCGATTGCTTCCATAGGTACTGTTGGCGATGAAGAAGTGAAGATATTCAAGGGTTTGGTGGTATTGTAGATGGTGCTGGTAATGGCATTGCAGGTGCTAAAGCTAGTACTTGTGTGGATGATTAAGAAAATGGAGATGGTGCTCAGTTCAAGATTGCAGCTGAGGAGCTAGTGGGGATGCAAGAGTTGTTGTTGCCATGGGTGAGCTGCAGTTGCAGGTGGAACTGAAATTGGTGGTATGGCTCAGACAGAGAGGATGGTATTGAGATTGCAATATGCTCAGGCGAACAAGAGATGGGTATTGAACTGTGTTGGTTGTTGTTACAAGGAGAGAGAAATATGTGTGTTTGTTAGCTGTTTCAGACGGTGGATTGGTTAGTGGTGACTAAATTGATGTTCTGATGCCGAGAGTGGTTTGTAGCCGAGACGAAGTTGCAGTAAAGGGAGATGAAGTTGTTAACTTGCTATCAATGGGTTCGAAGGAGAAGAAATGGTTGTGGTTTGTCTTTGTAAATGGAGTGTTATAGTGTTGAATGTTGAGATGCAAGGAATTGAAGAAGTGGGTAGCTAGTGGAAGTGATTTTTGGTGTTACTGCCATTGTCACAAGGGCTGTATTGATGTAGGTTGAAGTGACAGAACTACTTGTTGCTGCTGAGAAACCAGTGCAAGAGAGAACATCTGGAGCTATGGTTTTGATTGCAGGTTAACAAGTTACAGGGGGTGTATATTGCGCTTAGCCACTATGTGCGAGATGGTGGCAATGGAATTGGATAGAAGAATGAAGAAAGAAAGGGTAATGCAGGTGGATGAGATGAACTGGATTTGGTGGATGATTCAGGAAGTGAAGTCTGCTGGTATTGAGAAGATTGTGGAGATTCAAGAGGTGAAGCAGCAGTTTCAAGTGCAAAATAGAGCTGACTGGAGCTGGAGCTGGAGCTGTAGCTGGTGGTTTGTTGCCTGATATGAGATAGGAAGTGAACTAGCAGATGGTGTGGTTGTCTTAGTATGATGCAGTGATGTTGTTGGATTGTAAATGGAAGTGAGGGAACTGAAGGCAAGTGGAGTAGCAGAAGTTAGTCATATGCAATAATGATGCAACACAAAAGATGGCTTGCAAAAGGCCTAAGCCAAGGTGACTCAGATCTGACTCGGTCTCAACTCAGCTTCTGAGTCAGTAACTCTGTTAGGGTCCGTTAACTTGACCGTCTGTTTTAACGGCTGACTGTTAGTTTGACCAGTCACCTGAGATATATTTGTCGGCCACATGAGATGCTTGTCGATGACTTTTCCGGCCAAGTTCCGGCCACAATACCAGTTTTCCGGTGACATATTTTTGGGCATATTTTCTACATGAGTTTTGCACACACATGAGCTTGGTTGACCACATGGGCTTTGGGCTATGAAGACCTAATTTTAGAAGTTGGAGAAAAGCTACAAAAGGAGAAAGTTTCTACAACTTTGGATATCACATATTATTCTTGGAACTTTGGAGAGCCACTTTTGTTTACGCTTCTAGGGTTTGCTTTTGTTCATCTTCTTCTTTTCAATTAATATTTTTTATGATGAACTCCATAGCTATGAGTAGTTAAACAATTATTATTGGTTATGGGATAAAGTTGATTTCTCAATATGTTATATGATTCAATGAATTAGTTTTGTCTCAATATTTTATTGTTTGTGATTCACAATTAATAGTGTTATATGATTTGATTGTTTGTTTGGTTGAGTCCGGAATCAATCCAATTTACTTTCATCTCTATTGTTAGATTAGGGTTTTCAATACGAAATAGTTGTTTATCCCTGATTCTAAGTAGCATAATTGTGGGTAGTGCTTGTAGTGATATATCCTACTAGTCACAAGTGAATCATAACCTTGGTTAAATTGAATTAGTGCTTTTACACGTTTGATTGCCTTGATTAGTCTTATTCCATAAAACTTATTGCTTTTAGGGAGTTAAATCTAATTGTGCTTTTACACTTTAGGTTGCTTTCTAGGAAGAATTCACATATGCATCTTTTAATGTGGTTGTGATGAAATCAGGGAATTAGCGGGATATACTTGCGATCAAGGTATCCTAGGACTTTTAGTAATGAGAGATTAAAATACCAATTCTAATCATTGATGAAAATACATGTTTGTGAATGATACTATCCCGTGACCAATATCTTCTCTCTATTGATTATTCCAATTATTTGCTTTGCTTTATTTTATTTTTACTTTAGTATTTCGCTAAAACAACAAACATCCCCCCTTGGTTACCTTAGAAACTGAAAATAGCATAACAACAATTTCCTCTCTGTGGAAACGAACTCTTCCTTACCTTGTACTTCATTTATATTTAGTGAGTAAGAAAGCGAAATTATTTTTGACGCTTCTTACAAATGATCAAATTTTGCGCCATGCTGCCGGGGAGGCATACGGCTTGTTATTAAGTTTTTAGTTTCTTTTTATAATTTCTGCTTTTATCTTTGCTTTTCGGTTCTTGTCTTGTTTCTCACTTGTTTGCGAGAATTGTTTTCAGGTACCTAATCCCTGGCTTCTAAAGATTGGAATTATCCAAGGTGCGGGATAGCTACTCGAAGAGGCATAATACTCCAACCAAGTCAAGACACAACAGAAAATCAAGAGTTAGAAGTGGAAAAAGAGTTACAACTAGAAGGAGAACAAGAGGTTCCATTCGTAGACGAACCACAAGTTGAAGAAGAAGAAACAATGGGTGATGCAAATCGTTCACTCAAGGACTTGGCTTCTCATAGGCTTGATACACAACAGGGGTGTATTCAAACGAACTCTACTTTTGAGATAAAGCCGGGGTTGCTTAGAGAATTACCAAAATTCCATGGCATGGTGAATGAAGACCCAAACAAACATCTTATGGACTTCCACACCATTGTCACGGCTATGCTTCCAGCGGATGTTGAGGCGGATGGTGCAATGTTAAAAGTTTTCTGTTTCTCTTTGATGGATAGTGCTAAGGATTGGTTGTACTATTTACCTCCCGGAAGTGTCACGACATGGAATGGGTTGAAGAAACTCTTTTTAGAGAGATATTTTCCTGCATCAAAGGCTACTCAAATTCGCAAGGAGATTTGTGGGATGAAGCAAAATGTGGGAGAATCCCTATATGAATGTTTGGAACGATACAAGAGATTGGTGGCAAGCTGCCCTCACCACCAATTCAGTGACGCTATGATCATCCAATATTTCTATGAAGGACTCCAATCAAGTGATAGGAATCTTATTGACGCTGCGGGTGGTGGTGCACTAGTTAGCAAGACGGTTGCACAAGCTAGAGAGTTGATTGAAAACATGGCAGCAAACTCCCAACAGTTTTTGAGCCGTGGTTCGGATGTGCTTCTAAGAAGAGTGAATGAAGTGAGCGAGGTTGAGGAACTTCGTCAACAAATGGGTAACATGTCAGCAATGATGCAACAAGTTGCAGCCGCGGTTATACCAAGTTCCTCTCAAACTTATGAGGACGAGCAAGCTAATGCGGTCTTTCCAAACCAACAAACACGGTATGATCCCTACTCTGACACTTACAATCCGGGATGGAGAGATCACCCCAATTTTAGCTATGCCAACAAGCAAGGAGCGGTTCAACAACCTACCTTCAACTTTTCAAGTGGATTTCAACCTCAACAACAACAATTCCAGCCGAGACAACAATTTCAGCAACCACAAGCACAACAATCAATGCAAGATCAAGGTTCCGACATTGATTCAAAGCTTCAAACAATGATGCAAGGCATTTCTACCATGTTTAAAGAAAGTCAGCAGGAAACTAAGAGTGCTATCAAGGAGTTGCAAACACAAATGGGCTCCATGGCTATTGAGTTGAACCAATTGAAGGCACAAAATAGTGGGAAACTCCCTTCTCAACCTATTAACCCAAAAGAGGGTGTCAATGCTATTACGTTGAGAAGTGGTACACAACTTGTGCAACCCGAAGTTACTGATTCGGGCAAGGTGGAAACACCAAAGGAACCTGTTTTGGAGGAGAAGAATGAGGATTCTCCCCAAACTTCTGAGGTACATATTTCTAACTCTTAAACTCCGGTTTCTACTTATGTTCCTCCTTTACCTTTTCCTCGCAGATTTGCAAGTTCTAAGAAGGCGGAACTAGAAAAGGAGATTTTAGACGTTCTAAAGAAGATCCATGTGAACATACCACTCATTGATGCTATTAAGCAAGTACCAAAGTATGCAAAGGTGTTGAAGGACTTGTGTACCAATAAGCAAAGGCTCAAAGGTAATGAAGTGCTTAGTGTGGGGAAGAATGCTTCGGCAATCTTACAACACAAACTCCCACTTAAGTGCAAGGATCCCAGTAGTTTTGACAATCCCATCACAATTGTAACACAACATTTAACAAAGCTATGTTGGATTTAGGTGCATCCGTTAATGTTATGCCTGCATCAATGTATAATTCACTTGATCTTGGTGTTGGAAAATTTTGGGTAAAAACAGAGGATGATAACACTAAAAGAAATTGTTGTACTCCAAACTTTCAAGGCTCATAAGATTTCTTTTAGACGATTATTTCTACCCTCCCAATATCAATTGGCGATTGCAACAGGTATGCGAAATAATGCCTTCAGGATACAATGAAATCCCTACAACAGAGAAATTGGATTCAAGGTTTGCACCCCTTGACCCAATCAAGAACACACTAGAAAGAATTTTGATGATGCTTTAGAAAGAGAGAAAACAGGTTGAATTGATTGTTTAGAATGGGAGAATGCCTTCACTATTTATAGGGATATTTATGCCTATTGGAGATGCCTCTTCACTTCCAAAAGACACATAAGATGTCTATTGGGAATGGTTGTCTTTTATGAACCATCACACCTATTAAAGGTGTCTCTTCATCTCCAACTAACATCCATTGTGTTTATCCAACACAGAATACTTCCCCGTCATAGCGGCAAACCAAAACATAAAACCATTTTATTTTCTAAGATATTGAAAATATCCAACACTTGGTCCTCTTAAAAAGGTTGAAATTGTATTGCAATTGGCCGATCGCTCTAATGTCTACCCAATGGGTATTGTTGAGGATGTTCTTGTGCAGGTTAATCAACTTGTATTTCCAGCTGACATTTGTGTGTTAGAGATGGATGAAGGTTCACCGGACTCGTCTCTTCCATTGCTACTTGGGCGTCCCTTCATGAAAACGGCGAAAACCATAATTGATGTGGACAAAGGAACGCTAACTATGGAGTTTGATGGAGAAACAATACGTTTCAACATTTTCGAGACGATGAGATATCCTAGTGATGTCCACTCTTGTTTCTACATTGATGTTATGGATACATTGGCACAACAAATGTTTGAATTAAATGGTGATGATGCTTTGGAAACCGTGTTAACTACATCCATGGATAATGGTGTAGAGTGTGGTAATGAAGTCAAGGAAGCCCTTGGTGATCTTAATTCACTACAAGGATGCCCTAAACTCATAATATCTCTTTTATTTCTTTACCATGCAAAGATGAAAAGCTTGTACCTTCAATTGTTAAATCTCCAAAGTTAGAATTGAAACCTCTTCCCGATCACCTAAAGTACTTGTACTTGGGTGATAATGAAGAGTTACCTGTGATTGTTTCTAATGAGCTTAGTGATTTACAGGAGCAAAAACTTCTAAGGGTGCTAAGGAAGTACAAGACGTCCATATGATGGACAATCGCCGATATCAAGGGTATAAGCCCCGCCGTTTGTATGCACAAGATTCGTTTGGAGGACGATGCAAAGCCTACAAGGGAAGCGCAACGTCGTTTGAATCCTCCCATGATGGAAGTTGTGAAAAAAGAGATACTCAAGCTTTTGGAAGTGGGTGTTATCTACCCCATATCCGATAGCAAGTGGGTAAGCCCGGTACAAGTAGTACCAAAGAAATTAGTTGTGACGGTGGTGGAGAATGATAAGAATGAACTTGTCCCAACTCGTGTGCAAACCGGTTGGAGGGTTTGTATTGATTACAGAAAATTGAATGCCACTACTAGAAAAGATCACTTTCCTTTACCTTTTATTGATCAAATGCTTGAACATTTAGATGGACGCTCTTACTATTGCTTCCTTGATGGCTATTCAGGTTATAATCAGATTGTGATAGCGCCGGAGGATCAAGAGAAAACCACTTTCACTTGTCCTTTTGGTACTTTTGCTTATAGAAGGATGCCTTTTGGCTTGTGCAATGCTCCAGCTACCTTTCAAAGGTGTATGGTAAGTATCTTTTCGGAATATGTTGAAAACATAATCGAAGTGTTCATGGATTACTTTAGTGTCTTTGGTGATTCATTTGACCTTTGCTTGAACAATTTGTCTCTAATCCTTGAACGATGTGTTGAAACAAATCTTGTGCTGAATTGGGAGAAGTGCCATTTTATGGTAACTCATGGCATAGTTTTAGGCCATATAATATCTTCTAAAGGCTTGGAAGTCGATAAATCTAAGATTGACCTTATTCGTGCTCTAACCCTCCCACTACGGTGAGGGAGATACGTTCTTTTCTTGGTCATGCAGGTTTCTATCGTAGATTCATCAAGGACTTTTCCAAGATAGCATCACCACTTTGTAACTTATTGCAAAAAGATGTGGTTTTTAACTTTGATGAAAAATGTATGGTGGCATTCAATCGTTTGAAAGAACTTTTGATTTCAGCCCCTATCATTAAACCACCGGATTGGAGCAAGCCTTTTGAGCTCATGTGTGATGCTAGTGATTATGCGGTTGGTGCGGTGCTTGGGCAACGTGTGGGGAAGCTTCCTCATGCTATTTATTATGCTTCTAGAACGTTAAATGAGGCCCAACAAAACTACACAACCAAAGAAAAAAGAGTTATTAGCCATTGTTTTTGCTTTAGAAAATTTTCGCTCTTATCTAATTGGTACAAAAGTTGTTGTCTTTTCTTATCATGCAGCGCTTAAGTACTTGCTTACAAAGAAAGAGGCGAAACCGAGGCTCATACGGTGGATTTTACTCTTGCAAGAGTTTGATATTGAAATCAAAGACAAGAAAGGAATTGAGAACACCGTTGCGGATCATTTGAGCCGTCTTGTTGTGGACAAGGAAGCTATCCCATTGCGTGAAAGTTTCCCGGATGAGCAACTCTTCTCAATTGCCTTTGGAGAACCATGGTATGCCGATATTTTCAATTACTTAGTTTCTAAACAAATCCCAAAGAACTTGTCTCGTGCTGAGAGGGACAAACTTAAGAAGTTGGGAAACCAATACATATGGGATGATCCATACTTATGGAAACATGGTAGTGACCAAGTAATAAGAAGGTGTGTTCCTAATCAATTTAATTCTATCTTGTCTTTTTGTCACTCCTATGCTTGCGGAGGACATTTTGGGAGTAAGAGAACCGCTCACAAGGTACTTGAAAGTGGTTTCTATTGGCCAACTTTGTTTAAGGATGCACATATATTTTGTACAATTTGTGATAGGTGCCAAAGAACCGGAAATCTAGGTGTCCGAAATCAAATGCCACAAACTTTTATTCAATTTATTGAAGTTTTTGATGTATGGGGTATTGATTTTATGGGGCCTTTTATCAACTCCCATGGGAATTTTTATATCTTACTTGCGGATGATTATGTATCGAAATGGGTGGAAGCTAAGGCCACCCCAACTAATGATTCTAAAGTGGTTTCAGATTTTGTCCAAGCTAATATTTTTGCAAGGTTTGGAATTCCAAGAGCCATAATTAGCGATGGGGGTTCTCACTTCAAAAACAGGATTTTACAAAGCTTGTTGACGAAGTACAATGTGTCGCACAAGATTGCAACACCTTATCATCCCCAAACAAATGGACAAGCCGAGGTGTCTAATCGGGAGGTGAAATCTATTCTAGAAAAGACGGTGAACCCAACAAGGAAAGATTGGAGCATGCGACTTAATGATGCTTTGTGGGCTTATAGAACCGCATACAAGACACCTATCGGGATGTCTCCCTTTAGGCTTGTGTATGGTAAACCTTGTCATTTACCCGTTGAAATTGAGCATAAGGCGTTTTGGGCTATTAAGCAATGCAACATGGAGATGGATGGGGCTGGAAAGCAAAGGAAGTTACAACTCCAAGAGCTAGAGGAGCTTCGCAATGATGCATTTGAAAGCTCACGTATTTATAAGGAAAAGACGAAGGCATTTCATGATAACATGATTTCTAGAAAACAATTTTGCATTGGGCAGAAAGTGCTTTTGTTTAATTCTCGCTTGCATTTATTTCCGGGTAAATTAAGGTCACGATGGATCGGACCTTTTATTGTTACTAATGTGTTTTCTCATGGTGCAGTGGAAATTCGTAGCATAGCTACAGGGAAAGAACTTAAAGTTAATGGGCACCGGTTGAAACCATATTATGAGAATTTCACTTCCGAAGTTGTGGAAGGAGTTAACTTTGTGGATGTACTCCCTCTGGAGGAGTCATAGAAAGCAAGGAGATAGTCGGGATGACGACTTTAAACCAAGCGCTAAATGGGAGGCAACCCATCGGATGAGTATTTCTTGTCTTGTCTTGTATTTATTTCTTGTTTTGTTTTTAGTTTTTCTTGTCTTGTTTTTATTTTATTTTTCTGATTTTTTTTGTCACATTATCGTGTCGGATTTCCCACCTTGACTTACTTGGGACGATTCAATTTACATTGAGGATAATGTAAAGTTTAAGTGTGGGGGAGTGGTTAAGCATTTGCGTTGTAAATTTTTGAAAATTTTCAACTTTTGTGTAGACTAGTGAATAAGAAAACTCCAACTTGTAGTTAGTTTAGAGTCACATAGTATACATGTCGCTAAGATTACATCGAGATTCTCATAAGAGTGACTGAACTTAGAGATGACAGAGAACATGATCGGGTTTCTTAATTGTATGAGAGTTAAAGTTGGATTTAACCATGCCAGTGGCAAATAAGGTGCGACACTCGAATTCAGTATTAGAGCAAAGTGATCCCCTATAGTGGAGACTACCCATGTTACATAATGTGAGGCACCAACCTTCAATTCTTTGTACCTGTCTAAATTTGTGCTTTTAGAGTGTGTGTCACCGTACGTAAATTCCGGGCAGAATGGTGATCTGTCCAACCTCCCACCATAGAAGCACTATTTTGATCTCTTGAGTGCTATTTTTATCAACCATTATGGTGACATCGAATTGCTAACTTACATACCACTTGTAATCTTGTTCGCAGTTAGCACCATCCACCTTATCTCTCTCTACACCAATAGGTCCATAGAAACACTATCATCATCAACAAGAGGAGCATCACAAATTTGAAGGAAAGTTGAGCACATTCAAGGTTTACAAGCAACGGTACAGAATTAAGCAGATTTCAGATTCAAGTAAAGCAACGAGACAAGAAGAAAATTTTTTACAAGTTGAAGACTATTGTACAAGAGTGAAAATTATCAAGATGAGAGTTCGAGAAGTTTATGATATCAAGACATACAAGTTGTGAAGAATCAAGCAGTAAAGTACTTACACCATGGCCTTGTACTTACATTTTTTTTATTTTTTTTGTATTTTACTTTCTCTTGTCTCAAAAAAAATAATAATAATAATAATAATAATAAAAAAAAAAAAAAAAAAAAAAAAAAAAAAGACAAGAGAAAATATCTTTAGGTTCATTACTAGTTTTATTGTTTTATTTCGTTTTTATGTTGTATTTGTTTTATTTTTCATTTCTCAAAAAAAAAAAAAAAAAAAAATTATTATAAAAAAAAAAAAAAAAATAATTGTATTATATTTTGGGTTTGTATAGTTCGTTTTTAGTTTTGTATTCTTTCAATAAAGCCAATGGAAGAAGGAATATCTACAAAGAAGTTTCAAGCAATAAGGATTTAGAGGAAAAGAGTTACATTGTCAAGATTCTACGAAGTTCAAGAGTTATCATCAAGAGTTGAAGACTGAAGACGAAGATGAAGACACCGATTGAAGACCGAAGACGTTTCTATGGATGCTGTGAGAGTGGTGCTAGATGCACGCCGAACGGATAACGAGGTAAGTGAGCATATTCCCACCTTCGTTAAGTGGTTGATTTCCTTTCTTAGAGATCGTCAGAAAAATGGGTTTTAAAAATGAATAAAAGATGTGGGTTTTCAAAATACTTCGGAGGGTTTTTACCTTCCTACCATTCAACGTGTCGCAGGATTCTCTCTTCATTCCTACCTGGACACATGTGTGACCCATAAAAAGCCGTTTATTATTGAGAGCAATATCATAAAACCCTTTCTTGTGAGGCAGAGTCGAGACTTTCGATCACTCCGAACCCGAATTTCTTTCGATAAGGGATGGTTACTTCTCTCTCAACTTTTAAGGATGAGATTGTGTTCATTTATGTGTCTAACTTCTTATAACTAGTGTGCAGAATTTCTATGTCTTCTTAGCGCATTGGATGTTATCATTTCGGAGAACTAGTAAGTTGGAAAAATAGGTTTTGTGGGTATATCTCTAGTAAACCCTCACGAGACTATAACTCGTCCACTAGGGACACCTAGAGGTTTAAAGGCTTGTTATACGTGCTAAGTGTGACTGTAGCCTCAACGACACGGAGTTGTATGTATTTTAGAATTGTTTTGTTTGATTTTCTCGAGGACTAGCAAAGTCTAAGTGTGGGGGAATCTGATAGGTGTTGTAAAACACCTAATTTTATATCTAGTATTTATGCTTTCTTTGCTATTTTCCTTGGGAATTGCATCTCTTATGTCTAGTTTTGAGTTATTAGGTGCAATGGAGTTATTCGATGCAAAAGAAGGAGAAACCATTCATTTGGAGCGGGAAGAGCAAAAGCTCGATTTACAGGCGAGTGATATGGGAGTCAAGCCATGCCAAGACGAGTTTTGGAGATAACTATTACAGCTTAGTCTAGAGAAGCAAGGTACAAACAACCGAGGTGGCCTACAGTAATTTGTTGGGTGTCTATAACAATTCTTATCAGTTCTTATCCCTAAAAACAAGAAGAAATGTGTTTTCTCTTCTCATTACCATTCGCCTGGAATTCAGAGAAGTGTTATTACCTGAGCTGAAACCAAGAGCAAGACGGAGGCGCCTGAGAGAATAACAAATCGAGAAGAGACAAAGGGGTTTCGGCAGATTCATGAAACTGAGAAGATGAAGATGATGATTTAGTCAGAAATTGATCGAGATGATGATGGTGTTCACTGTTATCGATTCAAGATGATGGGTGGAGGAATTTGTTGTTAGGGTTAGTGACCCTGAATTAGCCTGGATCTGTTGATGCTCAGCTTTAATGGAAGAGAAATCAGGCGAGAATATGAGTTGTTGCTGTTGATCTTTAGGGTTTCATGGAGATGAAGATTTGGTAGTTGCTTCAGAGTTCAAAAGACTAATTTCGGATGAATTACAAGGGGTTAAACTCAAACTAAGTTTGGATTGATAATTGAAGATGATAAGTTGAAACTGTTGCCACTGTTGCTGTTGTGTTATGGAACCAGGATTTTGAATCTGGGGTTGAAATTGAGACATGGATTGAAGCTGGGTTTGATGTGAATCTGTTCAATGTCATGAGTTCATGGTGGTCTCTGTGGTCAGAATCGAGAAGGAAGGAGAACTAAATAGATCTGCAGGTTGTAGAATGGGAGATGGGTCTGAGCTAGAATAATATTGGCAATGATGATGATAGTGTTGAGGAGTCTGTCAAGGTTGATTCTCGATTTCATGGAGTATTGAGATCGCATTTGAAGTACAAGAAGAATCGATTGCTTCCATAGGTACTGTTGGCGATGAAGAAGTGAAGATATTCAAGGGTTTGGTGGTATTATAGATGGTGCTGGTAATGGCATTGCAGGTGCTAAAGCTAGTACTTGTGTGGATGATTAAGAAAATAGAGATGGTGCTCAGTTCAAGATTGCAGCTGAGGAGCTAGTGGGGATGCAGGAGTTGTTGCTGCCATGGGTGAGCTGCAGTTGCAGGTGGAACTGAAATTGGTGGTATGGCTCAGACTGAGAGGATGGTATTGAGATTGCAATATGCTCAGACGAACAAGAGATGGGTATTGAACTGTGTTGGTTGTTGTTACAAGGAGAGAGAAATATGTGTGTTTGTTAGATGTTTCAGACGGTGGATTGGTTAGTGGTGACTAAATTGATGTTCTGATGCCGAGAGTGGTTTGTAGCCGAGACGAAGTTACAGTAAAGGGAGATGAAGTTGCTAACTTGCTATCAATGGGTTCAGAAGGAGAAGAAATGGTTGTGGTTTGTGCTGTAAATGGAGTGTTATAGTGTTGAATGTTGAGATGCAAGGAATTGAAGAAGTGGGTAGCTAGTGGAAGTGATTTTTGGTGTTACTGCCATTGTCACAAGGGCTGTATTGATGTAGGTTGAAGTGACAGAACTACTTGTTGCTGCTGAGAAACCAGTGCAAGCGAGAACATCTGGAGCTATGGTTTTGATTGCAGGTTAACAAGTTACAGGGAGGTGTATATTGCAGTTAGCCAGCTATGTGCAGATGGTGGCAATGGAATTGGATAGAAGAATGAAGAAAGAAAGGGTAATGCAGGTGGATGAGATGAACTGGATTTGGTGGATGATTCAGGAAGTGAAGTCTGCTGGTATTGAGAAGATTGTGGAGATTCAAGAGGTGAAGCAGCAGTTTCAAGTGCAAAATAGAGCTGACTGGAGCTGGAGCTGCAGCTGGTGGTTTGTTGTCTGATATGAGATAGGAAGTGAACTAGCAGATGGTGTGGTTGTCTTAGTATGATGCAGTGATGTTGTTGGATTGTAAATGGAAGTGAGGGAACTGAAGGCAAGTGGAGTAGCAGAAGTTAGTCATGTGCAATAATGATGCAACACAAAAGATGGCTTGCAAAAGGCCTAAGCCAAGGTGACTCAGATCTGACTCGGTCTCAACTCAGCTTCTGAGTCAGTAACTCTGTTAGGGTCCGTTAACTTGACCGTCTGTTTTAACGACTGACTGTTAGTTTGACCAGTCACCTGAGATATATTTGTCGGCCACCTGAGATGCTTGCCGACGACTTTTCCGGCCAAGTTCCGGCCACAATACCAGTTTTCCGACGACATATTTTTGGGCATATTTTCTACATGAGTTTTGCACACACATGAGCTTGGTTGACCACATGGGCTTTGGGCTATGAAGACCTAATTTTAGAAGTTGGAGAAAAGCTACAAAAGGAGAAAGTTTCTACAACTTTTGATATCACATATTATTCTTGGAACTTTGGAGAGCCGCTTTTGTTTACGCTTCTAGGGTTTGCTTTTGTTCATCTTCTTCTTTTCAATTAATATTTTTTATGATGAACTCCATAGGTATGAGTAGCTAAACAATTATTATTGGTTATGGGATAAAGTTGATTTCTCAATATGTTATATGATTCAATGAATTAGTTTTGTCTCAATATTTTATTGTTTGTGATTCACAATTAATAGTGTTATATAATTTGATTGTTTGTTTGGTTGAGTCCGGAATCAATCCAATTTACTTTCATCTCTATTGTTAGATTAGGGTTTTCAATACGAAATAGTTGTTTATCCCTGATTCTAAGTAGCATAATTGTGGGTAGTGCTTGTAGTGATATATCCTACTAGTCACAAGTGAATCATAACCTTGGTTAAATTGAATTAGTGCTTTTACACGTTTGATTGCCTTGATTAGTCTTATTCCATAGAACTTATTGCTTTTAAGGAGTTAAATCTAATTGTGCTTTTACACTTTAGGTTGCTTTCTAGGAAGAATTCACATATGCATCTTTTAATGTGGTTGTGATGAAATCAGGGAATTAGCGGGATATACTTGCGATCAAGGTATCCTAGGACTTTTAGTAATGAGAGATTAAAATACCAATTCTAATCATTTATGAAAATACATATTTATGAATGATACTATCCCGTGACCAATATCTTCTCTCTATTGATTATTCCAATTATTTGCTTTGCTTTATGTTATTTTTACTTTAGTATTTCGCTAAAACAACAAACATCCCCCCTTGGTTACCTTAGAAACTGAAAATAGCATAACAACAATTGCCTCTCTGTGGAAACGAACTCTTCCTTACCTTGTACTTCATTTATATTTAGTGAGTAAGAAAGTGAAATTATTTTTGACGCTTACGACAGCGATCACACTGTCATATATGAACTCATCTCAATTTCAGTTACTCAACAAACATTCTTAACAGTCAATCAAAACTCCTTCCTTTGGTATAAACACAACCACATCAAGAACACACACAAACCCATCATATATCTTCAGCTCTTCATTGACTCCACCAATAAATCCATGTTTCTATTTATCTTCAAACCCTGAACCTCAATAGTAGCAGCACCATAAACGTTGATTCATCATTCTTCCATAACTTCTATGTCTCTATCATCAACTCATGCCACACAATTCAAATTCAATTTCCCTTCTGAGTTCTTCTTATAATCCCTAGTTTCTAATTTAGGGAAGAACAACACAAACCCTAACTCTCTAAAATCAAAATTAAACCCTATATAATCATCTCTACCTTAATAAATAACAAACCCATGGAATACAATACCAAACCAAATCTTAATTTCATAAAGAAATCAATCAATACAGAAACCCTGAATTTAATCTTCAAATTACCTTTTCTGAGAATTCTTAATACGATCATCGAATCAACACCATCATCCTTCAATCATATCTTAAAGTTTACCATACGTTTCTTTTCGATATCATGGCCTCTAAAACAATTTTCAGAATCGCCAGAAGCGAAGAATAAAAAGAAGAAAAGAAAAGAAGAATGAAGAAGAAAGTGAGTTATCTTCTCGGTTCGGCCGGGGATAAGGCCAACCAAATTACTGATGCACCCAGCGCTTTGGATAAGGGCAACCACAAGTTAAGATCTAAAATTACTATTTACTAAACTGATGATTCCTTCTTCGTCCAGTATCCGATTGACGCGTTCGAGCAGACCATCTCGCATAACTTTTCGAGATCTATCTAGTGGTACTAGTGTCGTATCTAGATTGTTGTTAGATTAATTTATATTCATTAAGGTTCATTTCTAATTAATCAAGTCATTAGCGGCTTAGTCGTACCTTGACTGGTCTAATAGCGTTGACGAGCTCGAGGGTCCTTACAATTATAAAGCATTTGGATCCATGTTATAACTGAAAAAAAGACTGAGGATTTGTTGAAATTAGTTACCCGAGCAGAACACTTGATAAATTCATCAATAACTTGTAACAAATACCTTGTTTGGGAAATATTAGCTTTACAAAATAATCATCAAATAATAGATGATTTATTTTAGGAGCTTTCTAAGCTATTTTAATTGGTAATCAATTTTTTCTGATCACAAAAGGCCATTTTCCTTGAAAAAGCCTCCACTGCAGTGATAAATAGATATGGGGATAGTGAATCCCCTTGTCGAATACATCTTGTAGGATGAAAAGGCCTACACGGAGAACCATTGGTGAATGAGATTACATTATTTCTCGCAAAGCCCAAATTTGTTAAGCACATCGATAAGAAAAGATCACTCAAGCCTATCGAAAAATTTACACATATCCATTTTTTAAAGCAAGAGAACCACCATTACCGGATTTTATTTTCTTATTGTGCATGTTTCTTGAACAAGAGACATATTCTCGGAGATGAGCCGACATGGAACACATGCTGCTTGCATGGGAGATATTATTTTCTCAATATGTAACTTCGTTCTTCTAGAAATGATCTTGGAAATAATTTAGTATGAAGTGTTACATGGTGCAATTGGCCGAAAATATTTCGGTTTGTGTGGAGTTTGAGCTTTAGGTATAAGAGAAAATCCGGTTCCATTTAACTCCTTTAGAAGAAAACCGGAAGAGAAGAACTGTTGTACCAGAAGAATAATATCTCGTCTGATTATATGTCATTGAGGTTTATAGAGTTCGGGTGGAAATCCATCCGGCCCAGGAGAAGTCCAAGATTCCATAGACATAACCGTATCATAAATTTTAGCTTCATCAGGTGATATAATTTCAATAATGTTGTAGTAATAGGTTCGTTGAGATTTGTGAAAGCAGATTCTAGACTTAATTTTAAAACTAAAAATATAGCAAACTCAAAAATAAGAAGTGTTGTGAAACTTATGGAGGAGACTGAGGCTATGGATTCTACTATTTACCAATATCAAAGTGATTTAAATTCTCTAATTATAATTATGCAAATCATGCGTTCAAATTGATTCTAATGTTGCAAAAGTTGATTTTTTAGAAATGACAATTGTAGATCAAAAGTATGGGACATCAAAACCCTAGGATAAGCATGCTCCATCAATTGAAATAACAATTGCTTAACAAAAACCATTTTATCAATTTATTTATCAAGGCAAATAATCATATAATAATTTCATAAATTAATATAAAATAGAAAATACCACTTTTCATTGGCGAAATAGCTTCCTCCGTCGCCCCAGAGAATGGATTTAGCTCATCATCTTGGAAACTCTCTCAAAATGTTTGTTCATTGCTTCAAAAATTGTTTACAAGATAAATAATGGAGAAACGATACAAGATAAACGTCACCGAAAGGAAACTATACTTAGAAACTATCACAGAAAAATAATCGCTAAGGTTACAATATAAGACACTTGAGAAACGACAGTCTTTTAGTGTAGATTGTGCTTCTTCTTCTCTTCTACTCTGTAGAAATCGAAATCACTCTGCAACTCTCTCTTTTCGCTCAGTCTCTGTTCCAATCTCTCCAGTTCACTTCGTCCCTGTTCTCTGATTCTACAGAACTCCTTATATACTCAACAGGTCCTCCAAAAATCGACAATAACTCCAAAATCTTCATCATTACTTCGGTAATATTTTCTTTCTCTTTTTGTAGCAGCACAGTAATAACTCTGCATTTCTTCTCCTCTCATGCGTCTGGTAGTACCTAACACACTCCAAACATGTTCTTACACGCCTCAGATGATGTCAAATACTCTCAAACCACACAAAATCTCCAAAAATAACTCGGAGTATCCCGAAAATATCTTCCTTCCTCTGTTTTGTAAAATCCACGTACACAGACTTGATTTGTCGAAACAAAACACCTTACCACTCCTGTTAAACTGTAACTGGGTGATTATAGCTCACTAGGTCGATTAAATCTCGCCAAAACTCCCGGAAATTCTTCACAGAAACTCCCAGAAAAACATGTAACTCTGTTGTCTTCACCATGGGTTAGCTAGCCACATTCAATCGAACCAAAGACCCTTACCAATCCTTTTAGGCCATATCAAGACATCCCACAAATTTTCAGCCATTGAGTCTCTCAAAAACGGTCAAATCTCGAACAAAAATTCTGCCATTCGAGAACTAAGTTTTCCCGCCTAAAAGCAAATTTCAAACGAAGAAGAAAGGGTTTCCCCTTATCCAATAGCTAGGGTGTGAATATCACTTGGTGCCCTGGGGTGCAAATAGTAAAGAGGGTGCCCCTTATCCAAACTGGGGTCCGTCTAGCAAATGTCCTCCGGGGGTGACTTTAACAACTTTTCGAGCTTATTTTTCCAAAAATATGTATTGCCCAAAAACACCTACAAAGAAGTTTATTAGTGATAAAATGAGTCCCAGCAAATGTAGTTATGGGTGAAAATGTGTCGCACTTACGTGCTTATCATCAGGTAACTCCATTAATTTCTTATTATCTTCATCTAAAATACACTTTGGATCATGCTGCAGAAAGGAAGTATTATCTATAGTCGCTGAAGAAATATTGATACTCTTGTAATGGTTAGTCAGTAAATCTTCCAGAGAAATCTGTTACTATACCAATTACCATTTGGAGAAAGAAGACTGTCAATTTTTTTCCTAGACTTCCTCCTATTTGCTTTGATGCGAAAATAGTTTGTGTTTTTATCCATATCATTGTAATAATTATCTCTGCCCTTCTTCCTTTAGAAACTGGATTCTAAATTATCCCATTTGCTTATTTCAGCCTCAAATCTGTAGAACTTTTTCAGTATTAGTACCATTCCTATGTGTTCTTTTGTAATTCTGAAAGAGAATTTCTGATCCTTGTAATCGTTCTCTGAGTATGACCGAAGATGTTCTTGTTCCAAATAGAGAGATGTTTTCTCGTATTTGAAAGCTTGTTATTAAACACAGAAGCTGCAAAACCAACAACATTAGCACACCAGGAACTTTTTATTTCAGATATACATGAATCATTTTGCAACAAGTTTTCAAAGAATTTCCAGTTATTACCGTTAGAGGAATTATTATTGTACGGACTTAACCTAATGGGAGTATAGTCTGGCCCATTTTGAGTTAAGTGATTTAGGAAAGAATCAGGAAAGGCTATAAATTAATGGATAACTAAAGCTCTATATAGTCTAAATTTTATCCTACCTGTACCATGACTGTTACTAGTCCAGGTAAACAGGTTATTACTGAAATCTAAGTCATTAAGATCAGAATCCCGAATTATCTAAAAGATAATAGAATTACTAGAGGAAAAAGTCTTATTTAGTCTATCCTCATGACCAAGGGTTATGTGCAAGTCTCCTATTAAAACCAAGTGAACGTTAACACTAGAGCTAAGATTTTTGATATAATTTCACTATGATAGTAGTTTACACTATTAATTAAAGCTCTGTCTAGTCTAAATTTTATCGTGCCTGTACCATGACTATTACTAGTCCAGGTAAATGGGTTACCACTGAAACCGAAGTCACTAAAATCGGAATCCCAAGTTATCTAGGAGATAATATAATTGCTAGAGAAAGAAGTCTGATTTATTCTATCCTCGGGACCAAGGGTTTTGTTCAAGTCTCTACAACCCATGGAACGTTACACACTAAAGCTAATATTTTTGATATAATTCCATTGCGATTCTTGTTCATCCGTATATGGGGTTCCATATAAACAAGATAAGAACCATTCTCCTTAAAAGGAACATTTAAGATTAATGCATGAATCAAATTAGAACTAGAGTGAATAATTTCAACTTTGAATCATCCCTACAAAGAAGAATTATTTCTATTATCCTAATTCTCCCCTCCAAAGGTTTATATTAAATCCACCAATCAATTTTGACGTATGTACCTAGAAATTTAGTCCATATGGAAAGTTTTGGGACTTGACAAAATCCAAGTTTAAGTAGCCACGTGAATGGGCAAACGATATTTTCCAATATGAAAAACTCACACAGTATCATAGATTTTACTGCTTAAAAATACCTAGAGTAATTCCATGATCGCTAACATTTCTGTTTCTAGAACACCTATTAATGCAAATCCAATTCTTATTCAATCTCACACCTTTTCTTCCTTTTCATATTAAATCTTTTAGACAAGTTCTTACGATTTTTATTAGTTACTTTCTATCTTATATTGTTATCAACCCATCGATATTGGTATCATATACTATCGTTGAATACAAACATGGACATTTAGTGTACAATGAGTACCTTATTGTAACAAGATACTTAATTTAAACGCCATAAACATAATGGACTAGGAAGATATGTAGAAGGAGAAAATGAAGTCCTATTTCATTTCCACTCATTTCGGCTTATTTACAACATACTACAGAAGATATATTTATAGTTTCATAATTCCATTTGCATGGCAACTAGATTGTGATAATTACGTGTTACACTATATGAGATTTGTGAGAGTTGTTAGATGGCGGGATAGCCACACATCCAGTGATTTACTATTATCACACTCCCGCTTGATAACCACCATCTGATGATCGTTGACTTTGCCATTAAAATCCAATAACATACAAGCTGGACCAATGAAAAGAGTGTGATGCTTGAAGCCTTAGAATTATCTGGTTGTCACAAACATGTTTTATTTTACACCTTTTCAGGAAAACTACTTGGAAAAACCTGAACGCTGAAGGCTCATGATAATATGATGCTTCTCGTTTTGATTCATTAATTAAAATCTTGTCATAAAAAAAAAACCACTTGTGGTAAAAACATAAACTAAATATATTGAGAAACCCTATGAATATACACATTTCTCAAGAAAATCATCACACTCTAAGATTGTTATCTCATTAAAAAACTCATCAGGAAAACCCAAAGAGAGAAAAAAATTGAATGTAGGAAAACATGAGTGCTTAGAATAATGATAGATCCGCAGATGTTGCGTTGTTAAAAATCTTGCCCGGATAAACCAGAGGGTTAAAAACCAATAAGAAAGAAAAAAAAAGTGTATAATATTTCGAACTTCGGATACCAGTGGACTCACATGCCTCACTGAAACCTTGATAATGAAAACACAATAGGAAAAAAACTTGATTAGGGAAAAAGAATACACTATGTAAAAGTCCAACATGCCCAATATTCATAGTGAAAACTGGGTATCACAACCAAACCCAATATAATTCCTAGAGCACCAACTTAAAAGTGAGACTCCATCAAGAAATATATCAAAGAGCTTTATCTCTTTCTCAATACAATCAGCATATCGAACTAATAGAAATTTGTGAGCTTGATTGATGTGAGAATAACTTGGACAGTACCAAAGACCAATGTTCAAGTGTCAATCAAGTTCTATCCAACAAACAAGGTCGGATTTATCAACTGTGATTGAACAACGCACAACCTGTGATATTTTAATTATATAAACTGAAAAAGCGGGGTACAACAACCACACCCAATATTTCGATTAGCAATCTGTGTGGACTAACTCTAATATACTTTCAAGAGAATCAACTAGACTCAATCTTATTAAAGTATATCAAGGTGTTATATCTCCCTTTCTTGATTCAATTCTTACTAAAGGAAATAGAAATCTGCGAGTTTCATTGAATACAAGAGAAATCACATGAACGGTACCAAAGACTAATGTGCAAGGATCAATCAATTTCAATCAACAACCAAAGGTCGGATTTCCCAATTGATTGATTCAAACGCACAACCTGTGATATTTCAATTATATAACAAAATATAATGCGGAAAAGAAATAACACAGACACCAGAAGTTTTGTTTACGAGGAAACCGCAAATGCAGAAAAATCCCGGGACCTAGTCCAGATTGAACACACACTGTATTAAGCCGCTACAGACATTAGCCTACTACAAACTAACTTCGTTTTGGACTGTAGTTGAACCCCAATCAATCTCACACTGATTCAAGGTATAGTTGCGCTCCTTACGTCTCTGATCCCCGCAGGATACTACGCACTTGATTCCCTTAGCTGATCTCACCCACAACTAAGAGTTGCTACGACCCAAAGTCGAAGACTTTAATAAACAAATCTGTATCACACAGAAAAGTCTATAGTAATAGATAAATCTGTCTCCCACAGAAATACCTACAAGTTTTGTTCCGTCTTTTGATAAATTAAGGTGAACAGGAACCAATTGATAACCCGGACTTATATTCCCGAAGAACAGCCTAGTATTATCAATCACCTCACAATAATCTTAATCGACGCGGCGAAAGAAGATACTGTGGAATCACAAACGATGAGACGAAGATGTTTGTGACTACTTTTATATCTTGCCTATCGGAGATATTAATCTCAAGCCAATCGTTACGATGTACTCAAAACGATAGAATCAGCAAGATCAGATCACACAACTACGAGAAAGTAGTATCGGTCTGGCTTCACAATCCCAGTGAAGTCTTTAAGTCGTTAACCTGGTTTTAAAGAAGAAACCTAAGGTTAAAGGAGAATCGACTCTAGCTAATACAACAAGTATCACACGGAAGGTGTGGGGATTAGGTTTACCAGTTGATAGAGTTCTCCCTTATATAGTCTTTCAAATCAGGGTTTGCAATCAATGTTAGCTTAGTAACAAAGCATTCAATATTCACCGTTAGATGAAAACCTGATTAGATTCAAGCTAATATCTTTCAATCGTTGGATCGAAAACTTAGCTTGTTACACACAAATGAAATGCACGATTTTAGTTTTGTGTAACCGTACCCAAACATGTACATTTGTTGGTTCAACAATAGTTAACCAAATGGTTAGCCATATGAGCACTTATATATCAACCATATTCTTCTTCACCATAACTAGTTCAAATGACTCAAATGAACTAGTTAGAGAGTTGTTCAATTGCAAGGAAATCTTATGTAACTACACAAGACACAATCGAAGCAAAAACGATTTGATTCACTCGAATCGGCTCATGAACTTTATAGCCACGGTTTGCATTTAGCATTCCTTAGTTAATATAAATATAAGTTCACAAACAATCGTTTTTAGATATAACCAACTTAAGTTCGCAGACTTAGTTCGCGGACTTAAGTTCCCAGAAGGAGTTCTCAAACTCCAGCAGAATTTCTGGGGTCGAGAACTTCCGCCAGTTCGCGACCGGGTTCGCGGACTGAGTTCGCAGACTGAGTTCACGGCTCTTGTTCTGGTTCTCTTGATCAACAAAGTTCGCAAACTTTGGTTCAAGGAAAAAGGACTTATACATATATGTGTTACCAAACAATGCTTATATCCAACATTGGTTATATAATCTAAACTCTCATTTCAATCATTGAAACATTCTTAGAGGACGTTATATAGTTGTTATTTACAAACCATTTTTCGTCAAATCCATTTTCAAAGTGATTGAAAAATAACATGACTTTCATCATTAGGTAAAGATGAACTTGGCCAAAGATAAAGCTTACCAACACATATTTCGAGAAATAGATAAGCGAGATAAACTCGGCTCGAAATAGCAAATGTGTATAATCAAAGTCTATATAGCAAAACAACTTTTGTCTCAAGATAGGAGATAGAGTAGATAGACTTTTGAGTGATAGATAAGTTCAAGTCTCCACATACCTTTTATTCGATGAAGTTCCACCAGTTCCTTCAGTAGTTCTTCGTCTTGTATGATGATTGCCATGGAGTTCTTGAGCTCAACTACACTTTCTATCCTAGTCCAAGACTTAGCTATAGTAGACTAGAAATCAAGACTTATAGTTTTGATCACTAACATTGACAAACATGCTTGAGATAGCAACGCATGCGAGTTCGACCGAGCAATGCTATAACAATCTCCCCTTTTGTCAATTTTAGTGACAAAACTATCAATACATATGGAATACAAAAATAAATGAATTAACTTTTGTAGCTCCTATTCCACATGCCTAATCTTCAACATTACTCGAAATCTTCGTCACTTCCAAGTACTCCAATGATCCCAAAGGTTGTAAGTTCAGCATCATCGTTGTTGAAAATCCGTAGCTATAACAACGAGAAAACAAGAGTTCTCAATCATTGTTATACAGTTTCATAGTATCATTATATAGTATCAAAGTTCAATTGTATCACAACTTTGACAACAATACTATGGTGATATGTATCACTCCCCCTTAGTCAATACTCCATCTCACATGGAAACCACTTCCCCTTACATAATGATCCGAAAATCATATGTATTTGTAGTGTGAACTACATATTAATTCTCCCCTTTTTGTTAATAAAATTGGCAAAGGTATGAAACGGGATCCTAATGAAATTTCCGAAAGAGACATTTCATGACAAAAAAAAAAGCACATATCATCTTATTTAGATGCAATCATATAACCGAAGCTAAATGCATTCATCAAGGAGTTTATAAAGATACAAGATAACCCCTATAATATTCCACAGCCGCACTCCCCACAAAGATATGGAAATTAAGCACAAGTTCAATTAAGAACTCTCCCCCATAAAATTTCATTCCCGAAAGAACAACAAGAGCGACCTTAATTTCCAAAGAAAAGAAGGATTTCTTTGGACATAACAAATCACATACAAGTATTAATTTGAATCCAAAATACTCAATTAAATTAACCACAAGAAGTAATCAATTTAATTGGTCTTGCTCGACATAAGAGAACTTACGGAGCAACAACTAAATAACCAAACAAGGATGATTAATTTAGTTAAACATGCTCGACATAAAGTACCTCACGGAGCAACAACTAATCCAAAGAATAACTCAACCGATAGAGCTCAACATAAGACACCTT
The DNA here is from genome assembly GCA_023531295.1 of Papaver armeniacum. Taxonomy (NCBI): domain Eukaryota; kingdom Viridiplantae; phylum Streptophyta; class Magnoliopsida; order Ranunculales; family Papaveraceae; genus Papaver; species Papaver armeniacum. The sequence goes on along the minus strand of JAJJWW010005809.1, from coordinate 279,667 downwards.
ATGGAACAACACAGTATATGCACAAAAATTGTAGACCGGAGGTCGACCAAATACTGTGGAATAAGCAAGGATTCATTCTATTTTCCATCACCATTTGCACAATGACATACAATAGACATAATCCTTGTAAACAAAATATTTGACCTATCTTCCATCAATAATTGACATAATAGGCTTAACTTTTGTATTGTCAAAAGTTCATTCCCTTCTTTTATCAACACATGCATATCGACATACAAAGGACTTAACTTTCGACAAGGTATGGGACAATCACAGTTCACGGACGTAAACACACATATCCCATAACAAATTGGAATATATAAAACCATAAAGATTAATACTGCACAGATCATCTTCCAAACAGTTTTAGAATTTAAACCAATAAACCTAAAAACATGAAGATGAAAACGTTGGACATAGCTATGTGTAATCACAATAATGGATATTCCAAACTCTAGTAATTCTTCAAAAACAAGAATAAAGTCTCATAAGAAGTTTCCTAGGCATCAAGACAAACTTGTAATGCACATATAAGATGATTTGTCCTTGAGGGTAGAATCAATCTTTTTCGCCCGGATTTACACCAAGAATAGCTACCAAAGGCGTATAAAAAGATTTTCTTAACAAAAAAGAACATACAAAGTCATTAACGACCATGCACCATAGTTCACATAAGATGATTGTGAACATTCAAGAACTCCATAGCAATGTGTACTACTACCCATTCTTGAACTACCTTCTTTGTGATTCACCAACATCATTCTTTTAAAAGCTACAAATAAGCTATTAAGAGGAGTACTCCAGGAATCCAAGTGCCCAAGTCCAAAAGAAGCGGAACAAGTGCGACGAAACCGGCACATCACTCAAAAACAAGAGACAGGACAAAGAACAATCTTAACTCATCCAAGTCCAATATTATCATCTCCATTTTGAAGATAATTCAAAGATGAAGATAATTCAAAAAGAATGAGGTCATTCCGAGTTCGGACGAAGAAGTTACGGCCAAAACAAGTTTACCGAATATCGACGTCTACAGGTCAGTATGCATACGGGTTTGCAAACGAATTTTCGTGATGTGGAGCAGTATGCAAACGGGGATGCATACTTAGACCCCTGGATTGGATTTTGGTTTTAAATAATGGTATGCACACCTGGTATGTGTACCATGAAGTACAAACATCCCGAACTACTATTTTCAAACCTTTTAGAAGAATCGAATCGAATTCTACAGCCTTACCGAACATAATCTGTGTGCCGCAATTCTCGTGCTTCCCTCACCGTATACATAGCAGGGCATTCCTTGGTGAGGATGCACTTATAACACAATCAAGTTGTGTTGGGGTGAACAATGTCTTGCTCACCACAAGTGACCTTTGGATTATCATGAAAGAGATCGCTTTTAGAACCTTTCACATCCAAGTCCATTTTTCCAAAGAACTTGTTAAGTTCTAACATCATGGATACTGCCTTCTCCATAATCATGGAATTTTCTGGAAGATCATTCCTTTTCACACTCAAATCATCATTGACTTTCTTTGGTATCCACTTTCGAGTGCGTTTAGGAACAACCAGAACCTTTTTCCCATTACTCTCTTCTAGAATTCTCGGAAGAGAATTGGATTGACTATTCTTTTGCAAGTTAGTCTTTCTCCAATTGGGAGCATCGGATCTTGTCTTCGTCTATACGAAGTTATCCTTTTGATAACCATTACGATTGTGAAAAGGATTCGTATGACGTTGTTGATGGTGGTTTTTAACTTAGGGGTAAAGTCGTAAAACCCTAGTCAGACAGTGATGTCACAGAACTTGAGTAATAATGTCCAAACCAAGCACATTTATTGAACCCTTTAATTTGTCTGTTAGGGTACCTTTTTTTTAAATGCTAATTAGGGTTTCGACAAGCCAAAACCCTAATTATCACACCGCACGTGCCAATGGCTCAACATGCCAGCCACATCCTACCGCGCCAAGGCATGCCAACCATGCTAGCCGCACCCCTGTGCCAATGGCTCATCATGCCAGCCACATCCTACCGCGCCAAGGCATGTCAACCATGCTAGCCGCACCCCTGTGCCAATGGAAAATCATGTCAGCCACACCTACCGCGCCAAGGCATGCCAACCATGCTAGCCGCACCCCTGTGCCAATGGCAAATCATGCCAGCCACACCTACCGCGCCAAGGCATGCCAACCATGCTAGCCGCACCCCTGTGCCAATCGCAAACCATGCCAGCCACACCTACCGCGCCAAGGCATGCCAACCATGCTAGCCGCACCATGCGCCCATGGCATGCCAATCCCTTGGCCCCGCCATGCCAAGCCAAACCATTCACGCCAAGCCCTTGGCCCCGCCATGCCAAGACAAACCATTCGCGCCAAACCCTTGGCCCCACATGCCAAGCCAAACCGCACCTTGCCTTGGCCCTAGCCATGCTATACGCGCCATGTGCCAACGGCATGCCAAACCCTTGGCCCCACCATGCCAAACAAACCGCACCTTGCCTTGGCCCTAGCCATGCTAGCCGCGCCATGTGCCAACAGCATGCCAAACCCTTGGCCCCACCATGCCAATCCAAACCGCACCTTGCCTTGGCCCTAGCCATGCTAACCGCACCATGTGCCAATGGCATGCCAAACCCTTGGCCCCACCATGCCAAGCCAAACCGCACCTTGCCTTGGCCCTAGCCATACTAGCCGTACCATGCGCCCATGGCATGCCAAGCCCTTGGCCCCGCCATGCCAAGCCAAACCATTCACGCCAAGCCCTTGGCCCCGCCATGCCAAGACAAACCATTCACGCCAAACCCTTGGCCCCACATGCCAAGCCAAACCGCACCTTGCCTTGGCCCTAGCCATGCTAGCCGCGCCATGTGCCAACGGCATGCCAAACCCTTGGCCCCACCATGCCAAGCCAAACCGCACCTTGCCTTGGCCCTAGCCATGCTAGCCGCACCATCTGCCAACGGCATGCCAAACCCTTGGCCCCACCATGCCAAGACAAACCGCACCTTGCCTTGGCCCTAGCCATACTAGATGCACCATGTGCCAACGGCATGTTAAGCCCTTGGCCCCACCATGCCAAACACACCTAGCCGCTCCACCATGCTAGCCTTCCCTACGCGGCTACCAAAAATGAATGCGTGCGACGATCAACGGTCCCCCTTCAATCCCAGGAGAAAATCCTAACCATCCAAGGTTACCAGACGACGCATGGTAACCTTTGGCCCGAAAACCTAAGTTTGGCCACGCCAAACCATGCCATGCCAACGGCATGCCAACCTAGCCGCGCCACCATGCTGGCCTTCTCTACGCGACTACCAAAAACGAAGGCGTGCGACGATCAACGGTCCCCCTTCAATCCTATGAGCAAATCCTAGCCATCCAAGGTTACCAGACGACGCATGGTAACCTTTTGCCCGTAAACTTAAGTTTGGCCACGCCAAACCATCCCATGCCAACGGCATGCCAACCTAAACGCGTCACCATGCTGGCCTTCCCTACGCGGCTACCAAAACGAAAGCGTGCAACGATCAACGGCTATGTTTCCTCTTGAGATGCAAAATCTCGACCGTCGAAGGTCACCAAGCTAGCAAGTCTCCCCAATGCGACTTGCCAGGCAACAACAACATGCTATATGTTTTTCACAAAAACATTTGAGACATCAACACATATCACAAACTGGGGGATCCTCTTTGGGTATTGGTTTGGCGGTTTACAGCGTGCGGCGTACACGACGCCCGTCATAAGGAAGTGTCATAAGGATGAGGCGGTTAGTAAATACAGGGAGTTAATGGTGAAACGTTCTTTTTATGGAACATCAATTCCATGCGTTAACGGTTTTATGGAACATCAATTCCATGCGTTAACGGTTTTATATAACATCAATTCCATGCGTTAACGTTACCACCTCCTCCCATTTATTCACCCATTTTTCCATTCCTTAATGAGACCAGAGTACGTTTCACTTCGACTTGTATAAATAGGTCTTACCTATTTCCACCGAACAACGAGTTCTGTCAGGAGCATACACCACTCAGATCACGTTTGCTAACTTTCCCATCTGTTAGCTTCCCACTTTCTGATACAAGTCATAACACAACTACTCTTCCAGAATCAACTATTCTGGTCTCACCACTTTCCTTGCTTCCCTCCCCAAAACCAACCCATTCTCCTCCACTTTGTGACCGAAGCAAGTCTGGAACGACCATTTCTTGGTTTAGGCCGGACTTGTACAGATTGATCTATCGAATCTAAAGTACTCCCTTGCAGTACATTGTTTATGGTTTAAATTCATTTCTCACCCACACACCGAAATTACCGAAATCAGCAGAAACCATTTTCACCCACAAACAATTGGCGACCACAGTGGGAGATTGATATATCGGTCCCAATATCAATTTCAGAATACGTTTTTCTAACTCAGAAGGATGGTTGGTTTTAGGATTGAATCTGTACACTCAAGTTCCACTCAGGCGAACGACAATGTTTCCTTCCCCAACGCAACGCCCAACGATGCAATCGAAAAAGGAATCCCAAGGCTGACCGACTTGGTGCGAGTCTAGGAGATCCACACAAAGAAGACGGGTCTGATGAAAGATGCGATTAACGCCATACTGGACTTCCTCATCAAACTAACGGCAGAATTGAACGATTCACTTGCCCCGGAGACTCCAGAACTGGGGACTAACATCCCGAACGATCACTCTCAAGTCAACAGCTTCACTGCTAATCAGAAATCCGTAGGTCAGGAAGCGGCCTCACTAGTGGAAAACTTATGTGAACTCTTACATCTTTCAAAAGATCAACGGATGGAGACATTCACCGCCATCAATCGAATAGCATTAAGCGTGTCCTTGGTTCCTTCACGCTTGGAAACGTCAAGAACGCCAGATTTGTCCGTCAACAATATCACGTTTACCGACGACGACATGATGGCAGAGGAAGGCCACAACCGTGCCCTACATGTCACAACCCATATCAAGGACGTGGAATTCAAAAGAGCTCTCATCGACACGAGAGCATCCTCCAACGTTGTTACCCTCAGGACGCTCAGAACGGCCAGGGTGCGACCGAACAAAGTTGTATGACATTCCATTACAATGACCGATTTCGAAGGCAACCAAACCAGTACGTATGGGTATGTCAACCTGAATCTATCAGTAGGACATGTCCAGTCAAAAGTAAGGTTCGAGGTAATCGAGAAAGAGCCAGATTACCACATGATATTGGGAAGGCCATGGCTCCACGACAATAGAATCATTCCTTCGACGTATCACCAGTGCTTGAAAACCATGTTGAACGGAGAAGTCATTCGCATCGCTGCATCATTACCTCCTTATGCGCCGATCTGTGGCATGGAGATTTTTGAACCAAGACGGGACCCGGGCCCACGGCCAATAAGGCTCACCACACTCCACTGCCAAAGTGGACGTCCATTGAAGAAAATGATGGTCTTGCACAGCTTCACGGAGAAACCAGGTCTCATGTCACCCCTTTGAAAGAAAGACACGTCAGCCTCCGCTTGCCGAACCAGGGTCCGGCTTACACCCATACCAAGCGAGGATGGGCTTTCATTATGGGTCATGATGAAAAAGGGAAAACCGTATATCAACGCCACTGTTAGCAATTAACATGGGAGACTACCACACAGTCTCTCCGCCCCATGGGACGCAAGTGTAGTAACGAGCTGCAAGAGGAAGTACCTGATACACCACGACAGCTACAAGACGGTACCAACTCTACTATGGACGAACTTGAGGTTGTTAATGTCTGGAGTGAAGAATCTCCACGACCCATCTCGATAAGCTCGACTACGTACGCGAGACGAACGTGTAAAGCTGGTAGACCTCCTCAAGGAATATCAAGACGTATTCGCATGGATACGAGGAAATGCCCTACTTGGACGAAAGACTGGTCACTCATCATTTACACGTGATACCCGAATCCAAACCAGTCAAGCAAACCCCAAGACAATTCCGACATGATGTAGAGGAACAGATTAAAGTAGAGATTCAAAAACTACTAGCGGCTGGTTTCATCAAACCGATTCACCACCCTACTTGGCTGGCCAACGTTGTTCCGGTAAAAAAGAAGAATGGTCAGATCAGGTGTTGTGTCGATTTTAGAGATTTGAACAAGTGTTGCCCTAAAGACGATTTTCCGCTCCCCAACATTGACATGCTGGTAGACGCCACCAGTGGATATGGTATGTTCTCTTTCATGGACGGATACAACGACTACAACCAAATAAAGATGTACGAACACGACGCAAGTAAGACGGCTTTTCGAACCCCTCTTGGAAATTTTTACTATATTGTGATGCCCTTCGGTTTGAAAAACGCTGGCGCCACATACCAACGCGCCATGACCACCATTTTTCACGATATAATGCACAAGCAAGTCGAAGATTATGTAGATGACATAGTGGCCAAGTCAAGAACTCGAGCAGCCCATGCAGGAATTCTGCGGCAGGTATTCGAAAGATGTCGCGAGTACAAACTGAAGATGAATCCATTGAAATGTGCTTTTGGTGTTTCTTCGGGCAAGTTCCTAGGTTTCCAGGTGACTGCCGAGGGAATTAAAGTTGACCCAGTCAAAACACAAGCCATCCTCACGATGCCACCACCGCGAACCGTGAAAGAGCTCTAGAGTTTCATGGGTAAAATAAACTACATTCGCCGCTTCATACCAGGATTGGCTCAACTTGTTGCTTCGTTTACCCCCTTACTGAAGAAAGGAGCAAGCTTTGTCTGGACCACACTACAACAGGAAGCGTTCCGGAAAATTCAGCAAATATTATCTTCTCCAACCGTCATGAAATCACCCATACAAGGAAGACCGTTACACCTTTACACTGCATTTAGCGACACTACTGTCGGAGCTCTCCTCGCCCAAGAAGATGACGAGGGATTGAGCATCCCATATACTACTTCAGTCGAATATTAAGAGATGCCTAACTCGGATATCCCAAAGCGGAAAAGGCGTGCTTAGCTTTGATCCACTCCATCCAGAAATTCAGGCATTACCTACTGTCCAATAAAGTGGTGCTGATATCTAAATCCGATCCGGTGAAGTTCCTCCTCTCAAAACCGTCCCTGATAGGGAGACCGGCCAAATGGCTCCTCCAAATGTCAGAGTTCGATATAACTTGCGCATCCCCGAGAGCCATCAAAGGGCAAGTAGTTGCGGATTTACTGGCGGCATTTCCGGGAGAGAATACCATGGCACTACACGAGGACCTCCCCGGAGACTTTCCGGAAATCTCTTTCATCCAAGAAGAAACATGGATACTATTCTTCGACGGCTCCGCTACTCCTAACAACGGTACTGGAGGAGAAGGTGTGGTTCTAGTATCCCCAGCTGGTGAAGTATTCTCGCACTCCTTCAAGCTAGACTTCCCCTGCACCAACAATTCAGCAGAATATGAAGCCTTTCTCATCGGGCTGTCCTTGGCTAAACGAGATGGAGCCACACGTCTGGAAATAAGAGGGGACTCTAAATTACTTATCAACCAGGTGAACGGGGTATACGCACTGAGAGAAGTAACCTTGGCCCCATACAGAGCCGAGGCACAAAAACTGCTTAACTACTTCGCCGACGCGACCATAACACATATTGGGCGCAGCGGCAACCAACATGCTGATTGCCTAGCCGCGCTAGCATAAAAACTGCAATTTGAAGGTTTTGAGGAAACCCTGACAGTAAAGAGGCGAACCGTAGCTTCAACATGGCTTTCACAACCCGAAGAAGATGAAGCTGATGACTGGAGAACACCAATTATCTAAGAAATTAACAGCTCACTTTTCCAGGGAAAGGTCAGTCTCAAAACCTTACAAAATTTCTTCATGCTCCGAGGGGTGCTATATCATCGGAATCCAGACGGTTCCTTGTCAAGATGTCTTGGAGAGGGAGAAGCATAACAACAACTCAACCGCGTCCACAATGAGATCTGCGGGCAAACATTAGTGGTAACACTCTATCGCCGTTTGCAACGCCTTGGATACTACTGGCCAGAAATGGAAGCTCAATCTCGGTTACTTCAAAGAACCTGTTCCAACTGTCAAGCGCCGCCACATCAATTAAAAGTTTTCAATATTGGTCACGCTGGGGACTGGAAGAAGCCATACATCGGTTACCTTCGCGACGGCATACTCCCCACCAATAAGAAGGATGCAACCAAGATAAAACAAAGGTCCGAGAGATTCGTATTCCACGAAGGAATCTTATATCGTAAAAGCTTTGGAGGAAGTTTTCTACGATGTTTAAACGAAATGTAAATCCCGATCATCTTTGAAAGAGATGCACGAAGGCGAACATCAAGGAAAACGGAAATTATTTCTTCAGATACACGAGAAATACTATTGGCCAACCATGAAAGATGATGCAACCGTTTTTGTTCAGAGGTGCAAAAAATGTCAAATTCACGGAAACCTTATCCATGTACCGTTGACTCCCCTGCATTCAATAAGCAGTCCGTGGCCCTTTCACATCTGGGGACTCGACATCATTGGAAAGATCAATCCGCCGTCCTCAAAGCATCACGAGTATATAATAACAGCAACCGAATATTTCACCAAATGGGTTGAAGCCATACCCTTACGAGGGACGAATGGAATCACAATCGCGGCATTCATTAAAGAGTACATTATCTGCCGATTTGGCAATGCCTAAACATATCATCACTGACAACGGCACTCCTTTCGCAAACAAGCAAGTACGGGAGTTACTCGAAGAATACGGAATTAAGCAAGTCTTCTCCACCGTGTACTACCCTTAAGGGAACGGACAGGCTGAAAGCACCAACAAAACTCGAATCCTCAGTCGGACGGTGCATGATAATCCTCGGACATGGCATGAGAAATTGCCAATGGCACTCTGGGTGTACCGAACGTCACCAAGAAGTTCCACCGGAGCCTCTCCCTACTCCCTTGTTTACGGCGCAGACGTCATCCTCCCAGCGGAAGTCTAAATCCCATCGGCTAGGATTGCCGAAGCAAGCGGAGTTCGATGGGATAAAGCTGAAGCGTTGAATGCCAGAGTTGCAGAATTAGACACCGTATACTTCAGAAGATCCAAAGCGGAAGAGCACGCACAAGCATACAGAAATAGGGTTTCCAGAGCATATAACAAAACCGTGAAGCCTCGGGTTTTTCAAGTGGGAGATTTGGTACTGAAGACTGCCAAGCACATTCAGCAAGACGCGTCCGCATCAAAATTCTCCGCAAAGTGGTAAGGGCCTTATATAGTCACGAAAGCATACAACAGTGGGTACTAAAAAATCGTTAAAGAAGACGGAGGAAAACTGGAAGAAGTCATCAACGGAAAATGGCTTAAGGCATACTACGCCTGACCATCACCTCGCTCCCCGTCATATCACAAACACGGATAGCCGGGCATCTTTCCACTTTTCTTCTACATCTCAAATATCAAGTCTCTTTCCTTTGCTTGATTGAAGTAAATCAATAAAATTCTCTTATTCTTTCAACAAAAAAAATACAAAAAAGAGAGAGCAAAAACATGCTTAAAACCCGGAAAGAAACCAAGCATCTCACGACTACATAGCTCAGAAAAGCCCATCCAACAGATTGTAATCCCTCGAAAGCATCATCTTTAACCGGCTTTGATACCTTTCAGTCCTACTCTTCAAGATCCGGATTGACTCTTCCACCTTCTGTGACTCCATGGCTAGAGCTTTCTCCTCTTCCAGAATAGCTTTCGTAGCAGGGACCATGCCAGCAAGAATACCGGCTCTGTCGACTTTCACGATGTCAAGACGATGTCGCAACCAACTAACGTTGAACTTCAGAGATTCACAGGTAGACACCATGTTCTCCCACTTTTGAATGATTGCTTCTGCGACAGCACGGATTGACATACTTTCCATTTCAACGACCATCGGCAAGAGACAATTTACTATGGAAACTAAAGCAGATGAACAATATTGCACCATGCTCCTAGTGGCAATATGGCCATATACCCTCCATATCTTTGTGTAAAGAGTCTCAAATTCTTTCCGCACCAGAAAACCACCAACGTTTCGGTAGTTAGAGGAAAGACACCTCATGCGGGTTCCGAACGACAAACCTGCATTGAGATACTCATGGAAAGAAATTCCTAAGTCAGCGTTCTCCAGGTCTGCAGTGGTTGGTAGGATCGGGATCGAAGAAAAAGGGGTAGCCAAATCATCTTCATCAATAATGGTAACGCACACTCCAATGGGATATCTCTACACAGAAGAAAACTTTTGTCATTCATCAGCAAATAATAAAACACATGTTGATCCATAAGAACATACCGGTATGATCTTCTTGACCCGAATGACCCGAATGGGGGAATTGTTGCAAGAGTCAGGCCTCGCGCGTTTAACTGGAGAACTTAGTTGGCTCGAGGATGATTCACTTCTGATTGACATGATGAAGAAAGGTGGACTCAATGAGAGGAAATCTTTGTTGTAAAACTGGGAAGACGATATAACTTCACCGGCGTAAATACGGTGGAAACTCTAAAGGAGGAAAGAGAAACACAGACAGAATAGGCGGAACATGATAGCATCACGACCGGGAAGTCAGCCTCAAATGAAGCCCCTCATCAAGACCCTAATGAAAGCCAGACGAGATAGGAGGGTGTGATACTTTAACGTTTGAAAGAGGAAAGGACTTCCCATTTGAGTCGAGCAAGGAAAAGAGGCAACCGGGCTCGCGAAGACAAATCACCAAGCCGTCCGTACACGCCTCGCCTCACCAAACCGCGCCTTGCCATAGCCGTACCATGCCAAGCCGTCCGCCCCATTGCCACGACCCCCATCAGGCCAAGCCGTCCATGCCATGACTTGCCGCGCCGACACCAACTCGCCAAGCCAACGTCATGATATTCCCTAACCCAGCCAAGATGATGAGCAGCCGAACTAAGCCGACGCTTCTCACCTCATCATTTCACGGACTACACAGCAAATAAAAGCTATGCAAGGCCGCCAAACACGGGATCATGAACTCTCCTTACCTCTCGAATAAGGTTAGTCGGACTTTCCTGACCATCTTGCATGTCCTACGTTTCGATTCTGTCCTCGTCTGTCACCATCATATGCTTACCTCGCAACAAGGCACTTGTTCCGAGCTAAGCAGGGGACTTAATGTTGATGGTGGTTTTTAACTTAGGGGTAAAGTCGTAAAACCCTAGTCGACAAAGGACGTCACAGAACTTGAGTAATAATGTCCAAACCAAGCACATTTATTGAACCCTTTAATTTGTCTGCGAGAAAATTACCAGGGTACTTTTTTTTTTAAATGCTAATTAGGGTTTTGACAAGCCAAAACCCTAATTCTCACACCGCACGTGCCAATGGCTCATCATGCCAGCCACATCCTACCGCGCCAAGGCATGCCAACCATGCTAGCCGCACCCCTGTGCCAATGGAAAATCATGCCAGCCACACCTACCGCGCCAAGGCATGCCAACCATGCTAGCCGCACCCTTGTGCCAATGGCAAATCATGCCAGCCACACCTACCGCGCCAAGGCATGCCAACCATGCTAGCCACACCCCTGTGCCAATGGCAAACCATGCCATCCACACCTACCGCGCCAAGGCATGCCAACCATGCTAGCCTCACCATGAGCCCATGACATGCCAAGCCCTTGGCCCCGCCATGCCAAGCCAAACCATTCACGCCAAGCCCTTGGCCCCGCCATGCCAATCCAAACCATTCACGTCAAACCCTTGGCCCCACATGCCAAGCCAAACCGCACCTTGCCTTGGCCCTAGCCATGCTAGCCGCGCCATGTGCCAACGGCATGCCAAACCCTTGGCCCCACCATGACAAGCCAAACCACACCTTGCCTTGGCCCTTGCCATGCTAGCAGCGCCATGTGCCAATGGCATGCCAAACCCTTGGCCCCACCATGCCAAGCCAAACCGCACCTTGCCTTGGCCCTAGCCATGCTAGCCGCACCATGTACCAACGGCATGCCAAACCCTTGGCCCCACCATGCCAAGCCAAACCGCACCTTTCCTTGGACCTAGCCATACTAGCCGCACCATGCGCCCATGGCATGCCAAGCCCTTGGCCCCGCCATGCCAAGCCAAACTATTCACGCCAAACCCTTGGCCCTACATGCCAAGCCAAACCGCACCTTGCCTTGACCCTAGCCATGCTAGCCGCGCCATGTGCCAACGGCATGCCAAACCCTTGGCCCCACCATGCCAAGCCAAACCGCACCTTGCCTTGGCCCTAGCCATGCTAGCCGCACCATGTTCCAACGGCATGCCAAACCCTTGGCCCCACCATGCCAAGACAAACCGCACCTTGCCTTGGCCCGAGCCATACTAGCCGCACCATGTGCCAACGGCATGTTAAGCCCTTGGCCCCACTATGCCAAACGCACATAGCCACGCCACCATGTTGGCCTTCCCTACGCGGCTACCAAAAACGAAGGCGTGCGACGATCAATGGCCCCCCTTCAATCCTAAGAGCAAATCCTAACCATCCAAGGTAACCAGACGACGCATGGTAACCTTTGGCCCGAAAACCTAAGTTTGGCCACGCCAAACCATGCCATGCTAACGGCATGCCAACCTAGTCGCGCCACCATGTTGGCCTTCCCTACGCGGCTACCAAAAACGAAGGCGTGCGACGATAAACGGTCCCCTTCAATCCCAGGAGCAAATCCTAACCATCCAAGGTTACCAGACGACGCATGGTAACCTTTGGCCCGAAAACCTAAGTTTGGCCACGCCAAACCATGCCATGCCAACAACATGCCAACCTAGCCGCGCCACCATGCTGGACTTCCCTACGCGGCTACCAAAAACGAAGGCATGCGACGATCAACGGTCCCCCTTCAATCCCATGAGCAAATCCTAGCCATCCAAGGTTACCAGACGACGCATGGTAACCTTTGGCCCGTAAACCTAAGTTTGGCCACGCCAAACCATGCCATGCCAACGGCATGCCAACCTAAACGCGTCACCATGCTGGCCTTCCCTACGCGGCTACCAAAACGAAAGCGTGTAACGATCAACGGCTATCTTTCCTCTTGAGATGCAAAATCTCGACCGTCGAAGGTCACCAAGCTAGCAAGTCTCCCCAGTGCGACTTGCCATGCAATAACAACATGCTACATGTTTTTCACAAAAATATTTGAGACATCAACACATTTCACAAACTGGGGGATCCTCTTTGGGTATTGGTTTGGCGGTTTACAGCGTGCGGCGTACACTACGCCCGTTATAAGGAAGTGTCATAAGGATGAGGCAGTTAGTAAATAAAGGGAGTTAATGGTGAAACGTTCTTTTTATGGAACATCAATTCCATGCGTTAACGGTTTTATGGAACATCAATTCCATGCTTTAACGGTTTTATGGAACATCAATTACATGCGTTAACGTTACCACCTCCTCCCATTTATTCACCCATTTTTCCATTCCTTAATGAGACCAGAGTACGTTTCACTTAGACTTGTATAAATAGGTCTTACCTATTTCCACCGAACAACAAGTTCAGTCAGGAGCATACACCACTCAGAAAACGTTTACTAACTTTCCCATCTGTTAGCTTCCCACTTTCTGATACAAGTCGTAACACAACTACTCTTCCAGAATCAACTATTCTAGTCTCACCACTTTCCTTGCTTCCATCCCCAAAACCAACCCATTCTCCTCCACTTTGTGACCGAAGCAAGTCTGGAACGGCTATTTCTTGGTTTAGGCCGGACTTGTACAGATTGATCTCTCGAATCTAAAGTACTCCCTTGCAGTGCATTGTTTAGGGTTTAAATTCGTTTCTCACCCACACACCGAAATTACCGAAATCAACAGAAACCATTTTCACCCACAAACAAACGTTTATAGGAAAATCTAGATTTATTACAACACTGATTCCTTTGCCTAAAGGTTGGACAGTTACAACCTGTAACGTTAAGGGGATTAGTCTTAACATATGATCTTGGTTTCACAACTTCTTGTGATGCCCAAACAAGAACATCATGAAGTTTCTCATTCCTTATACGGAAACGACATCTCCTTTCCAGGTGACCTTTATTTCCTCAATAGTGGCAAACATAATGTTCTTACCTCGATCCGTGTGTGCTGACTTTGGAGGTTGATATACTTTGCTCTTTTGAACCTTAACTTCCGGTGAAGATATTTCACTTTTGCCATCAGTGGAAACCTTTTGTTGAGAAGAATCACTAGCCTTGACAAATTTTACCTCTTTGCTAATACTTGGAGCATCTATTCCCTTATAGCCCAATCCTCGTGTATCACGATGATTTTTACTTGCTCCTAGCATAGTGGTTAATTTGCTTGAACTAGTATTGAACTTTTTCAAGTCATATTCCAATATCTTGATTTTATCAAGAGCAGCAGCTAAATCAGCCTCAAGACGTTTTTCTCGAGCGAGAAAAGCGCTTTCTCTGTCATCAAAACTAATTTGTTGAGAGTTAAACCTTGCTTCGGATTCTGCAAGTTTCTCTTCCAACAAAAGGTACTTTTGATAAAGATTATCACATTCAAGTGACTTCATACGTAGGTTTTCCTCAGAATCCTTGAGCATCGATTCGTTAGAACGATTCGAAACATAAACACCCGCGAAACATCTTCTCAATTGCTTGTTTTTTCGACAGAGAGGAGTCAGAAGAGGTGTGACATGAGAAATTGTCATCTTCTTCTTTTCCAACGAATTCAAAACCTTAACATACTCTGAGACTTCCTCATCAACCTCTCTATCAATATTTGAATCACCTTCATCAGAAAGTTCATCCAACTGTTCTTCCAGGAGTGTTTCCCAGTTATCAACAGTTTTCACATTAAGAGAATGTTTAGATATTAACATAGATGTGACAGTTCTCTCAGGTGAATCCAAGCTTTGAAAAACATCTGGTAATTTCTGACCTGGTACGTTATTAGAGATAGACTTGTCCATATTCAGATCGCTACAAACATAGACTTGTAAGGTCTTTAAACGTGTTTGCCTGCTCTGATACCAATTGAAAAAGCGGGGGTACAACAACCACACCCAATATTTCGATTAGCAGTCTGTATGGACTAACTCTAATATACTTTCAAGAGAATCAACTAGACTCAATCTTAATAAAGTATATCAAGGAGTTATATCTCTCTTTCTTGATTCAATTCTTACTCAAGCAAATAGAAATCTGCGAGTTTAATTGAATACAAGAGAAATCACTTGAACGGTACCAAAGACCAATGTTCAAGGATCAATCAATTTCAATAAACAACCAAAGGTCGGATTTCCCAATTGATTGATTCAAACGCACAACCTGTGATATTTCAATTATATAACAAAATATAATGCGGAAAAGAAATAACACAGACATCAGAAGTTTTGTTTACGAGGAAACCGCAAATGCAGAAAAACCCCGGGACCTAGTCCAGATTGAACACACACTGTATTAAGCCGCTACGGACACACTAGCCTACTACAAACTAACTTCGGTGCAGGACTGTAGTTGAACCCCAATCAATCTCACACCGATTCAAGGTACGATTGCGTTCCTTACGTCTCTGATCCCAGCAGGATACTACGCACTTGATTCCCTTAGCTGATCTCACCCACAACTAAGAGTTGTTACGACCCAAAGTCGAAGACTTTAATAAACAAATTTGTATCACACAGAAAAGTCTATAGTAATAGATAAATCTATCTCCCACAGAAATACCTACAAGTTTTGTTCCGTCTTTTGATAAATCAAGGTAAACAGGAACCAATTGATAACCCGGACTTATATTCCCGAAGAACAACCTAGTATTATCAATCACCTCAAAGTAATCTTAATCGACACGGCGAAAGAAGATATTGTGGAATCACAAATGATGAGACGAAGATGTTTGTGACTACTTTTATATCTTGCCTGTCGGAAATATTAATCTCAAGCCAATCGTTACGATTGTACTCAAAACGATAGAATCAGCAAGATCAGATCACACAAATGAAGTCTTTAAGTCGTTAACCTGGTTTTCTGATAGGGTGTAGAATACATCCTATTTACTATCTATTGTTTATACTTTCTTTGCTATTTTTCTTGTAAATTATGTATTTTACGTTTGTTTTGAGTTTTATAGCTACTTTGGAGTCGCACGGAGGAAAAGAAGAAGAAATCACCCAATTTGAGCCAAAAGGGCAAAAAGGTCATTTTACAGGCGATTGATATATGGAGCCCGGTCAAGGTTAAGGGCCAACTTTTGGAGAAGTACTAAGGGGCGACCACATGTGTTATAGGGCACTCAATTTGGGGTGTCCCCTAGCACGTGTAGTGGGGTATCCTTATCCATCCCCTACTTTTAACCCAACCCGCCTCGATCGAGAAGATAATATCTTCTCTTCTTACCTCTCTTTCACCTGAGATCTACTAAAACTGAGAGGAGGAAATCGGATCGAAATATAAGATGGGTCTGTGATTAAATAGCCGAGTTTGAGGGTTTGTTGTAAATTGATCAAGAGAAGAAGATGTTGCTGATAGAGATTTCAGACGGAATTCCTTTGAATGGGTTTGAGCAAGATAGAAGAAAGGGGATCTGGTGGATGTAATGATGAATGGGTTCGAATCAGATAGGGGTTTGATGAAGAACGATATTGTGATATGGAGAAGACAGGTGCCGCTCGATCGAATTGACGCTGATGAGCCGCTGCTGTGAATTGTGAACCAGATGAAGAAATCGAGGGTGATGCCGTGAAGATGGAATTGTAGATGGAGCTGAGCTGAGTGAACCAGTGAGGATGGGGGTGAGTTGTTGCTGCTGAAATAGGGAAGAGATGTTGATACTGTTGATTGGGTTCAGCTCGAATTGAGTTTGGATCCAGTTCAGATGGTGCGGTGGTGAGTCTCATTGGTGGAGAAGGAAACACCGATGGAATGGATGCCATAGATGGTAATGAGAAGTGCTGCTGTCTGTAATTGTGACTCAGAGAAGAAGAAGATGCGGAAATTGAGCTCCTGGAAGAATTGATGGTGTTGGTTCTCTGGTCCAAAGAATTGGGTCGAGTTGAAGATCGAGAGGGGAGAACTGATAGAGAATTGATGGTGTTGGTGCTCAATGAAGCTACAACAGATGATATTGCAGCCAGATTTGGGGTTTGAATGGGTTTTGATTGAATGGCTTGAAACTATAGATGTATGTATAGGAATTCTTAACAGAGGTGAAGACATAGATCGGCTGAATTTGGCACGGGAATGTCGTATAAACAATCGAGAACTCGCCGGTTTTACGACACCGCGATTCAACTCGGCGATGACCGATCCAGGGCGGTCCAACTCGTGAGTTAGGTCAATCACCGAGTTGAATCTTGACTCGGTGTCCGAATCCCCGAGCATTTGACCAGTTGACTAACGGAGACCGTTATCCTGACCGTTAACTCTGACGGATCAGTGACGGAATATTCCTTTGACGGAGAAAAGATTTCGGCGACTATTCCGGCCGGATTCCGGCCATAATACCAGCTTTCCGGCGACCAAAAAATTCCAGAATTTTCTGTGGACTTCTCTCATGGGTGTGAAGACTTGGACTAGGAATTGGATGGAGAATTTGGCTCAAATTTGGAAAGAGAAGATGGAAGATGAGAAAGACTTGAATTTGGAAATTGAATTGCTAAAGGAAAAGGATTCTATTCCTTGGAAGATTTGGAGAATATTGAAGCCTATAAATAGAGAAGTTTTCTACATCTTTTACACACCTCTTTACACACACAACACTTGTGTTTTTGCTAGCTTTTGAAAATTCTTCTTTTTAATTATTTGTGTGAACTTGAAAATTCTCCTTTTAATTATTATTTTGTGTGAATTTCAAAAACATGAGTAGCTAATTTTCTTATTGATTGAGGATGAATTCCTAGTTCTTAATATATGATTTGAGTTTTGTTTCAATTCTATCTTGAGATTTTTCACATGATTATTGTTTGTTTTTACTAATAGGAATGTTCATTCATTCATGATTGATTGATAGATTGTTTAGAGTGCACGCTAAATTGATTTGTTAGTTTAATCTAAATCTAGTATAAGTTAGGGAATAAGTAATCGTTCTTGACACTTTACACAAGTAGAAAACACGAGACCTTGCGGAGGGATTCCGTGGAGCGATTGTGTGTAAAAACAACGCTAGAAAGTGGACCAAGCGAACCGAGTTTAACTACTAGTACTAAACCTAAATTCATAGATCTTAATGCATTCGGGGAATTACATCTTGTAAGCGAACCTCAAGGTGGTTCTTTTGAATAGAATCTGATAACTAAGCGGACTTGTTACTCAGTGAAATAAGGGATTTTGGGGCTAGCTAAGCGAACCTTCTATCCTACGGTTGGTGATAATCTGTGACTAATAACAAGTAAAAAAGAACATAACTTTAATCATTGTTTTGCAACGAAGAAGGATTCCTTGATCTTGTCTCTCTTATTGATTTCAACTTTATCTTTCAATTGCTTTGTTTATTTTCTTTTGCTTTATACATCCCCCCTTTTGTGACAATTTTTACAACTAGAATCTCTTGCTCC
Source organism: Papaver armeniacum (assembly GCA_023531295.1). Lineage (NCBI taxonomy): Eukaryota > Viridiplantae > Streptophyta > Magnoliopsida > Ranunculales > Papaveraceae > Papaver > Papaver armeniacum. The sequence continues at coordinate 261,168 of JAJJWW010005809.1, read as the reverse complement.
TCGTGGGAACGAACTTGACTTCCATTATATTATTTTTAATTGAGTGGAAATATTAATTAATTTGATTGCACCTACGACACGCATCATTTTCAAGAAGAAACCTAAGGTTAAAGGAGAATCGACTCTAGCTAATACAACTAGTATCACACGGAAGGTGTGGGGATTAGGTTTCCCAGTTGCTAGAGTTCTCCCTTATATAGTCTTTCAAATCAGGATTTGCAATCAATGTTAGCTTAGTAACAAAGCATTCAATATTCACCGTTAGATGAAAACCTGATTAGATTCAAGCTAATATCTTTCAACCGTTGGATCGAAAACTTAGCTTGTTACACACAAATGAAATGTACGATTTTAGGTTTGTGTAACCGTACCCAAACAGGTACATTTGTTGGTTCAACAATAGTTAACCAAATGGTTAGCCATATGAGCACTTATATATCAACCATATTCTTCTTCACCATAACTAGTTCAAATGACTCAAATGAACTAGTTAGAGAGTTGTTCAATTGCTAGGAAATCTTATGTAACTAGTTCAAATGCTCTAACAATCTCCCCCTTTGTAAGGAAATCTTATATAATGCTGAAAAGAAATAGCACAGACACCAGAAATTTTGTTAACGAGGAAACCACAAATGCAGAAAAACCCCGGGACCTAGTTTAGATTTGAACACCACACTGTATTAAGTCGCTAAAAACTCTAGCCTACTACAAGTTAACTTCGGACTGGAATGTAGTTGATCCCTAACCAAGTCTCGCACCGATTAAGGTACAGTAGCGTTCCTTACGCCTCTTGAATCCCAACAGGACTGTGCGCACATGATTCCTTTAGCTGATCTCACCCACAACTAAGAGTTGCTACAATCCAAAGTCGAAGACCTATAAACAAATCTGTCTCCCACGGATATGTCTATTTTGGTTTTGTTTCGGTCTTTAGATAAATCAAGGTGAATAGGAAACTCAACTAATAATTCTGTCTTATACTCCCGAAGATCAGCCTAGAAATATTAGTCACCTCACAATAACCTAATTGATTAACATAAGAAGTTATTGCGGAATCACAAGATTCTGAGACAAAGAACTTTTGTGATTGCTTATTATATCTTACCTATTAGAGATGAATCTCGTGTAAATCTTATAGAAGATAAAACTCAATAAGATAGAACAAGTAAGATAAGAATACACAACTACAAAGAAAATTATTGGATCTGGCTTCACGAATCCCAAATGAAGTCTTCAAGTCGTTAACCTAATAATGGTTTTGGAAAATCTAGGTTAAAGAAGAATCGACTCTAGTTTGCAACTAGGACCCACGAAAATGTCGGGATTAGGTTTCCCAGAAGCTAGAGTTCTCCCTTATATATCCTTTCAAATCAGGGTTGCTTACAATCAAAGCTAAATAGCTTAGTAACAAAGCAATTGATATTCACCGTTAGATGAACTCCTGATTTAAGATTCAAGCTAAGTCTGCTTAGAAATTAAGTAATCAATCTCCACCGTTAGATGGTATTAGCTTGATACACACAAATGAAATATACTTATATTTAGATATGGATGAACCGTACCCAAACATGTATACCTTGTTGGCTCAATAACAGTTAACCGTAGTTAGCAATATTAACACTTATAACTTGCCATATTCATCTAACACTTCTAGACCAAATATGATGATCAATCAATCAAATGAATCCAAATATGTTTCAAGAGAGTTGTTCAAATGTGAACCATTTGAAACAAAATCGGTTTGGTTTGTAATTGTACAAAGTACTTATACAAGAACCAATTCATGAACATAATGCCACGGTTTGAAAACTAGTTTACATACCTTATATCATTAAAGTTCCAGGGACTTTAGTTCGTAGGCGAACCTGAGTTCATGAGTATGAAAGTCAGACTTATCGATTTTAGAACTTAACCAATGTGTTCGCAAACTGAGTATGCGAACAACAGTTCCGGACTTAGGCTTTGTCCAGCCTTTCACAAACAGAGTACGCGAACAACAACTCTGGACTTATACTTGTCTAGCCGTTCGCAAACAAGGTACGCGAACAACATCTCCGAAATTTTTCACAGGTAAACCAGTTCGCAAACAATAGTTCGGACTTGAACTAGACTTACACAGTTAGCATACAAAGTATACAACCTGTATTATATCTAGACATGGTAGTCATTCTAAAAACTCTCATTTAATCATTGAAACATCCTTGGAAGACAACAATGGTAATCTTACACATACCACTAGCTTCAGGTAATTTTCAAGTGATTAATCGATCAATAAGAACCTTCCCAAGTTGACATCAAATGATTGTCTCGCACAAATCATGTAAGATTTTCAAGGTAATTTTCACATGATCATCTTTGACTTAATATTTGGTTTTCACCAAATAAATTGTCTCCAACTAACTCGTCAAGTATACAATGAACTTAGCTAAAGCTAAAAGCTTTGAACACGTATTTCGAGAAATAGATAAACAAGATAAACTCGACTCGAAATATCAAATGTGTATAATGTAAAAGTCTATATAGCTATACGACTTAGTCTCATTAGAAGATATAATAGAATAGACTTATGAGTGATAGATAAGTTTTAGTCTCCACATACCTTTTGTTGATGAATTTTCTCCAAGCTCTTCAATAGATCTTCTTCTTCAATTGGTGAACGTCGTGAAGTCTATATAGCTTAACTACACACTTCTATCTTAATCCGAGACATAGCTATAAGTATACCAGAAATCAAGTATATAGTTTTGATCAACTAAACTTGACAAACAAGCTTGAGATAGCAACGCTTGCGATTTCGACCGAGCAGTGCTCTAACAATCTCCCCCTTTGTCAATTTTAGTGAAAAAACTATCAATATATATGGATTACAAAATAAATAAACTTTGTAGCTTACCATCCATCATGATTGATTTCCTTGGCTCTTCAACTTCCATGAATTCTTCGTTACTTCAAGTTCTTTATAGATTCTGAATGTGTTCAACTCAGCATCATTGTTGTTGAAGATCCGTAGACATAACAATATGAAAAAAAAAGTTCTCAAACATTGTTATACAATGTCATAGTATTATTATATAGAATCAAAGTCCAGTTGGATCACAACTTTGAAATAATACTATGGTGATATGTATCACTCCCCCTTAGTCAATACTTCCATCCATCTTATAATGAAAACCACTCCCCCTTACATGATGATCCGTAAACCATATGTATGTAGTGTGAACTACCAAATAATTCTCCCCCTTTTTGTCAATATAAATTGGGAAAGGTACGAAAACTATGAGATCATAATGAATTTCTCAAAAGATAATTCATCACTAAAAGAGAACATATCAACTTTGTTTCGATTATTTCACATAGTCGAAACTTAGTGTATTCACCAAGGAGTTTATAAAGATACAACTCCTTAAAAATTCCACAACCGCTCTCCCCACAAAGATATGGCAATTAAGCACAAGTTCATTTAAGAACTCGTCCCCATTTGATGTCATTCCCAAGAGAACAACGCGAGCGACCTTACTTTTACGAGAAAAGAAGGATTTCTTTGGACATTAACAAATCACATGGATTTGTATCCAGTAAACTCGAATAAATTAATCACAAGAAGACCTTATTGATTAATTTAATCGGAAATCACTCAACATAAGAAAACTTACTGAGTAAATACAATCCTTTCACATAAAATTGGATCAGGGAAAAATCAATACTGCGGAATTTTCTCAAATAGTTCATTCTATCTTTTATCAATATTTGCATGAGTTAAGATTCACTCTTCCTTTGGTTAATCACTTGATCCCAGCAACTTGCAGCTGGCTTCTTCTTTGCAGTCCTGGATTTTAGTTTTGGCAGGTGGATATTTCCGGTCTTAGCTGCGAGGGAAGAGCGGTAGTTCTTTTTTATGTATTGCAGTTCAATAGTTTTAGCTTTTTTGAACTTTATCTGCATTTTTAAGCGCATCTGTCTTTGCTCTTTGGTTTCACAGTTCACTGACCTTCTAGGTAGTGATTGTCTAGAATGGACTTGTAGTCATGTTTTTCGAGTGATTCAGTCTCAGGTTGTTGAGACTGTGGGTCTGTTTCTTTTGTAATTGTTGGCCTGGTTTTTCTTTTCAATATAACCTTCTTCATTTAAAAAAAAGAAGCATTCTTTTCGTAAAAATAAATAAACCAAAGTCCCCCTCTTTCTTTTAAAAAAATATAAAAAATTGGCGGACCTCTAGATTATCTTTTTTGTTGGCGGTTTATAGAAACCGACATATCGCACCGAATCCTTCACGATTAATAAAGGTTGATACCACTTCTACTAGCGGCGGGTACCAATCCAGAATCCAATGGCTGAGATTACTTTGTCCTATATGAATTCTTATCCTCCCCTAACAAATACAGTAACAGCCTTTAGCAAATCGTGAAATCCATTGGCCAGGTTTCCGTTTCAATTTCGATTTCATCCAAAACCATTCCAAATAATATTACGTGCAAGCTGCAACCCTACCCAGAATATCTTGTTACATATTTGCCCTTAAATTTTATATAAACAGCGAAATAACCATTGAAGATGAAGAATCAAGGATGGCGCGTAGCGGGAGAGTTTTGCCCTATATAAAGCCATTGTGTTGAACATTGCTTAGAGACAAACTTGACAACAAATAAAACCCGAAACTGGTGAAAAACGTCCTTTCACAGAAGAAGAGAGAGAAAGAGGGAGAAAAAACAAAGAGGAAAGAAAGAGAGAGACTCGTGTAGCCTCGTTTTCTGTGATGCGTGGAAGGAGTGCCAGAAAATGGCGAGATCGTGTTCTTCTTCTTCTTGTAATGAGAACAATTTAAACCTTTCATCATCTTCAAAATGGCCGGTCATACCATTCTTCATTATACCAAGCCCTAATTCTCATCTTTTTCTAACCTCGTCAAGGTTCTCATAGATCTTAGAAGGTAAAAATTTTGACAACTTATTTCCTTAATTGTCTGATTCTTTACTTTTTTTGGGATATTTGATGTTTTATTTTCCAAAAACCTACATTGTTAAATTTATCATGTTTTGTGATTTCTGATTTTTCTTTTTCTGCTTTTGACTCTGTATTTGTTGATTACTTTATTGAGTAGAAAAACGCGTTTCTGTACGAATCTCATATTAAATTTACAATCATGTTGTTCTAATTTAATGCTTTTTCTGTTTGATTCTTTTGTTGCTTAATTTTTTTACTTAAATTTTTTTGTGTAGGTAGGATTTTGAGAAAGGATATTTTCAGAGATGGCGGAAGTACCAAAATTGCTGTATATTGTTGTGTTAGACGATAATGAAGATAAGAAGAACAATAATAAGAAGAAGAATGAGAAAGAGAAAGATGGAAAAACAACTGATAATTCGTTTCGATATACAAGGTCTGTGTTACAGAGCACTCTACAACTCATGGGTTGCAAAGCTAGACATGCTTTTAAGGTGATTAAAATTCTACTCTCAGATTTCTTACTTTCCTACTTTCTGGCTAAATGAATTTCAGTTAGTTACTTTTGATTTTAAAGAAGAAGAAAGGTTGAATGAATTTCATCGTGCTATATTTGATTGTAGGTGTTTGGCAAGATTTGAAGTCGTTTTCGTATATTTGGGCTTTTAGTTTGTAATTACTAGTTTATATCTTTGGTGATCATTGAATTGTGCATGCACACCTTGTTCAATTGATAAATTTTTTTGATTGCACAGCCGAAAGTACGACTATTTGTGGGACCATCTTAATATACTTGCTATCTGATATAATTAATAGTTGATTGATTGTTATGGTTGGAGCTCTTAGATTGTTTTGTCGTTGTTTTGGATTTTTGAACGGCAGTATCTATGTATCGTTTATAGCCTGTGAGCTTTGCTAGAAGGAATTGGGAGATTTTACGAGGAATTCGTGCTAGTGAAGATCGTAGATTAGGTTTAATTTTTTGTACGAAGACTAACGAGGATACTTGTTGGGAACACATGGACCCATCAACTTTGAAATTACTAACATAGAAGAAAATTTGCTCCTCGAAGCCATTTACGTGGTTTTTGGAACTTCAATATGTCTGTGTTCATGGTTCTCTTTTCTTCATTATCAAATTTAATGTTGATAGTTAGTTAGTTAGTTCAAATCATTGGATGCAGATCTGAAGGTGCAGAGGCAATTAAGGGAAGTAGTTTGTTCGAGATAATTTGAAACCGTAGTTTTTTGGTTTATGTGTTAACCAAATTAAGAGAATAGTAAAAAAATAGGAAAATTATTGTGAGTGTTCACTTCTAGGAACTTTCTACATAAGAGGAAAAAATACCTTGAGAGACAGAGACAAACTATTCACATGCAATCTCTTCTCGTCTTACAATTCCAATCCGTATGATTGCCAACTTGTTTCGGAGGATGTTACTGAGTACAAGACTTGTTATGATCCAGAACTAGCAGCTAAAAGTGTCAGTAGTTTAAATTGCAGTTTCATATCGATCTCCTTTCTTAGTTTGACTTCAGTGTAACTTCGGATCTTTTTAATGTAGCACAAGATGATAGCACATCGCAACTTCCTAAATTCGATACAATCGTTAAAATTTCTTGACTTTCATTTTATGTTCTGTCGTTATATTAGTATAGTATTATAGAAGTGAAATGAAAAACTTGGCTGAACTTTTTCAATTGCTTTGCCAGATTAGCAGAAGGGTTTTTGAAGTGATACGAAAATCCTCATTAGTGACCACGCCTCCTGCGGGGTCTGAAGCATCTGGAAATGATAATAAAGAAAACAACAATGTTGAAGTGGGGGAAGGGGATAATGCCAGCCTTACAGTTATGGAAAATGAAGACATCGCCAGTAAACCATTCGAGTTGTACAAAAGGCAAACAACTATTGTCATTCGAAGAGAGGCGTTCTTGGATGTTGTTTGTGATGCTCTTTCAGTATATAAGTATGTAGGTGCTAATCAGAGGGCTGATCTGGTTTTGGCTTGCAGGTGTAGCATCTTCTCTCCAGAAAATGTTTGAGAAAACTTTATTGACACATTTGTTTTGTGTGTGAAACCTTTCTGGTTCATGTTATTGCTTTTATCTTTTTTATTTGATTCTAAAGTGCTGTTTTGGTGTTTAGAGTTCGAGAAAGAAAGGAATCTGTGACTGTGTTGTTATGTGGTACCAGTGGGTGTGGCAAGTCGACTTTGTCCGCGTTGCTGGTAAGTCCATTCTCTCATTTTCTAGAATATTCGTTCGCTCTTGACACAATGTTTTCTCTCTTTTACCACCTAGACTGAAACTCTGGTTGTGGATATGTCTGTTTTCAGGGCAGCAGATTGGGAGTTACAACTGTGATTTCGACTGACTCAATCAGGCACATGATGAGGAGCTTCGTGGATGAAAAACAGAATCCTCTATTATGGGCTTCAACCTATCATGCCGGGGAATATTTGGATCCTGTTGCAGTCGCAGAATCTAAGGCTAAAAGGAAAGCTAAAAAATTAGCACGACTTCCCAGAGAGGATTCACCAGACATGGTTCAAAACAGAAACCCTGATGGTAGAACTTCAGAAACAAATACTTCCTGCAATGAGTTGATTGGTCCAAAGCGGATGGCTGTTGAGGGGTTCAAAGCTCAAAGTGAGATGGTTATTGACAGTCTTGACCGGCTAATTACTGCATGGGAAGAGCGGAAAGAGTCGGTGGTAGTGGAAGGTGTTCACCTGAGCCTTAACTTTGTGGTGAGCAGTTTCCCCTAACAGCACTCATCCTATTATTTGTGAACTTTGGTCATTTTGTCCATTTAATGGGGCACTGTACACAACTCACTAGTAGCAAGTTCTTGTTATATTGTTAAATTCCCGTCTCATCTTTCAGATTTGATAGTTTAAATCGTGCGGATTAGATTGCATCAAGACACTCATGAGTCTGCCATATGGTTATGGGCTTGCGAAATTTTGTTTAGTGCAGAAATTTGTCTCTCTAGATTCAGCTGCTTGGATCTAAGAATATTTTGATTTTGCAGGTGGGACTTATGAAGAAACATCCCTCAATCATACCTTTCATGGTTTACATCAGCAATGAAGATAAACACATGGAACGGTTTGCAGTACGCGCAAAGTACATGACATTGGATCCAACAAAGAACAAATATGTTAAGTATATCCGCAACATAAGAACCATTCAAGAATACTTATGCAACAGAGCCGATAAACACTTAGTCCCTAAGATAAACAATACCAATGTCGACAAGAGTGTGGCAGCAATCCATGCCACTGTTTTCAGTTGCCTGCGCCGAAGAGAAGCGGGGGAGCAGCTGTATGATCCTTCAACAAACACCGTGTCCTTGATAGAAGAGGAATACAGGCATCAGTGTGCTGCTAATTCGCTGAGCTCTAAGGGTATGTTTCAGCTGATTCAGAGGAAAGGATCTTCCAGACATCTTATGGCTTTGTTAAATACGGATGGCTCTGTTGCAAAAGCATGGCCAGTTGAATCAGATGGCAATGGGAAACCCATTTCAGGTTATGGTAGTGAGAAGGGCATAGGTAATCCTATGTATGGACCCTTGTTAATTGGCAAAGCTGAACCAGTCAATCTTCAGTTTGGTAACTTCGGAATCAGCGCATTTCCCAATGACACTGGTGGCACCAGCCATGCAGGAAGTGTTGATGAGACTGACACTGGGAGCAGATACCACTCTTCCTGCTGCAGCTCCCCGAGAATGATGTCAGATGGAGCTGCAAAGGAGGTATTTACTAATTGCATATGTTACCCTTTTTCAGCACTTCATAACTTATTGCATATGCAATGGCCTATCCGAAACATTATATTGAGAAAATGTATGTGCTTGCAGCTCAAAGAGGAATTATCAGTATCCGGCAGTGAGGAAGAAGCTGATGATCCTCCAGAGGCAGATAGTGATGAGGATCTTAGTGACACAGATGACAAAAACCATGAAGATGTAAGAATGAGTTTCAGGCTCATCACTTCCATTCCTTAAAGACACATTGAGGAACCTAACCCTGAAAAATGGGCGTAGTTAAAGAAAGACCTTACCCATAGCATGATAATTGTAACTTGATTCTTGAGCTGATATGAACTAACAACATTTCATTTTACTCACAGATTGAAGGCTCAGTGGACGAAGAGTCAACCAAGTCTGATGAGGAGTATGAAGACTTGGCAATGCGGGATGGCCAAGAAAACGGATACTGGTCAGATGATGAGGGGGATCTTAAGAAAATGGTGTCAATTCTTGGAAAAGGTGGTGATGCGGGAAACGGGAAATACCAAGAGAATCTCGATATTTTCCTGAAAAACAGGAGTGGAATGTTGTCTGAGCCGTCCTGTGCTTGCTCCGCCATGTTGTTGGAAACGAACCAGGAAACCATGCCTTTGGCTAGCACCAAAGTCAGACTTCGAAGACGTTCCCTTAGTATTCCAGCAATGGGGAAGCGGGGGTCTTTGGTTAATGGGCCCATCCTTTCTGGAGCACCTTAGGCTCAGAGGTAGAAAAACAGAAAGGAAAAGAAAAGAAGTTGCCTCAGGTTTTTTGTAGATTACTTACTTTTTTTTCTTTGGTTGGTGAGGTTTTGTTAGGCAGTGGAGTCAACATTCCATTTTCTTTCTTTGTAGAACGCATGTCGGGAATCTTGTGAATCTGTGTCATTGAAGTAGACGTGTTATCTTTGAGCAGGCTCAAGTTCAGACCTGCTTCTTAATCTTTCATTATTACAATGTTGGTAAAGTTGGTGTGCAGACAAATTCTGCCCTAGGCCATGGGTTAGAGGCATATTACTGGACTTTCCTTTCTTCTCCGTTTACGTTTCTTTTCCTTCCCTGAATTGTACTTGTATCTTTGACGTAGAATTCTATTTCAGTTGAATAACACGACAGCAAGAAAGATGTGATTGGTCTACAAATTGGAAGACCACGTTTGTTTTCAGATGCAAAAATAGAAAAATTCTTGATCTTCTCTTGGAATTTCTTTTACTTTGAAAACTAGCAATAGAACAACAAAATATCCAAAGCATTTCATATTTAAATAAAAAGCTGAAAAACTCCCGAAGTCAGAAAGACAAGACGCGACAAAAAGGCAGACTTCTTCTACCACTCGGCTGAACTGTACAGTTCCATTTGCCCATTCAGCTCTGGATTTCTTGAACACATTACGGAACTTGTACATTTTTGTTCGTTATGTTATTTCCTCTCTCTAAGGCAGACCATCTACAAAGAAACCTGCTTCTGTACTCTCAATTTCCTACACATCCCTAAAAATACCTCCCATAGGGTATTCCGCTACTTCACCTTCCAATACGATAGCCTGCTATTTGTACATTTTGGGAGAGGGAAACAAGCGGACTCTTTTTCATTGAGGCAAACTATTTTTTGTTTTATTTTTCTTATCTACAATGCGATTTTCAACGGAAAACAAAGACCCAGGTAAACATCCCTGTACAACCGCTGTCCTTGTTAACTGTACAGTATCTTTTATCACATTTATTCTTCATCCATCTCTGCTGCAAGACTTATGCAGAACACAGGGATGACATCCCTATACATCTTTCTGCAAATTCGATATAACAGAAAAGTATATTTCAGATACTGAAAACATATAAAGATTGCCCAGAAGGAAAAGGAGGATATGTTTTCAATAGTAATTCCCACCTCCGGCGGTTACGAGCTTTTCAACACGAGCAACAATGTGTTTGCCATATGTGTATCTCTTGAGAGTATTCAAATGGACCCGCACACGTGAGAGAATCAACTCACGGCTATGATTGTCGCAAGTCTCGAGAACCTTCTGAACAACATAGTTCCCAAATTGATCTTTCATCATTGCCTGCAATTGTGTTATACACCTTGGCTTTAAAACTCTGAAGGTTAATCAGTATATGGTCCGTGGAGACAGAAGTACCACATATATCATAGTTTTACACACACAGATAAAGGGGAAGAATCTCGTAACATGTTTAGCCTATGAGCGTAACTCTCCTTGAAAAGAGGGTTACAAGGAAAAGAGTGTCAAGGCTTGTATACTTGCAAATTCAGAGAATCAACGAGACATGACAGAGAAAATCACTCCTACGATGAATATGATCTCATGCGCAAACATAAAACTGAAAAGACAAATATCCAGCACAAAATAAGATGAACTGGAAATACGTAAGGACGTGTGAGCCTGACAAACCTGCAAAGGTTCGTTCTCCTCAGTAGAGCCAAGCATCTCCTTTACCAAAACTTGCCGCTCTTCAGGACCTGCAAAAGTTAAACATTTCTCCACAACATTGGAGGCAAATTTCTGTTGACTCATTTTTACTATCAACCCACTAAGCTTGTTGATTATTGCAGATCGTTCATGTGGCTTCCCATGTTCCAGGACGTGCTAATCATAAGGCAAACAAAATAAAAAAAAACATCAGGGAGCGGAATAGAACTACATATACTAGAATATGATCCGAGAGAAAAATTGTTCTTATGACCTATTATCTCTGTGAGAAATGGAGGTAATGAGCTGAAGATTAGAGTGATCGACTCAGAAAATGGTATAACAGAAACAGTATCGGGATCATGGTCAAGGTATAGGAACCGGATAACAAGCAAAATTACAGATAGAAGAGGTGCGATGTAAGCTTCTCAAAAGCCATAGCTGGACATATCCAGTCAGATGCTGCAAGTAGCAGATTTAGGGTTTGGGACATGTTTTTCAAAGATAAACTCAGATATTGAATATTTTCCTATGCATTTACAAAGAAAGAAATACTCAAATGATGTGGAAAAAAGTGTACCTGGACAACATAATTTCCATATTGATCTTGAGCCAAAGTACAAACAGAGTGCATGATTTCCTCCATTATAATACGTTGTGTTTTTACGTCATCACAGTGCTCAAGGACCCTCTGATAGCATACAGAGTGAAACCATTCAGTTATCCATGCATACTGCATATAAAGACTCACTAAACAAACCAGTTACCGAAATGCACCTGAATGACACGGCAGCCATACGGATGCATGGAGAGTGACACAACCTGCCCGTAGAAGGATGAGATAATAAACTGAATCCGATCTTGAGGGACACACTCGATACACTTCTGTATGACATGGTTACCATTCTGATCACGAACACATTTCATAATTGAACCATCAAGCTCTGCCACCATACGAGTCTGCTGATCCACATCCACCACCTCCAAAGCCTTGACAGAACATTAAACATCTTATCATGCATGCTCAGAAATTTTTATAATGCAACAAGTGTGTGGATCATAGCATAGCCGTACTATTTAACTGTCATAAGGGAAAACCAATTTAAATTTGATTTGAAGAAAACACTAGGACAGTTAGAGACGACGTACAACGCCATAACACTAGTAAAGCTGAAGGAACAGAACTAAGGGGGAAAAGGAAGAAGAAGTGTCAAAGCTAGATGAAAGACCTTCTGAATCACTCTGCAACCATACATTTGAAGACTCAGCGGCAAAACATGACCCGTGAGCTGGTCAGACAACTCCTTTCTTTGGCTTTCTGTGCCGTGCTCAAAAAACTGTAAATTGATGCAAAATTGTGCATATAAGTATGCTATCAATGAGATACACTTACTGGGATAAGTGAATGGAAAAGTAGATACTTTTTGTATGACATAGTTTCCAAAGACATCGGTCATCAAATTACGAGCATGAGGGATGATCTTTGGGAAGATCTTGTTCTTTTCCTCAACTGTGGCACTTTCTAGTTTTGTTTGGATAAATCGACTTCCATATTGATCCGCACTAAGTTGAAAGAAAAGGAAAATTTCAGTACCTACTTTATCACAATAAGAGTAGAACACCACCAAACTAGAGCAGAATAAAAATACCTGAATTCAACCACATAATCAACAATTTCCGAGAGTTCAAAACTCCTGGCTTTGTTGGTTTTGAACTCTTCCAATAAGGATGATCCATAGCTTTCTTCTACTTTTTCACCATCACCAGAGAGCCAAGATCCTAGAGATCCTCCAGTTGTGCCCCTCAACATAGAAGGAAAACTAGAGATCCTCTGATTCTGTAACACGGGGCTTCCAGATACCACTGAAGGAATAGATCTGGTCATTAGGTTCCTAGAATGTTTCATGCTGTGACCAAATGCAGGACTCCTTAAGTATGGATGAGTCAAACTACTAGATTTATCCAAAAATGGCATGTCATAGGGATTCTGTTGGGCAATTAGTGCTTCAAGATAAGCCCTATGAAGCGCAATCATATCTACATGTGAATAATTCCTTCCTGAAAAAGGGTCTGTTGGGCTTGTTGCAGCCTGTGCTGAGTAATCAGAAGCTCTTTGCATACACTGTACATAAAGAGGGTCCACAATTGGGACCTGAGGGCCAGACCTCACTTGATTTCTGTTTCCATCTAGACTTCGTCCCATACTGCTAATAAAATTTGCACCTGAAAGTAAACATCCAAATTGAAGCATTCAAAGTGGTGCTACTGCGACTGAACACGAGGAATATTATCACGAAGAGAACTGACCTGTATCGAAATGATTAACTGAATCCTGTCCATTATTGATGGGATATGTCTCAGGCATATGGCCAGGCAAGCTCCTATCTGGCATATCTGTACTCTGATAGCGAACAGCTTGGTCAAAACTTGCAGACCCAGCATAAGGTCCTTTCTTGTACACATTAGCAGAAGCAGATGTTCCTTTTCTGAAGTTTGATTGCGCATTGCTATTCATCTCAGAAACACTAGCATCTGTGAGATTGTCGTTTTTGTTTGCCAACTCCTTGTATATGGAAGGAATTGGCAATGTTACGGCCTCAGTCTTCTTGACGAGATGCTTCTGCAGGCTCTGACTATGATCATTTGGCATACCAATATGGAAACTAGGCTGGACATCAAATTCCCGTTTGAGCTGGGATAGGTCGTGACCAACTTCATCTACAAGTCTAGTTTTAGACAGGCTTAAACCAGACAAAGAAGCTGCAATGGAAGCACGATCCTCAGTGCTTGAAGGAAGACCATCGAAGGTGTTTGCGTCAAGAACATTTTTTTGGTCAACTAAACTACCTCTTCCTCCTACTGGAGGCAAACCAGGTCCAATAGCCCTGGCTGCCAGATGAGATTCAGGGGTAGTACTTCTTTGTATAGATGAACCCACGGCCGATGCAAATGTATGAGAAAGGGATGATCCAGAACTATGAACCCTGACTAGCCTGGGGGTAGTACTCCTGGAATGTATGCCATCTATAGAGTTTAATCCACTGTGCAATTGTGTCACTTCAGAATCAGGAGTACCCATTGGATCAACATCGCTGAAAGCATTACGGCTAACTGGGCGTGAGAGATGACCTGATATCGGTGTAGGTTCACCAAGTCCTTCCTGCAACCAAAAGAAAAGCATTATCCCGTGCTGTGTTTCAAACTAATTCAACCAACAATCTACTGACCTTGAAAGTCCCATGCAATATGAATATTTTCGAACAATAAGAAATGACCAACAACTGAACTGAACGAGAGTACCAGACAAATAATGCACAAAATACAACCATGGTTGTGGAAGATCAAAAGTGATAAACATGAATGCCTGAAAAGTGATAAAATGCAACACCAATTTCTAATTCACCAAACAAATCCATGAATTATGGTATTCCCAGAAGAACGTTTAAGTGCATCATTGCCGACTTGGGCATGCAAGTGACCATAATTAGCTGCTATGGCATGTTTACATGATACATGCTATCTATAGCGCCAAGCTAACAATTCTGCAGTTGTTTTCTAATCCTTGTATGAGTTATATCTCTACTTAAAAACCAGAGTGGCCCCTGATAATTTAAAGGTGTTATGTCATAAGAATTTTTCAAAAGCTCCCACTAGCCATAATACCTAAGTTTGAATCATCCACCTGTGACTAAATATTTATTGGTATTCTCCGAATGCCCGCTTTAGATTTTGATAATTTGCACTAAACTAGAACTGAAACACCATATAATAAAATGAGAATCACCTGGATCATATTGGCGAGACTCTTCCTCTTTTCCCCCAATCCCAAACCAATTAGACCATCTGTCTCCCTCTCAAGCCATTCTGCAGAAGGTTGTTGCTGCTGTTGATCAGCAAAGTTCCTTGATTTAACTCTCACCAAATCTGTTTGCCCATTTTCTGCCGAACTACCTGGCTGCAATGAGAAGAGTGATTTACTGCTATAATTCCTAATCAAATCCTCTTTCCTCCTATCTCCAATCCCACCAAATGCTTGTACCCTTTGTGCAATCCGCCAATCTTCTTTTGACATCGATGGTGGAGGCAGTCTAGGGTTATGATTCTCATGTGAATAATAATACGAATGATATGCAGGATGTGAACGAAGCTCTTCTTCTGAAGATGAAATTACATTGCCATGAGAATTCATCCCATTATTCCCATTCCTGTAAATTCCACCCACAACATCAAAATTATTCCTAGTACTAAACAAACTATCAAAAGCATTCAGAGATCCTTCCACAGTTGGTGGAGCGCTTCCACTTCGACAAATACTCGCACCCCTTTGTTTATCAAGAATCTCTTTTTCACGTCGCGTCATGATCAATTCAATCTCTTTTGATAAACTATCTTCTATAATGTTGTTCCCATTTGATCCTCCTCCCCCTCCTACTCCCATTCCATTTCTATATCTACGTTTCATTACCTCTAAATCTGAATACATCTGTAATGGATTTTCTATAACCATCTCTGTAATGACCCTGAAAATCCGACAACAACATACAAAGTTTTCTTCGAATCCGATGGAACCAACAATGTTAAACCTTAAAACCTAATAGATCTTCCTTAAAAAAGTCACGAGAGAGATCAAAGAGAATTTACATAATTCCATGCTGAGATTTTCTCTACGTTGTAACAAGATCTGAAGAGGATCATAAGATTTTAATGGAAACATTCAATAACTACTTAAAACGCGTCGAAGATTTAGTACGATTGAAAATGATAATAGACGTTAGATTCAGTAAATCGACGGTTTTTGGATGATTTTGATACACGTGCATGGTTATACCGGACATGGACCAACGCAAAAATAAAACCCGCCATATTTCCCGCCTCAGTTTTTCAGCGTATCAGCGTTGTTGGGTTGTAGCGATAGCGTTGAATTGTTCGGTTCAGATGCTGACGCATTGTTCATTAAGAGGATGGCGTTAAAATGTTCGGATCAGATGTTGAGGCATTTATCAGTGGTGCTACGATTAGGTTACTGGACGTGTAGTTGAGCTAAGAAGAAGTGGAGATAAGTCAAGGAGCGAGGAGTGGCAATTTTCTAGCAACGTTGACTTTGGTCAATATTTTTCTTCTTCTCGATTTTAAGGTATATTTAAAAATCCGGTTCGTTGTCTTTGTAATCGATGTCTAGTGTTGGTTGATTAGGTGTTTTTGTTTCTCGATCTATTCTAACAAGGGGTATTCAAATAAGATTTCAAATGATTTTCGGGGAGTTCTCAAATCTACTGTTATTCCATTGAGAGTTTTGGAGAGTCTCCCAATGTCTCTTGTTATTGGATAGAGACTTTTTTTAAGTCATTTAAATTCTCCAAAACTCCATGTTATTGGATTAGGATTTCATAAGAGTCACTCCAACACTCCTGTTATTCGAAAGAGAATTAAAAATCATGGACTTGTGTTTTTTAGAGATTTGGAGAGACTTTTTTTAGAAAATAGACATGGTAGAAATCTCTCCCAAAGAGATGATATTTTGAGAGACTTGAAAATTTTGGAAATTTTTGGTTTTGGGAGTGAACCAATTTTTTCTACCTCCCTTTTTGGTTTTGGGAGGCTCCATGTGCCATTCTGTTTTCCATAGTAACATTTATGCGTCCTTTTTTTAGACTTTGGCTGAGTCGTATAGAAACGGTAGAAAGTATGAGAAAGCCCTTGGGTTATATGTCGACGCTTTAACAGCCAATGCTGCCGCCACAACTTTTACATATCAAGAGCTTGCGTATGCCACTAAACAAGAATTTATGTTACGTGAAGGTGAAAACGGTATATCAAGTACTGCAACTGTGTGAGAACCTTCCCCAAACGGTATATCAAGTACTGAAACTGTGTGAGAACCTTCCCCTCTTGCCGACGAGGCGAAAAAGCATTTGCAAATTATTTTATTTTAAAGATTATGAGATAATTGATACTCGAGATTCTAAGTATGATATGCAAGTTTAGTTACTTCGCATAGGTTAATTTTTGTTCCATATAATGCTAAGATCTATGATATACACATCAATTATAAAAATTCTCATGCACATCTTTTATTTAAAAAAATTTTTGTTTCCTTTCATACGTATGATTTTCCATTTATAAACACATGTATTATCTCAAAGTATAATATACTAATCAATTTTCGGGAGATATTATACATTCTTTGTCTTTACAAATCACAAAGACTCTTTACAAATCTCATTTTTTTGTCTCTACAAGTTATAAAGACTCTCTAAAATACTCTCAGAGAATCACTAAAAGTCTCTAGATTTTTAGAGAATCTCAGTCACTCAAATTACAAATCTACGAAGGTCCATAAAAATCTTGTTTGACTACCCCCGTGTAATTTTCTTCATGAGTTCTGAAATTGGTAACCGAAAGTTCATTTGGGTTTTTCTTCAAATCCTCTGATAATTGAGGAGTTGGATTCTGATTTTGTTCTTAGATCCAACATGAATGCTAATATTAATTGGTTTCAGATGTTGTATAAGCAGAATAAAGAGGTGATTCATGAGTCTTTGTCATTTATGCCTCCTGTTATCTTTGAAGGGAAGAAGATTCTTGAAGTTTCTTATGGTTTTTATGATATGATGAGGATGTTCGCATATGTAAGGATCCGATCGTTGGTTATTGTGTTGGTAAGAAGTTACCATGATTAATGGTTAAGAATGTTGTTCAGCGTACTTGGAACTCAAAGGGAAGTCGAAAATTATTATCCATGATAAGTTTGTTTTTGTTTATGAATTTGCTTCTACTAAGGACAAACTACTAGTTTAGAGCATGGATATTTCTTCATATCTAGTGAATTGATGGTGGTGAGACCCTGGACACCTAATATTTAACAAGATTTACCTGAGCTCAAGAACATCCATGTGTGGTGAATTTGAGGAAAATTTCATTGCATATGTGGAATGCTAAGGGATTAAGACAACTTGCTAGTTTCATTGGAGATCTTATTATGCTGGACAAACAAACTGCTAATAAATCCCGCATGACTTATGTTAGAGTCAGTGTGGAAGTGAGTGCGGATTGTGATTTTTCAAGTGTGACTAAAGCAGTTGTCGATGGTGAGGTGAAACTTAATATTCCTGTTGAGGATAGCTGGAAACCTTCTAGATGCATGCATTATGGGGTTTTTGGCCATCCTAAGGTTAAGCGTGAGAACACAAAGATTGCGAAAGAAGGGGTACAAGAGGTTGTGATTGAAGAAGGCACTACTAATACTTAACTGGAGGGGTGACTAAAACTTTGAAGAGAACTGGAGGCAAGACCAATGAACCTGGGCCAGGTTTTGGTTCAAAGCATTTTGCGGTTGAGAATAGTGTTAGCTAGCATGACCCTATGGAGACTGCGGTGCACTCTTTGTTTCCTCCAATTGGCGTCAATAGTAATTTTCTCCTTACAGGAGGGGAGTTATGGCGAAGGAATGAAGATTTTAGTGAGAAGGATGAGGGTGGAAGTAAAGGAGATTTTATTATAGAGGTAGATAAGGAGATTAGTTTTGTGCAATCTCGGGTGGAAATTCTTGATGTGAGCCATGTGACTGATGGTTGTGGTGGTGCTAGAGCCCATTTTTTGCCAAAGTCTTTTGTGACCTTAAAGGTGGTTGACAAGAAGTTTGAGAAGAATAAAAAATCAAATTCTTTCCATGGCTAAGAGCATCTCCACTGCTAGGGGTCAAGGTCACCCTATGTGGAGGTCTTATTTACACTTTTTGGTTGTGGGTCATTCACTACATGACAAAAAATAAATAAAGATAAGACTTTCTGCTTAAATTTCGTCTCCAATCCCCAAGGTCTTATTAACATTTTTTATTTAAATTTAGAGACAAAAGATGATGTGGACTTAAGACCCAAGGTAATGAAGAAAGTATTATTTAGACTTTCTCCTTTACCCCCACTTAGCCACGTCATCTTTTATTATGACCTTTACCCTTGTATTTGAGATGAAAACTTGGTGGGGAAGGTCTTAAATCCTATGTGTCATGTTATTTTAAGACCTTCACCCCTTGCATTGGAGATGCTTTAATATGATTAAATTAAGATGTTAGAATATAAAGGGTTTAAATGACCCTTAAAGCAGTTGGAGGTTAGGAATAGTGTTTATAGTAATAAATTGAGTATGGTTGGTATTGAAGAAACACATGTTCATGAAAGTAATAGGGATTGTGTTAGACATTAGATTATGTTCTTCTTGGCAGTTTGAGGATAATTATCTTTTTGATGCTTCTAGCATAATTTGGGTTGGATGGGACCCTGGGGTTATGAAGGTACAACTTCCCCATTATTCTTCTTAAGCTTTGTTTTTAGATGTTGTTACTTGTCAGAATAAGAATTTTGTTGCTACTTTTGTTTATGGAAGCAATGCCAGATAAGACACTTATGGTCTGAGATTAATGTTTTTGCTTCTTATAATAAGAGCCCTTGGATTTTAATTTGCTTGGGGATTTTAATTGTTTGCTTGTAGTTGGTGATAAAATTGGAGGTGCTGAGATTATTCTTTCTCATTATAAAAAGTTTTGGGATTGTACTTAGGAGGCTCAGATTTTTTATTTTAGATAGAGTGGTTGCTTTTATTCTTGGAGTAATATGCTAAGGGTAAGTTTATAATTTCTTATATTATAAGATTGACAGGGTGTTGGCGAATATGGAATGGTAGATAAATTTTTTTGAGTCAGGTGTCGACTTTCTTCTTCTAGGAATTTCTGACTATAGTCCTGGTATGGCTAGTGTTTTCCAAGGGAGAGATACCATGGGCCTCTTCCTTACAAATTTCCAGTTTTGGGGTTGGTGAACCAGTTTTAGTGGATGTTTTTCGGATGTCTTGGAAGGAGCCAGTTAGAGCGAATCCAATGATGGTTGAAAAGACGAGGGTACCGAAATACACCACAATCTTTTAAATATCAACCTATAAGTCCAGTTTCTTAAGTGATCGTCTATGGACAGAGTCGAGACAATAACAACTTAAGACTTATACCTTGTGTGATTGTTTATGACCTAGGTTGAAACAATACGACAACAAGATATTTACTTGACAAAGTTACGGTAATAACCAATAGACTATTAGGATCAATGTCAAGTAATTCGGATTAATGTACGTGTGTAATTTACTTATTTATAATAACAATTATAACGCGGAAAACAAAGTAAATGACACGAAAAGATTTTGTTAACGAGGAAACCGCAAATGCAGAAAATCCCTGTACCTAGTCCAATTTTGAATACTCTCAGAATTAAGCCGTTATACAAAATCTAATACCAACTTCGTATAGTTGAGACCAAGTAGACTACCCCTAGCTACATAGTTTCTCCAGTATCCATGCGTCTTCGACTTCTAGAGTCACGCACGTGAATCACCAATCCTTTTGATCGTATTCCAAACAGTAAAGGATAAATCTATTTGGTAACCACTATATTCAATCTTGGTAATAAGATATTATGAGTCGTTTACAAAGGCTCTTCTGTTTAATCAAATAAACTCATTTGTATGGTTAGATAAGTTATGTTATATTCTACTTGTTACTAGTCACAAATTATCACCAACCGTAGGTAAAGCGGCTAGCTCGGTGCTAAACCCCTAAATCCCTTATATCCCTAGGACACGGAAGTTCTCGACTCTGGATTCTATTTACCAAACCACCTAGTAGTAGCTCACTCTAGATGTAATTTAAATAAACGCATTAAGATTCATGAACTTATTAGGTCAATATTAGTAGTTAGACTCTTAGATCAAGGTCTACTTGCTAACGTTGTTTCTACACACAATTGCTCCACGGAATCCCTCACAAGGTCTCGTGTTTGCTACTTATGTAAAGAGTCAAGAAACGATTACTTATCTCCTAACTTTCACTAGCTTTAGATTGAATTAACAAATCAATTTAGCGTGCACTCCAAACAATCTATCAATCAGTCATGAATGTCTTTAAGATCACTCCTATTAGTAAAAACAAACGATAATCATGTGAAAAACTTCAAGATAGAATTGAAAACAAAAACTTAAATCATATGTTAAGAACTAGGAATTCATCCTCAATCAATAAATTAACTACTCATGTTAAAGAGTTCACACAAAGAATAAGAGAAGAAAAGTGTTGTGTGTGTAGAGATGTGTGTAGAGAGGTGTGTAAAAGATGTGTAAAACTTCTCTATTTATAGGCTTCAATATTCTCCAAATCTTCTAAGGAGTAGAATCCTTTTCCTTTTGCAATTCAATTTCCAAATCCAAGCTTTTCTCAACTCTTCCACCTTCTCTTTCCAAATTTGAGTCCAATTCTCCATCCAATTCCTAGCCCAAGTCTTCACACCCATGAGAGAAGTCCATAGAAAATTTCGAATTTTTTTGCTCGCCGGAAAACCGGAATTTGGCTAATTGTTGCCTTAGGTTTGCTGAAAGTCGTCGCCGTTGATGGAATATTCCGTCCAAGATTCTCATTATCATTAGGTCAAACTAACATCAACCGTTAGTCAATCGGGTCAAGGTCGGGGTCATTTGAGTCGAACAGAGTCGGCATGAGTCCAGCTAATCGGGTGACTCGACTAAGTTGCCATGGCTCGCGTAGCCGTGTTGTTGCACAATGATTGTGCACGCCTCGGCCATCATGGTCAGTGCCTTCTTTACTTTTTGCAAAATGGTTTCATCTCACTCGTGCCACAGTTCTCTCCCCGCAACATTGCATTTTAGCTCATTCCTGCCCAGTTTAGTATTACCACCAACAACCTAAGGCCACCGAGTCCATCAAGCTCACCATTCATTATATTGCAGCTCCACCACTTTCTTGTTGCAACCATCAGAGTCCACTTCTCTGCCTCAAACCGCCAGCAGAACTGCACCTCAACCTCCTCATTAGCATGATAACAACTCAGCCATTGCATCCTTGCACCAGCATGGTCACTACCTGCCACCAACATTCCACCAAAGCCTCAATCACAACCACAACTGCTTCACCATCAGCACACATATAACTCCTTAGTTCAGCTGCAATACCCATTGGCAGCACCAGATTCCTATTGTCAGTTGCAACCCCATATTAACAGCTCATGTAACTGCACTTCCACTTAGCTTCAGATTGCAACCTGACTCAGCTGCAATGCATTGAAACCAACCTTCAATCTCATTCACAGGCCCCTGTTCTTTCACTTGCAATTATAGTTGCACATTTCATTCATTCGTTTCAGTCTAATTGCACCACCGAGTTAGTTTGCAATCACCATCTCTTACTTCATTCGGACACGCAACTTAAGCTACTCACATCGACTCTTCCCATACTGCTTCCAACAGCTCAGTAGTTAAGCCATTTCAGGCCTAGAGTTCACTTCAAGCACCAACAAACACCCAATTGCTGCTTCAGATGGCTTCAATGTAGTAACAGCATCGTTCCATTCCTCCATCCCTGCAATCTGAACCTTCTTTCTCTGAGCTTGATCTGAATACATTCATCCTCATCTCCCTGAACATCAAAGACCACCACCATCTCCTGTGCAGCAGCAATGCCTCAGAACTTGAATCTGCTCTTCTCTATGTCTTCAAATCGCCACAACAGGCGGCCAGAACCCATTTCATAACATCATCATCTCAAATTAACCCGCTTTCGATTCAACATTCAAGACCATCAAACCCATTAATCGAAACAGTGATAAAAACCCTAACTCCATTTTCATTTGGTTTTCAAAGATAACAAACCCTAATTTCTCCATCTCTATCTTACTCTGAGCTTTGAGCATCATTCTCGACCTTCAACTGCACGAACCCTAATCTTCTACTTCATCAATTCTCTTGATTTTTAACAACAGCAGTCATCAGATCCCCTTCTCGTCTCGGACTCATTTGTTTTATAAATTACAGCTACCAACCATGATTCGCTTTGATTAATCATAATTTCTCGATCTCTCATCAACAAAGATCATCCACCGCTCTTAGCTCTCGATTTCAAAGCGACATGAAGGAGATGAAGAATGAGAGACCGAGAGAAGAAGATAATCTTCTCGACGGGTTTAGGGTTGGGTAGTGAAAGTCTGGGGATTCGGTGTTCGGGTTTGGATCCGGGTATGGTTAGGGTATGGAGCAGGGTGTGGATGGATGGGCTTAGGTTAGGGTATGGGTGGATTCAGACATGTGGGCTTGGTTATGGGTCAGAGTTCACTCCCTTCTTTTGGATAAGGGACACCTCTTTGACCTCCCCTTAACTATTCTTGTCCTTCCTTCAGTAATTTGAGTCACCCCTTAACCTTGGCTGGGCTCCATATAGTATTCCCTCCTTGGTGAAATGACAATTTTGCCCTTTTGTCTCAAATTGGGTGATTTCTTCTTCTTTTCCTCCGTGTGACTCCATAGTAGCTATAAAATTCAAAACAAGCGTAAAATACATAATTTACAAGAAAAATAGCAAAGAAAGCATAAACTACTAGATAGTACATACGGTGTATTCTACACCTATCAAATTCCCCCACACTTAGACTTTGCTAGTCCTCGAGCAAATCAAACCAAAAACTCACAACTTCAAAGCGTTCAAGCGTCCCAAGCATCCAAAGAGTTATGAGGACATAGAGTTTCTGCATGCTAGTAATAAGAAGTTAGAAATACCAAAGAACATATTCTCATTCTTAAATGTTGAGTGAGAAATAACCACACCATAATGAGAGAACGCGTGTTTGAGAAACGATCAATAAGCATTCGCCTCGACTTCTGCCTCACCAAAACGGATTTTATGATAATTGCACTCAAAAAGACAGCTTTTTTATGGTTCTCACATGTGTGCAGGTAGGAATGAAGAGAGAAATCCTGCGACACGTTGAATGGTGGGAAGGACAACTTCCGAAATATTTTTTTAAAAACCCACATCTTTTAATATTTTGAAAAACCATTTTTCTGACGATCTCTACGAAAGGAAATCAACCATTATTATCGAGGATGAGATTACTTACTCACCTTCACATCCGATCGCCAATTATGATAACACCACTCTCACGGCATCCAATAGAAACGTTCCGCTCCTCGTTCGTCTTCGGTTTCAACTATTGATGATAAACCCTCGAATTTCATAAATCCTTAACAATTTGTAACCCTTTTACCTTAAAAATCCTTGTCGCTTGAAAACTTCCTTATATATTTTCCTTCCCCACGGCTTATAAAAACAAAACAAATATTTCTCTTGTCTCTCTTTTTTTTTTTTTTTTTTCTTTCTTTTCATTTTTTTTTTTTTTTTTTTTTTTTTAAATTCACAAGAGAAATTAAATACAAAATAAACCATGGTCGTGGAAGAAGTATTTTACCGCTTGATTCTTCACAACTTGTATCGCCTCAAAATCATAAACTTCAAAAAATTTCACCTTTTACTTTTCTTCGCTTTCATGAATAAGTCTTCATACTTGGATATAAAATTACCTCATTGTAGTGTAAGTCTTCAACATATATGTAAAAATCTGCACTTTGTATGTTGCTTTACTTGAATTTGAAATTTGCTCTTTTTCTCGTTTTGTTGCTTGTAAACCTTAAACTTTTCCAACTTTCCTTGTAAATTTTGATGTCGCTCCTTGTTGATGATGAGAGTGTTTCTATGGATCCGTTGTTGTCGAGAGAGAGAATGGTGCTAACTGCAAATCGAACTACAAGAAGGAAGCTTTCATCCATGGACGTCACCCTCATGATTGACAAAATTAGCACTCAAGAGATCAAAGAGTAGTGCTTCTATTGGTGAGAGGTTGGGTAGCTCACCATTCTACCCGGAATTTACGTACGGTGACACACACTCAAAAGAAGCTCTTTAGTAAATAGAAAATTTCTGGTCGGTGCCTCACATGATATGAACACGGGTAGTCTCCACTAATGATTGATCAGAACTCTAATAACGCACTTCTCCCTCGCACCAAATTCGCATCACCGGCATGATTAAATCCATTATTTAACACTCTAACAAACAAGAAATCCGAATGTAGTTCTCTAACATTTCCAAGTTCAATTATGTCGGTCAAAATCTCTATGTAAACATACCTAGAAGTATGCTAGTGACTCTAAAATCTTTAAAAGTTGGAATTTTTAAGTAAAACTTTTTTTTTTTTTTTTTTCAAAATTTTTTAATTTTTTTTTTGTAATTTTCGTTTTAAAAACATGCTTAACCACTCCCCCACACTTAAACCTTACATTGTCCTCAATGTAATTGAATCCTCCTAGTAAAGTCAAGGTGGGAAATTTTAACATGATAAGAAACAAGAAAAAGAAATAACAAAAAGCAAAAGAATAAGAAATACAAAACCTATGGGTTGCCTCCCATTAAGCGCTTGTTTTAAAGTCGACGGCCCGACTTAGCTCTTGCATGATTCATTCCCCATATACTAACAATCTGAAAATTTGAGGATCCACCCATAATACCTGTTTGGCAAATAATAACTCCATACAAATATTAGCACAAGAAAACAATAGTGAAATTATCGCTCGATAGAAATTTCCCCCACACTTATTCTCGTCCACACTCGGAAGTGTATAAAGAACATAGAATTTTGGAACTTCCATGTATTCGTCTTGGCAAACCTGCATAGTGTTAGAATCAAGTGTTTCCAATGGTGGATATATAGAAACAAAATCATCCAAAAATACTTTCGAAGCACATACATTCAAACCAATAAGAGGTGAAGGAGAAGAATCAAGATGCAAAGGGTTAGACAAACCTTGCACAATTTCTTGTATTATAGAATCCTCTTCATCCTTAAAAAATTCAAGTGAATTACTTACCTCTTGTATATCGTGGTCCTCTATTAAACCTTGCAACCATTCTTCGTCGTTTTCTACCTTAACCATAGTCTCGGCATCATTAAAATCATTGGCAAGTTCAATTGGGTCTTCCACAAAATCAATGAATGTGGTTTCATCCTCTATAATCATCTCTTCAACATTCTCATCATCGGAATCGGGCCATTCACTAAAATGATTTTCATCGGTATAGATTGTAAAATCTTCTTGTGCGGGTGTTACACCGTGTACAACAATAGGTAAGTCACACCCAATCTCCTCCTTTTGAATAGGTGAAGGATCGTTATTATGATCCGGAGTTGGAATAACTTCCTCATTGTTGCAACACTCATACACTTCCGCGGACTCCCATTTTTCCCTAAGGAATTTTTGCCAAGCAATAAATGCATCTTCCTCAAGCTCTTCCTTTTGAATAGGTGTTTGATCATTATTAAGATCAAGGCTCGAGTAATCTACACTAGCGTCATCAAAAGTTTCTAAAGGTTGGTTAATTTGTTCGTATATTTTCTCCGAATTCCTTTGAATTTCTCGATGTGGTTCCTCCCAAACATAAGGTTGCTGGTCTTGTAGTGATTCTTGCAACTTTTGTTGAAGATCCCCAATCATGGCCAACATCTTATCTCGCAAAACTAGAGAATTTTCGATCATAAACAAAACTATCCTCCCATCCTTGTGATTGTCCACTTACATACCCGTCATAAGGTTGTTGATATGTATGAGAATATCCATAATGTTCGTAGGAATTTGATCATAGCCAAAAGATTGGTTTTGATTGTATCCTAAGGATGGTTGGAAGTTGTCATAAAGTTGAGGTTGAAAACCGTATTGATTGTTGTAATATGCTTGCTCTTGTCCACCATACATGGAAAACCGGCACTGAAATAAGATTCAAAAACTTAAGTTAGATACGGAATAGAATCCAACAAAGCAAGAATAAAGCAAAAAGAAAAATAAAAACAACTAAAATCATCCGTCGCTCCCCCTACAACGGCGCCAAAATTTGATGCGTGTCGTAGGTGCAATCAAATTAATTCAATATTTCCACTCAATTAAAAATAAAATAATGGAAGTCAAGTTCGTTCCCACGAGGAGCAAGAGATCTTAGTTGTAAAAGTTGTCACGAAAGGGGGGTGTAAAAAGCAAAAGAAAAAATAAACAAAGCAATTAAAATCGAAAGTTGAAAGCAATAAGAGAGACAAGACCAAGGAATCCTTCTTCGTTACGAAACAATGAATCAAGTTATGTTCTATTCTACTTGTTACTAGTCACAAATTATCACCAACCGTAGGTAAAGCAGCTAGCTCAGTGCTAAACCCCTAAATCCCTTATATCACCGGACACGGAAGTTCTCGACTACCGGATTCTATTTACCAAACCACCTAGTAGTAGCTCACTCTAGATGTAATTTAAATAAACGCATTAAGATTCATGAACTTATTAGGTCAATATTAGTAGTTAGACTCTTAGATCAAGGTCTACTTGCTAACGTTGTTTCTACACACAATTGCTCCACGGAATCCCTCCGCAAGGTCTCGTGTTTGCTACTTATGTAAAGAGTCAAGAAACGATTACTTATCTCCTAACTTTCACTAGCTTTAGATTGAATTAACAAATCAATTTAGCGTGCACTCCAAACAATCTATCAATCAATCATGAATGTCTTTAAGATCACTCCTATTAGTAAAAACAAACGATAATCATGTGAAAAACTTCAAGATAGAATTGAAAACAAAAACTTAAATCATATGTTAAGAACTAGGAATTCATCCTCAATCAATAAATTAACTACTCATGTTAAAGAGTTCACACAAAGAATAAGAGAAGAAAAGTGTTGTGTGTGTAGAGATGTGTGTAGAGATGTGTAAAAAGATGTGTAAAACTTCTCTATTTATAGGCTTCAATATTCTCCAAATCTTCTAAGGAGTAGAATCCTTTTCCTTTTGCAATTCAATTTCCAAATCCAAGCTTTTCTCAACTCTTCCACCTTCTCTTTCCAAATTTGAGTCCAATTCTCCATCCAATTCCTAGCCCAAGTCTTCACACCCATGAGAGAAGTCCATAGAAAATTCGGATTTTTTTGCTCGCGGAAAAGCGGGATTGTGGCCGAATTTGGCGGAATTGTTGCCGTCGGTTGCCTGAAAGTCGTCGCCGTTGATGGAATATTCCGTCCAAGATTCTGTTACCGTTAGGTCAAACTAACAGTCAACCGTTAGTCAATCGGGTCAAGGTCGGGGTCACTGAGTCAGAACCGAGTCAGCATCTGAGTCCAGCTAACTGGGCTGACTCGGCTAAGTTGCCATGGCTCTGGCCAGAGCTGTGTTGTTGCACAATGATTGTGCACGCCTCAGCCATCATGGCTGTGCCTTCTTTACTTTTGCAGCTTCAGTTTCATCTCACTCAGAGCCACGCTTCTCTCCCTGCAACATTGCATTTTAGCTCATTCCCTGCCAGTTTAGTATTACCACCAACAACCTAAGGCCACCAGTCTACTGCTCAGCCATTCATTATATTGCAGCTCCACCACTGCTGTTGCAACCATCAGAGTCCACTTCTCTGCCTCAAACCGCCAGCAGAACTGCACCTCAACCTCCTCATTAGCATGATAACAACTCACCATTGCATCCTTGCACCAAAGATGGTCACTACACCGCCACCAACATTCCACCAAAGCCTCAATCACAACCACAACCGCTTCACCATCAAGACACATATAACTCCTTAGTTCACCGCAATACCCATTGGCAAAGACCGCATTCCTATTGTCGGTTGCAACCCCATATTAACAGCTCATGTAATCGCACTTCCACTTAGCTTCGATTGCAACCCGACTCATTTGCAATGCATTGAAACCAACCTTCAATCTTATTCACAGGCCCCTGTTCTTTCACTTGCAATTATAGCTGCACAT
Organism: Papaver armeniacum; assembly: GCA_023531295.1. Classification (NCBI taxonomy): domain Eukaryota; kingdom Viridiplantae; phylum Streptophyta; class Magnoliopsida; order Ranunculales; family Papaveraceae; genus Papaver; species Papaver armeniacum. The sequence continues at coordinate 232,333 of JAJJWW010005809.1, read as the reverse complement.
TTCATTCATTCGTTTCAGTCTAATTGCACCACCAGATTAGTTTGCAATCACCATCTCTTACTTCATTCAGACCTGCAACTTAAGCTACTCACATCAGCTCTTCCCATACTGCTTCCAACAGCTCAGTAGTTAAGCCATTTCAGGCCTAGAGTTCACTTCAAGCACCAACAAACACCCAATTGCTGCTTCAGATGGCTTCAATGTAGTAACAGCATCGTTCCATTCCTCCATCCCTGCAATCTGAACCTTCTTTCTCTGAGCTTGATCTGAATACATTCATCCTCATCTCCCTGAACATCAAAGACCACCACCATCTCCTGTGCAGCAGCAATGCCTCAGAACTTGAATCTGCTCTTCTCTATGTCTTCAAATCGCCACAGCAGCAGCCGCAGGAACCCATTTCATAACATCATCATCTCAAATTAACCCAGTTTCGATTCAACATTCAAGACCATCAAACCCATTAATCGAAACAGTGATAAAAACCCTAACTCCATTTTCATTTGGTTTTCAAAGATAACAAACCCTAATTTCTCCATCTCTATCTTACTCTGAGCTTTGAGCATCATTCTCGACCTTCAACTGCACGAACCCTAATCTTCTACTTCATCAATTCTCTTGATTTTTAACAGCAGCAGTCATCAGATCCCCTTCTCGTCTCGGACTCATTTGTTTTATAAATTACAGCTACTAACCATGATTCGCTTTGATTAATCATAATTTCTCGATCTCTCATCAACAGCATCATCCACTGCTCTTAGCTCTCGATTTCAGGCGACATGAAGGAGATGAAGAATGAGAGACCAGAGAAGAAGATAATCTTCTCGACAGGTTTAGGGTTGGGTAGTGAAAGCTGGGGCGGATTCAGGTTCGGGTTTGGATCCGGGTATGGTTAGGGTATGAAGCAGGGTGTGGATGGATGGGCTTAGGTTAGGGTATGGGTGGATTCAGACATGTGGGCTTGGTTATGGGTCAGAGTTCACTCCCTTCTTTTGGATAAGGGACACCTCTTTAACCTCCCCTTAACTATTCTTGTCCTTCCTTCAGTAATTTGAGTCACCCCTTAACCTTGGCTGGGCTCCATATAGTATTCCCTCCTTGGTGAAATGACAATTTTGCCCTTTTGTCTCAAATTGGGTGATTTCTTCTTCTTTTCCTCCGTGTGACTCCATAGTAGCTATAAAATTCAAAACAAGCGTAAAATACATAATTTACAAGAAAAATAGCAAAGAAAGCATAAACTACTAGATAGTACATACGGTGTATTCTACACCTATCATTAGATCAATCTAAAATTTGACTACCGAAATAATCAAACTCTAGATTTGCAATTGTAGTAGGGTAAAAACTGATTCAGCTGAAAATGGTAAATTGGGTGTGTCGATGAGAAACGAATCTAAACCCTAAATAAATGTATTGCACATGAGTACTTTAGATTCGAGAGAACAATCTGTACAATTCTGGCCTAAACCAAGAAATGGCCATTCCAGTCTTGCTTCGGTCACAAAATGAAGGAGAAGGGTTGATCTTAGGGAGGGAAGCAGAGAAGGTGTTGAGATCAGGATGATGAACTGTGTGAGGTGTGATTGTTTTATGACTTGTATCAGAATGTAGAACCTGCTTGCGGAATGTAAGCTATAAGTTCTTGGTGTTTTCTGGATACTTGCGTTAATGAACTGTTTTTTGTTGAAATCGATTGAAAACCTATTTATACAAGTCATAGTCGAACATGCACTGATCTCGTAGGAAGTAGTTGAGTGATGGATAAGTGGGGATCATGTAAAACCACGTCCCTATTATGAAGGGAAGACTGGTTGGTTTTACACCCACTACTTCTCTACTGCCACTAACCGTCCGCCTTTCCTGACACTTTCTCATAATGGGCATGTTGCACGCCGCACGCCGTAAACCGTCAGACCAATACCCTGATGAACATCCCCCAGTTTGTGATATGTTTGATGTCTCGAGTATTTTGTAGAAAAATATGTAGCAAGTTGCTGAGCTGGTCTTGCTTGCAAGACCTAATTATTTCGACCAATCACGCGCAATCTAGGCGGCAGGCAGTCATATGTGACAAGTCAAGTTGTGAGACTTGCCACAAAAAAATAGCACACAATGCTTTTAGGTCAAATAATTAAGTTATTTGTGAAATCGATATTTATAAAATATCGTTTGTAATCGATGCATATAAAGCATCACTTTTAAGCAAGCAACTCAAAATAATCGATGCTTATGAAGCATTGTTGTATAGAGTTTGTCTTGGTTAGTCGCGAAACTCAATGTCTTAAAAAGAGCATGACCGGCCATCTTTGGGAAGCTGCCAGGAGCTATCCATGTACGCCAAAGATGAGGTGGTCGGTCCTTACAGGAGAATGATGGCTGGTAGCCATTTTGACATCCTATTGTCCAGCCCAAATTAGATATAAACCGGTTAAATCAGCTATCCAAGTTGGATGGTTGAGATGATTTGCGGCGGTTTATGTTAATTTGTGAAATTTCGGAATCAGAAAATTTAGATGTGAGACTCGTACTAAAACTGATGTAGAATTCTCATATGAACTCGGATTTTGATGATCCGCCCCTCCATTCTTATCATAAAAGAATTTCCTATCTTCTACGAGGTAATAATTAGGTTTTGAGTTCGTTTATAAGGTGAAAATATCCCGACAGTAAAAAATCAGGAAGAATTCAGGAGGAATTCTGTCAGTTTTCAGCCATGACCTAGCTCACCTTTTAGGTTGTATCCTTTAGCTCGTTAATCCGATTGATGTGATTTTTTAGTATGTTATACTAGACATCCATATGAAACTTTTGGCATGTAGATCATACTTAAAATATTTACCAAATGCTCCCAGCTGTTCGTCAAATCCTTGGTGACCTTTTGGATATCGTCCGACCAAGTTGAAGAGATATGATTGGTAAAAGCCAAAGATGGGCCGCCGGCGAACATAATGGCACCTCATTGGTTGCTCAAACTTGAATCTAAGCCGATCAATTTGGCTGGCCAAGTTGGATGGCCGTGATTGATTTAAGACTGCCATGGGCGGTAATGACCTAATTAAGACCCTTTTCAGGCGGCTCGACTAGCCTACTTTTGCTAGCAATTGCGGATGCTGCCTGCGTGCTAGGAGAGTTCTGATTGGCTGAAATAACAGAGGGCTGGTCGGTGAGTATCATGGAGCTTGTTTGGTCACGTCGGGATAAGTCCAGGCTCGTTAAATTTTTCAGCCAAGTTGGACGGTTGTGATCGTTTTAAGACTGACATGGACAGTCTAGATTTATTTTCTTAAGAAATTAAGCGTATCGGCCAGCCAACTTATAACTTTAATTAAGAGTATAGGCTGCGACTTTGGAGCGATTTGATTGGTCGATGGGAAAGAGGAGCCGGCAGACAACAATATAGGGCATGGCTAGTCGGCCATGGGAGGCGCCAGCTAGGGCAAACCGGTCGGCCAAGCGGTGCGGCCGCGCCCCCTTTTGTTGCTGCCTTTATTTGTCGCAGTTTCCCTTTATTTCTTGTTTTCCAACTTTTGGTGGGATCCTGGTCCTACTAATCCATGATGGATCAATTTCCTAGTTTGCCTAGGTTTAGTCTCGACCAATAGGGATCGAGATATTGCGCAGACCGCAAAAACCTAATTTTTGTGAATTGATAAAAATTAGGTTAGAAAATTGAATTTTGCGAGCTGACACAAAATTAATAAATTTTGGTGAATTTTGCGCGTTGACTTAAAATCACTAATTTTTATCTCAGAGAACAGCGCAGCTTGCATGTCTCTAATTGAGTATTGCCATGCACATCTTAATCCTGACACTTCGGGAAACTCATGTTGCTTAACTGCGAATGAACATTAGTTGTCATATCATGTCAATATTAAGAGTTTAGCCGTGGAAATAGCATAGGGAAAATACTCAAAGAAGCCATGAATTAGTGAATAATGCGGAGGTGGGAGATAAATAAAATTTACAGAATAAATTTCATATATAAGTATATTGAATTGCTCAATACATATGTAAGCAAAGAGGCATAGGCACTCTTCACTTTTAAATAGCTCGCTTTCTTTGCGGAAATGGCAAGCACATTAAATACAGGGTTTTACAATTTTAACCCTGAACTAAAAACCACCATCAATAATAATCAATCAATATAGATCTCAAAGAGAAACTATAAGGTGATGCCGATCTCACGCAACTAGCCAATCAAGTCTATCAAAGAAAAACACGATTCTAGTTGGATCCCAACCGATCAAGGTTTGTGCACACAATTCACAAGATACGAAACTAATAAGAAAAAATTCGACGTCTTCATATCTTTGTTTATCTTCGATATTAACCTGCACAACACCACTTGAATCCTCTTGTGATCAACCACACACAGAACGGAGTCTGTTAACAATAGATTATCACACGATGTCTTTAGATCCGAAAATGGTTTTAAAGATCCCGTCAATACTTTGATCTAGTTTGAGTGAGCCTTATATTAGAAGAGAATGTTCTCAAGAATAAACAAACTAGGTGCAATCAAAGTTTCAACAACCGTTAGTCAATGAGATTAATAATCGAAAACTACAATAACAATGCAATTATCCAGTTTCCCACCAACGATACTCGTAGAGCTTCTTGATCCTAGAGAAGTCTTTAAACGAGCGGTCTTAAGAGATTTCGCCTACTTAGGATACTTTCCTCTCCAAATAGACGACTCTACCAGAAACAACAAGAATGAAGTTTGCCTGCCTCTTAAGATAGTTTGCAGGAAATGCAAACTCGGGTATTTATACACCAAGGTTGTTTGGACAAAAAGGAAATTTCAAAACTGAAAATATTCTCAAAATATTCACATTAAAGTACCTAATTTTAGTTTTCCTATTTCCAGTTAATTACCAAACCATATTTCCGAAAACTCTCTTAGAAAACTTCTATTATTAGTCTAGCACATTAACTAATAATATTTTCCAGAGGATATGCTTTAATTGCTGGTAATTAAAACATATATTATGAAAATCATAATTAAATGCTTTCCAATTTTTCGGACGTGGGATCAGCTTGAGTATTAAGGAATATCTTTGAAAAATTAATGATAAGAGTTATCTACATGTTCAAATATGTCGACATCTAGAAGTTTCTCAGCAAACCCTAATCCAAGCTTCACAAAAACATAAAGAGATATATGGATATTGGAATCTCAGTTTTGCTCTTTGGGATCGGTTATACCATGCTTCCCAAACCAGGTTGTGATCGATTACACCTTGCTTCCCAGAGGTACCTTGTGATCGGTTACGCATTACTTCCCAAGTTAGCTTGTGATCGGTTACACCTTGGTTCCCAAAGAAACTTGTGACGGATTACAACTAACTTCCCAAATTATCTTGTGACCGGTTACACCATGCTTCCAAAAGGTAGCATGTAACCTATTACAACTAACTTCCCAATGTGGCTTGTGACCGGTTACACCATGCTTCACAAAGTATCTTGTGATCGATTTCAACATGCTACATAATATAGGCTATGACCAGTTATACCTCAAATCTCAACAAGTTAAGATAGGTTCACTTTGTCATCTTATATTGGTCATCCAAAAGATATTCAATAAAGAACCTGACCAATCATGATTTCCTTTCGATTATGAAATAATTTCATATATGTACTTCCTTTAAACAAATGTTAGAAAACATTGTTTCCTAGGGTGGAATCATACCTATATCTTACACGTAATCAAGAGACTATATACAAAGATTATGTTGATGTCGTATTTAAGAAGTTCCAAAAGATAAGCTTTTATACTTCGTAATTAAATAGATTCCTTGACACTTTGATCATAATGTTATGACCAAGTCTAACCACTAGAGTATTATTTATATACAGCTTCGCTTGTTATGTTTTCAATATAATCTGACTTGAAAGATACGTTAGGATTAGAAACAAGATCACGTCAATATTACTAACCTAAAGTAGAAGGATGATGTCCTCGTTGTAGTCCTTACTTCTTCATATTCTTCAGGTCTTCATTAGGGCTGCACATGGGCGGGTATTAGCTAAAACCAACCTCGCACCCACAGACTGCGGGTTTTTATTTTCATAACCAACCCCGCACCCACAAACAGCAGGCGGGTTGGGCGGGTTGGGGTTTAAACCCGCTTTATATTCAATAATCATTCACACACATGTTTTAAAGTTTAAACAAACTACTTACTTAAGTTCTTGACAACTTAAAAAAACAAACCATAAACATAACTACATAAGTTTTCATTGTTAAGCTTAAACAAGTACTACACTAATACTTCCAATAAAAACAAGTTTAAATAGTACGACTACTTTAAAGTTCAGATTAAAACTTAAACAATAAAAATTTTCAGACCAACAGTAAGTGACTCATGTCTCTTCTATCATCTTCAAGTCTCTCCTCCTAGCATCCTCAAGGATCAAGGACTTCTAGGGACTAGTACCACTAGGGAAAGAGGGTTATCTATCTTATCTACAATCTACTAGTACCACTAGGGTTTTGATAACGGACGACTAGGATTAGTTTTATCAATGGTGTATATTTAGCGGGTTTTTCTGACGGGTTTGGGTGGGTATTAGCTAAAACCAACCTCGCACCCATAGACATCGGGTTTTTATTTTCATAACCAACCCCGCACCCACAACGGGCGGGTTCGGACTAAAAACCCACGGGTTTAGCGGGTACGGGCGGGTTGGGGTATGATGGGCGGGTCTTTTGCAGCCCTAGTCTTCATAGAAATACTTGTACATCTCAACATTCCTAGACTTTCTAGTTTAACCTTAACAAAGTTGACTCTAGTATTTAATCAAGCGGCTCTAGATGAGTTTTTATGACAACCAAACTTGACATACCAACGCTTGGAGGGTTCAACCGAGCTATGCTCTAACAATGGTCTTGGTTACTAAACTTAAGAGCTTAAAGGTGGTTCTTAGTAGATGGAAGAATGAAGGATTTAAAAAAGAAATTGAAGAAGTGATCACCGCAAAGGATCAAATGAAAAATGTTCAACAATAATTACAACTTAATCATTTGAATAATGAGCTTGCAATTAGAGAGAATGATGTGGTTAAGAATTATGCTGGACTTGCCAAGTATGAAGAGTCTATTGTTAAGGAAAAATATAAAGTTAAGTGGATGAATGTAGGTGATTACAATACTAGATTCTTCCATTCGTCTCTTTAAGAAAGGAAATCTAAAAATAACATTCTTTTCCTAACTTTTAGAGATGTTGTTAAGTTGGTGGATGGAAAGGTTATTGCTGCTGAGTGTGTGGATTTCTTTTATTTTCTTTTTAATATTGATTCAAATATTGATGATATTGATGATGCCTCGGGGACTGTTAATTTTTGATAAGCTTGTTTTCTATGATGTTGTTGTTGCTCTTATTCAACTAGTGTCTAAAGATGAGATTATGGAGGCTCTTCTGCCATTCACTCTTCTAAAGCACCTTAGCCTGATGGATACAACAACTACTACTTCAAAGCTGATTGGTCAGTGGTTGGCAATGAATTTGTAGCTGATGTGAGTAATTTTTTCAAGTCTGGTAAGCTTTTAAAAGAAGTTAACAACATTTTTCTCACCCTTGTTGAAAATGAGAGGGCACCAAGTACACCACCGTCTTTTTTGTTCTAAGAACCTATATGGAAAAAACCTAATAGAATTACAAGTATACCAACTTAGTGATCCTTGACAATATGTATGTAGATTTTATATCTCTATCTCTTCTCAATCAGAACGTGAAAAAGCGGGGGTATAACAACCACACCCAATATTTCGCTTAGCAATCTGTATGGACAAACTCCAATATACTTTCTAGAGAATCAACTAGACAGTCAGACTAAATCTAGATAAAAAGTATATCAAAGAGTATATATCTCAATCTCTCGATTTGATCTTTACTCAAGCAAATATAAATCATGAAGTCTTTATCAAAGAGAGATAACTTGGATGGTACCAAAGACTAATATCCAAGTGTCAATCAATTTAAATCAACAACCAAAAGGTCGGATATTCTAATTGATTGAACAACGCACAACTGTGATATTTCAATTATATAAACAAATATAATGCGGAATAGAAATAACACAGACACCAGAATTTTGTTAACGAGGAAACCGCAAATGCAGAAAAACCCCGGGACCTAGTCAAGATTCAACACACACTGTATTAAGCCGCTACAGACACTAGCCTACTCCAAACTAACTTCGGTCTGGACTGTAGTTGAACCCCAATCAATCTTACACTGATCCAAGGTACAATTATGCTCATACGCCTCTGATCCCAGCAGGATGCTACGTACTTGATTCCCTTAGCTGATCTCGCCCACAACTAAGAGTTGCTACGACCCAAAGTCGAAGACTTTAATAAACAAATCTTTATCATACTGAAAAGTCTACGGTAATAGATAAATCCGTCTCCCACGAATATACCTACGAGTTTTTGTTCCGTATTTTGATAAATCAAGGTGAACAGGAACCAATTGATAACTCGGGCTTATATTCCCGAAGAACAGCCTAATCATCAATCACCTCACAATAATCTTAATCGACACAGCGAAAAAAGATATTGCGGAATCACAAACGATGAGACGAAGTGTTTGTGATTTCTTTTCTATCTTGCCTATCGGAGATATAAATCTCAAGCCAATTATTCCAATTGTACTCGTACGATAGAAAAAACAAGATCAGATCACACAACTACAAGAAAAGTAGTATCGGTCTGGCTTCACAATCCCAATGAAGTCTTTAATTCGTTAACCTGGTTTACAGAAGAAAACCCAAGGTTAAAGGAGAAACGACTCTAGCTTATACAACTAGTATCACACGTAAGGTGTGGGGATTAGGTTTCCCAGTTGCTAGAGTTCTCCCTTATATAGTCTTTCAAATCAGGGTTTGCAATCAATGTTAGCTTGGTAACAAAGCATTCAATATTCACCGTTAGATGAAAACCTTATTAGATTCAAGCTAATATTTCTCAACCGTTGGATCGAAACCTTAGCTTGTTACACACAAATGAAATGTCCAATTTTGGGTTTATGTAACTGTTCCCAAACATTAACATTTGTTGGTTCAACAATAGTTAACCAAATGGTTAGCCATATGATCACTTTCATATCAACCATATTCTTCTTCACCATAACTAGTTCAAATGACTCAAATGAACTAGTTAGAGAGTTGTTCAATTGCTTAGACCTTATGTAACTATACAAGACACAATCGAAGCAAAAACGGTTTGATTCACTCGAATCGGTTCATGAACTTTATAGCCACGGCTTGTAAAAGCATTCCTTAGTTTATATAAACATGAGTTCAAGAATAACCAGTTTTAGATATAACCTACTCAAGTTCGCGGACTGGGTTCGCGGACTTAAGCTCACGGAAGGTGTTCACAAACTCCAGCAGAAATTCTCGGGTCGAGAACTTCCACCAGTTCGCGGACTTGGTTCACGCCACATTCTGTTTCTCTTGATCAACAAAGTTCGCAAACTTTGGTTCAAGGAATAAGGACTTATACATATATGTGTTTCCACAACAATGCTTACATCCTACCAATGGTTATGTAATCTAAACTCTCATTTCAATCATTGAAACATTCTCGAGAACGTTATATAGTCGTTATTCACATACCATTTTTCGTCAGAGCAACTTTCAAAGTGATTGAAACATAACATGACATTCTTCACTAGGTAAAGATGAATTTGGCTAAAGCGAAAGATTACCAACACATATTTTGAGAAATAGATAGGCGAGATAAACTCGGCTCGAAATAGCAAATGTGTGTAATGAAAGTCTATACAACAAAACGACTTTTGTCTCAAGAATAAGAGATAGAGTAAATAGACTTTTGAGTGAGAGATAAGTTCAAGTCTCCACATACCTTTTAGTCGATAAAGTTCAACCAGTTCCTTGAGTAGTCCTTCGTCTTGTATGATGATTGCCATGGAGTCTTGAGCTCAACTACACTTTCTATCCTAGTCCGAGACCTTTAGCTATAATATGCTAGAAATCAAGACCTATAGTTTTGATCACTAACATTGACAAACATGCTTGAGATAACAACGCATGCGAGTTTGACCGAGCAATGCTCTAACAATCTGATAGACACATTTTTGTGTCTGAATTGTCCTCGTGTCTCTATTGTTGGTCTCGATTTTTGTACTAATTTTGGTGTTTTTATGTTTGTTTAGGTGTTATTGGAGAATTACACTTATGCGGAAAAAGTTGCTCGAAAAGTGCTTTTTGGACCCCGGGAGGAAAATTGCTATACGGACCCACATTTTATCTAAGGGGCACCCACGGCTATATATAGCCCATTTATCCATCACACCCATATTCACCATTCAAATTTTCAATTTTGGGTCGAGAAATGGAAGCTGCGGAAAAAACAGAATTTTGGGTCGAGATTTAGGGATGTTTTAGAGAGACTCAACGGCAGAAACTCTTAGGGATGACGTGATTGGGCGTATCAGGCTTGGTAAAGGCCTTTGGTTCGACTGAATTTGGTTAGATAAGCTGATGGAAGAAAACAGAGTCTCTCGGGTTTTTCCGAGTTCTGAGTGTGTGGTCGAGAGGATTTCGTGCACCTGCTCCGTGTTATACCACTTCCGGAAGATGTATCAGCGTGTAGGGAGTGTGTTTGAAGCAAATCAAGGCTCGGAGGGGATTGAAAAGGTTAAGAAAATATTCCCGAAATATTTTCTTTAAAGCCGAGTAATGAAGAAAATATATGGAGTTATGGAGGAGATTTCTCGTGCATGAGAGGCTATAAAAGGTGGTGAGGAGTATTAGAGCGGACATGGAGAGATTGGGGATAGTTTAGAGCAACAACAGAGTCAGAAATTGGAGTTACAGGGAACTGCCATTGCTGCTCCTGTGAAGAACACGAAGAACATTAGACTATAGGGGACAATCGTATAGCTACAGTGATAACGACTCACAATTGTGGGTCGTAGTTCGAGAGACAATCGTTTTGGAACAAAGGCAAACGACGCTTCTTATTTATCGTTCTTTAGTTTTGTAACAAATATAAGTGTTACAAAATCCAATTTTATAATTTTTCTCCCAATTCATTTTTGTGAACACCTTTTTGAGCAATGAAAAATTCCTTTGAGTGTGTTTTCACCATGCGGAGCTAGAACCCATCACTGGGACGACGGAGGAAGCAACTTTTCATGATTTTGGTAAATGAATTAATACTTTATATGACTTTTTGCATAGATTTAATTGTTTTATGATTTCTATTAATTATTTGTTATTTTGTCTGATGTCGCATGCTTAGTTTAAATTACTTTTGATGCGTCATGCTTACGACTTACAGAGATAATGTTTTATGAAATCTATTTTTGGCAAGGAATTAGAGTCACAACTTCTTTTTGTTTGAGCTATATTGTCTAGAGTTGATGACTGAACCACAAGAATATGAAAAGTAGTGAAATCCTGCGTCCTAGTGACTCTTCATCCTGTGACAATATTTTTATTTTCTTTTATTAATTCTTAAAATCAATCTCGTCAAGTCCGAGTGAACGACAACCCCTATTACCACAAAATCATTGAAAATAATCATCAATTTTGCGACGGGGACTTGTGTATAGATTTGTTTTAGGTTTTATTTTTATTTTTATTATTTTTGTTCTTTTTTACGCCTTTTGGTATTTCTTGTTTGTTTTCAGATTTGGAACTAAGCTAAAGAAAAAGGGAGAAAGCGCTGAAAACAAAAGCGAAGCCAAAGAAGGAAAGAAAAGAGGAATCCAAAAGGAGTGAAGAAGAAGATTTTGTATTTTATTTTATTTTATTTTGTTTTTTTTAGAAACTGTAATTAAGGTTTTTATTTTTGTAATATTTTATTTTTGGACATTTTTTTTTCTTTGGGACATTGAACATTGGACTTTATTTTTAAAACCCTAAAGAAGGGTTGGTTTAAATATAAACTGCACATGGAAGGACGACAGTTACGATACTGTCTCGGCCCCTCGAGTTCGTACATGACATAGGAGTTGTTGCCCGAGTCGACCTCAACGGTTCATCCCCCGTCTGGAACGGGAGGTAAGAATTCTAAACACCCGCGAATCCCCTGTCAAATGGGTTTACTGGATGATTTTGTATGCATATATGTTGAGGTCTTGAATACGGCTGCTTTAATTTCCTAGTAAAGGGCAAGGACTGGCCATGCAAGATAAGGGTTCGGATTTCATCACCGTTCTCTTCTTGCCCGCCTTAGGAAAACAGTACCAAACGCGAACCTAAGCTTAAAATACTGATTAGAACGAGACCGATAGGGTAACGAGCTTAATAGGAAAGTCATTCGAAAAATATTGGTTACTCTTTAAGTATACTTCGAAGTTCATGATGGTTTCTGTGAGTTGAATGCGTGACTGCGCCGCCTTGTAATGCGGTGAGGCCTTGGGTATCAAAGCTCCACGCAGCTTCCCTCGCCTCTATTCAACTTACTTCAACTCGATTTGATTCCAGAGGGGTCTACTTAAATTTTAACGAATTCCGTTTCGAAGGATTAGAAGCTGGTCTAGAAACAATCTAAGTGGAGCCATCATGCTTTTTGTTTGCTAGAAATTAGTAGGTTTGTTGTGGTCGAGTCAGCCTCGTTTGTGTTTGTGTAGAATTCCCTTGCAGTTAGGATGTCAAACTGGTATTATAACAGCCAATACAATGATTATCCGACTGAGTTTCAAAATGGACGTTACTACTTTGACCATAGTGTGAATATTGGTTGGGAACATCAGCCTTTTCAAGGTTATGGCTCATACCATGATGTGCCCAATTACTATCCACACACGCACGGGTTATACGAGCAAAATTCTCATGTTTCTCCTTTAGAAGTGTCTCTCAGGAAATTAGAGGAGACGACACGTAAGTTAGCTAAGATGAATAACTTGGTTTATGACGAAAGAAAACTTTCTATAGAGGAATCCCTCAAGATGATAGCTGAGACGAACGAAAGAATTGCTCGAAATAATCTTGATTTCCAATACAGTGTTTCCAATAATACCCTTAAAAATGAGGATAGTTATTTGCATAATCAAGATGACGAGGATAAAATTGGTAACACTACTTGTTTAGATGAGGTTCAACCATTTTCATGTTATTATAGTGATGTGGAAAGTGTTGATGAAGAATCTGAAGTTTTTAGGCACAGTGATCAGGAATTTGTTTCTCCAATTGAGCTTTATAATGATAGTAATATTTCTGGTTTAAATCCAAATAATTTTAATAATTATTCACCTATTCAAAAGGATGAGGATTTGACTAGAAGTATCTCCGTTTTAGACGATGTAGAATTTCCTAGTTACAAAGCCAATAATGGTTTAGGGGAACAGGTTTATCCTGAGAATACTGTTTTAGAGTCCAAGGATTTAGAAACAATAGTCTTAGACGAAGAAGATGAATTCGTAGAGCTTTTAAATATGAGTGAGGATGCATCACCTGAGTATAACTTAGAAGAAGCAATTGACCATTTTCAGGATTCCGATGATCTAGAAATTAGGGAAATTGTAGCTAGTCTATCTAGAGACACCCAAAACTCTAAGTTTGGGGGTGATTATCATTCTCCTTGTGCCTTACCTTTAGCTCTTACAGAGATCCCTCACTTGGGACTTGATATATGTGCCTCAACCATTTTAAAAGATTGTCTTCATACACTTTTTCCTGAAACTAGTTGTGTCCATAAAGAAGTTCAGTTGTTAGAAACCCATCCTCTGGTTGATGTGGTTAACCCAGGCTATGATACCACGATTGACTTTGTTTTCCCACCAAAAACCTTCCTTCCAATTGGGAACGTATAAGTTTCAGATGTGTCAATTATTAAGTTTTGAGACTAAACCTAATTACTTTAGGATATTAGGGTCGAAACATTTGCTTAAGGAAGACCACCAATCTTATTGTGGTCAGCTGTGTAAGTCAAAACTGATTTACTTAGAGGATCCTCAATTATTCAGGTTATTATTATGTGCTTCTAAGTTTTTATTTGAGTTTTTCCAGACTCTAGAACCTGAACATTCGGATCTAACTTATGAGGAAACGCAACCCATGAAAACTTTTTATCTAGACCCTTTTATAGAGCCTGAACCCGAACCACAACTAGATGTAGTTGTCTTAAACAAAAAAATAGATAAGGGTGTGTTGGATATCTTCCTGGTCTGTTGCAGTCTCCTCTTCTTGTGGTTAGCACTTTTTGATCCAGATGACCCAGTTATTCCGGCTGTTGCTATATGATTCTTCGAGGTGACTAATCCTTTCCAATGTTTGGCTGAAGACTTTAAACTTAGCACTTCTTGGGAGATAACCCATGCTCATGCAACACGGTAATATCTTTCCTTACTCTTTCCTTCTAGTGGTAACAGTTTCTCATTGTTCATGCTTTTAATTTCATCTTTAGAACATTGAGGACAATGTTAGATTTAAGTTTGGGGGTATGGGAGAAACTTTTTAGTTGCAATAAATAAATTTCAGAGACTAGAAATCTATGCTTATTAAGGTTGGCACTAACTAATCTAAGTGGATGGGAACATCTTGGTTGTAGGAGTTAAGGAACCAATCTGATTAGATGGAAACATCTAGAAGAGTCTATTCATAAAAGCACAGAGCTCAGGTGTTAGAAAAGAAAACATGGTAGTTTCGCCATATCCTCGTGATGGAAACATCGAAAGAATCTTGATTACTTCTTTTTCTTTTTCTTTTTCTTTTTCTTTTTCTTTTTCTTTTTCTTTTTACCATTGCTAGGGTGAAATAGAGTGACTGAGATACAAAAAAAAAAAAAAAAAAAAAAAAATTGAGACCAGACCATTAGACCAAACGGAATAAATACAATAAAGTCGACCACTGGTACCCTTGTATATGCCAGCTGAGTTGACCTAGAGTTAGGATTATCGACCACTGGTTCCCTTGTATATGCCAGTGTGTTGATATTAGTCCAGACCAGTATCTCAGTCCATTAGGATAGGTTCACCTTAGTCAACATCATCCACTTTTTCTCTACATCCATCTTCTTAATGTGATTGGTTGACTCCGGTTTATGATGTCCAGAAACTATCTGAGTAGAGCTCTGTCACTTTATATGAATTTTAGTATGCTTGAGTGCAAACTCGTGTACATCAATTGGAATTTCGCATCGGGGTACTTCCTCCTGTAGTCAATAAGTATGCCAACCAAGGAGATTCTTTAGTGCCTTCCAAGGTTCTGCGTAGATAGCTAGGGTCAGGAGTAAAGGTTTTGTGGGTACACCTCTGGTAAACCCTCCGTAGACAACACTCCGCCACTAGGGCCACCTAGGGGTTCAAATAAATTTTATTTTCTAGAATAAATTTGCTCGAGGACTAGCAAATAATAAGTTTGGGGGTATTTGATAGACACATTTTTGTGTCTGAATTGTCCTCAGTGTCTTTATTGTTGGTCTCGATTTTTGTACTAATTTTGGTGTTTTTATGTTTGTTTAGGTGTTATTGGAGAATTACACTTATGCGGAAAAAGTTGCTCGAAAAGTGCTTTTTGGACCCCGGAGGACAATTGCTATACGGACCCTCACTTTTGCTAAGGGGCACCCACGGCTATATATAGCCCATTTATCCATCGCACCCATCTTCACCATTCAAATTTTCAATTTTGGCGTGAAATGGAAGCTGCAGAAAAAACAGAATTTTGGGTCGAGATTTAGGGATGTTTTAGAGAGACTCAACGGCTGAAACTCTTAGGGATGACGTGATTGGGCGTATCAGGCTTGGTAAAGGCCTTTGGTTCGACTGAATTTGGTTAGATAAGCTGATGGAAGGAAACAGAGTCTCTCGGGTTTTTCCGAGTTCTGAGTGTGTGGTCGAGAGGATTTCGTGCACCTGCTCCGTGTTATACCACTTCTGGAAGATGTATCAGCGTGTAGGGAGTGTGTTTGAAGCAAATCAAGGCTCGGAGGGGATTAAAAAGGTTAAGAAAATATTCCGGGAATATTTTCTTAAAGCCGAGTAATGAAGAAAATATATGGAGTTATGGAGGAGATTTCTCGTGCATGAGAGGCTATAAAAGGTGGTGAGGAGTATTAGAGCGGACATGGAGAGATTGGGGATAGTTTAGAGCAACAACAGAGTCAGAAATTGGAGTTACAGGGAACTGCCATTGCTGCTCCTGTGAAGAACACGAAGAACATTAGACTGTAGGGGACAGTCGTATAGCTACAGTGATAACGACTCACAATTGTGGGTCGTAGTTCAGGAGACAGTCGTTTTGGAACAGTGCAAACGACGCTTCTTATTTATCGTTCTCTGTAACATATATAAGTGTTACAAAATCCAGTTTTATAATTTTTCTCCCAATTCATTTTTGTGAACACCTTTTTGAGCAATGAAAAATTCCTTTGAGTGTGTTTTCACCATGCGGAGCTAGAACCCATCACTGGGACGACGGAGGAAGCAACTTTTCATGATTTTGGTAAATGAATTAATACTTTATATGACTTTTTGCATAAATTTAATTGTTTTATGATTTCTATTAATTATTTGTTATTTTGTCTGATGTCGCATGCTTAGTTTAAATTACTTTTGATGCGTCATGCTTACGACTTACAGATAATGTTTTATGAAATCTATTTTTGGCAAGGAATTAGAGTCACAACTTCTTTTTGTTTGAGCTATATTGTCTAGAGTTAATGACTGAACCACAAGAATATGAAAAGTAGTGAAATCCTGCGTCCTAGTGACTCTTCATCCTGTGACAATATTTTTATTTTCTTTTATTAATTCTTAAAATCAATCTCGTCAAGTCCGAGTGAACGACAACCCCTATTACTACAACATCATTGAAAATAATCATCACAATCTCCCCCTTTGTCAGTTTTAGTGACAAAACTATTAATACATATGGAATACAAAAAATAATAAATTAACTTTTGTAGCTCCTATTCCACATGCCTAATCTTCAACATTACTCGAAATCTTCGACACTTCCAAGTACTCCAATGATCCCAAAGGATGTAAGTTTAGCATCATCGTTGTTGAAAATCCGTAGCTATAACAACAAGAAAACAATAGTTCTCAATCATTGTTATATAGTGTCATAGTATCATTACACAACGTCAAAGTTCAATTGTATCACAACTTTAACAACAATACTATGGTGATATGTATCACTCCCCCTTAGTCAATACTCCATCTCACATGGAAACTACTCCCCCTTTCATAATGATCTGAAAACCATATGTATTTGTAGTGTGAACTACATATTAATTCTCCCCCTTTTTGTCAATAAAATTGGCAAAGGCAAAAGAACGGGATCCTAATGAAATTTCCGAAAGAGACATTTCATGACCAAAAGAAAGAAAACACATATCATCTTATTTAGATGCAATCATAAAGCCGAAGCTAAATGCATTCATCAAGGAGTTTAAAGATACAAGATAACCCCTCAAATATTCCACAGCCGCACTCCCCACAAAGATTTGGCAATTAAGCACAAGTTCAATTAAGAACTCTCCCCCATTATATGTCATTCTCGAAAGAAAAACAAGAGCGACCTTAATTTCGAAAGAAAAGAAGGATTTCTTTGGACATAACAAATCACATACAAGTATGAATTTAAATCCAAAATATTAAATTAACCACAAGAAATTCATTATTAGTTTAACCAATTATGCTCAACATAAGTGAACTTATGGAGACTCAGAAACACTCAATTAGATTAATCACAAGAGAACCCATACTTAATCTAATCAAAATACACAACCAAACTAATCCCAAAAGTAATCAATTTAATTGGTCATACTCGACATAAGAGAATCTATGGAGAAATGACTAAGTTAATCATGAGAATAATCAACCCAGTCAAAAACGCTCAAACATAAGAAGACTTATGGAGTTATAACTAAATAACCAAACAAGATGATTAATTTAGTTCAAAAATGCTCGACATAAAGTACCTTACATAACAACAACAAAGCTAATCATAAAATAATCAACTTGGTCGTTTAGTGCTCAACATAAGACACATTACGGAGCCTCACAGTAATACATAAAAAATGGATCAGGGAAGATCAATTACTGCGGAATACACAATGATTCATTCTATTTTCCATCAGTATTTGCATAACGACATACAATAGACATAATCCTTGTAAACAAAAGATTTTAACCTATCTTGCGTCAATAATTAACAATATAGGCTTAACTTTTGTATTTGTCAAAAGTCTATTCATTCTTTTATCAATACATGCATATCGACATACGAAAGACTTTACTTTTGAAAAGATATGGGACAATCATAGTTTACGGACGCAAACACACATATCCCATAACAATTTGCAATATATAAAACCATAAAGATTAATACTGCAAAAATCATCTTCCAAACAAACTTAGAGTTTAAACAACATGAAGATGAAAATGTTGGACATAGCTATGTGTAATCACAATAATGGCTATTCCACACTCTAGTTATTCTTCTAACAAAAACAAAAAAATAGAAGATTTACTAGGTAAAAGAACATAAACTACTCATCATCTTCATCATCGGAGACACTCCAATATGCTTGAATCATGTTCAATTCTTCCTTGAGCTCGGGAAACTTAGTTGCAACCACTGACAATTGCTCTTGAACGCACTTCACCCTTGAATTGACCTTACACACACCCTTGTGAATTTTTTGAAGTAGACTCAAGGTGGTAGGGTCACAACTGTCAAGGGAAGCATCTCTTTGTCTTTTGCATACATTTTCCCTTATGCGTCTGAAGGAGCAGGGACGAACCGGTTTGGGAAACCCGAGAGAGTTGCCAATTGAATCAAACCCACGAACACGGCAAATTTGACCAATCAAGCATGGGTATCCTAACATCTTGATGGGTGAAGTCATCGAGATCATTTGAGAGATGATGAATCCACAAATATCGAGCCTTGTAACACCTAATTCAAGGAAATAGACCAATTCCACAAACTCATGACTCCACCAAGAGTTCTCAATTGTGAAAGGACACAAATTGGGAATACCAAGTTTTCCAAACGCTATTAAAGCAATACTAAGATCATTAGTAAGAAACTTTCCTTGATTCCAAGACACCTTCTTACCACAAAGCCCAAAAGAGATGTCATCATGTGATGGTTGTTCATCACTTAGTCTAGGTAGACGAAAATTTCCCAATGGAATTTTGGTAATCTTCGAAATTAACTCTTTATCAACAAGAAATCTTTCTCTGTTTATCATGGATTTGAATTCAATCTTATTAAGATCAACATCATGAATGTTGGCATAGAAAATTCTTGTGAGAGAATCAAAACCCTGACCATGACCATCAAAGATATTTCCAAGCTTGAATTTTTTAAAGCAAGCTAAATCCTCTTCATGCCCACTAGAGAGATCCAATTTATTTTCAAGGATGAAACCTTTAGATGAAATCTTTTCAAAAATTATAGCACAAGAATCATTCACAAACCTAATCCTAAGAGAATTTTGGTCACAAGGAAAATCCAAGCTAGAGGTATTTGAGCTTTTGGAGCTTCTTTTTGAGCCCTTAGAATTCATCATGAGATCTAAGAAATTGAAAGGAACAAGAGGAATTTACTTACTTGGAGTGAAACTTGAACACCCTTTCTTTCAACTTCTCCAAGGAGGCTTCAATGGAGGAAATACATAAAACCCTAGAGGTTCACGTACGCGGACGGGTGATGACGAAGAGAGTGCGCGAACTTCTTCTTTATAAGACCAAAGATGGGCTTGGACCCGTTTGTGAACCGCGACCCACACAAGGAAGTGAGGTTTTTCTTAACCGTTTGCACATCAAAGGTTATGCATTCCGTGATAACACACTCTGTCAGAGACAATGGATGCAGAAGAAAGCTTTAATTGGTATTCTAAAAGAGAATAACAAACCTGTACACAATTCAAACCATTTCTTGCCCCATTCCAAGATATATACAAATGGGGTAGTGCCAGGCTTGTTACCAAGAGGCATAATGCGCATAGGAATTCTCATGCAACATTTCTGGCTGATATGGGTGAACAGTCCCCGTTGTGTAATCAAAATGATGATAATCAGGGCAGTCAGAGCTTTCTCTCCTTTGTTGAACCTGTTTAGAAGGAAAATTCTTCCGATTCCTAGGTTGCACAATATTACTTGGTTTAACATGTACAAAACCTTTTTCGGAATGATTCTTAGACTTAACAGACTTAAGTTTTTCTAAGAATTCAAAAACTCCTTCGAACGCTCTGAATAGATCTTTAGCAATTGATCCATTATGATAGTACTCCTCAAAGAGATCAAGAGTTAATCTATTGAGGGTCCATATCCTAGAGCGTGACGAACGCTTTCTTAATCTTTCCTTCTTTTTATTTTTCCTTTAGATTGATACTTATCATTTAAATCTTCCTTTTTAGATGAAAAGAGACTATCATGAGAAACCAGCAGTTTTGACCATAATAATCTTTGAGCAATCTTTAAGGAACTTTGGCGTGCGTTACAGATGCCAAGAGAAAGTTTTCCAAATAAATTTCCCATGGAACAATTTTTAAGGAACGAACGAACACAAACTTGTTAGGTTTAAGGTGTTTTCCTGGTCTGATACCAAATGAAAAAGCGAGGGTATAACAACCACACCCAATATTTCGCTTAGCAATCTGTATGGACAAACTCCAATATACTTTCTAGAGAATCAACTAGACAGTCAGACTCAATCTAGATAAAAAGTATATCAAAGAGTTTATATCTCAATCTCTCGATTTGATCTTTACATAAGCAAATATAAATCTGCGAGTCTTTATCAAGAGAGATAACTTGGATGGTACCAAAGACCAATATCCAAGTGTCAATCAATTTAAATCAACAACCAAAAGATCGGATATTCTAATTGATTGAACAACGCACAACCTGTGATATTTCAACTATATAAAGAAATATAATGCGGAATAGAAATAACACAGACACCAGAATTTTGTTAACGAGGAAACCGCAAATTCAGAAAAACCACGGGACCTAGTCCAGATTGAACACACACTGTATTAAGCCGCTATAGACACTAGCCTACTCCAAACTAACTTCGGTCTGGACTGTAGTTGAACCCCAATCAATCTCACACTGATCCAAGGTACAATTATGCTCCTACGCCTCTGATCCCAGCAGGATGCTACGTACATGATTCCCTTAGCTGATCTCGCCCACAACTAAGAGTTGCTACGACCCAAAGTCGAAGACTTTAATAAACAAATCTGTATCACACTGAAAAGTCTACGGTAATAGATAAATCCGTCTCCCACGAATATACCTACGAGTTTTTGTTCCGTCTTTTGATAAATCAAGGTGAACATGAACCAATTGATTACCCGGACTTATATTCCCGAAGAACAGCCTAGTATCATCAATCACCTCACAATAATCTTAATCGACGCAGCGAAAAAAGATATTGCGGAATGACAAACGATGAGACGAAGTGTTTGTGATTTCTTTTCTATCTTGCCTATCAGAGATATAAATCTCAAGCCAATTATTCCAATTGTACTCGTACGATAGAAACATCAAGATCATATCACACAACTACAAGAAAAGTAGTATCGGTCTGGCTTCACAATCCCAATGAAGTCTTTAAGTCGTTAACCTAGTTTACAGAACAAAACCCAAGGTTAAAGGAGAAACGACTCTAGCTTATACAACTAGTATCACACGTAAGGTGTGGGGATTAAGTTTCCCAGTTGCTAGAGTTCTCCCCTATATAGTCTTTCAAATCAGGGTTTGCAATCAATGTTAGCTTGGTAACAAAGCATTCAATATTCACCGTTAGATGAAAACCTGATTAGATTCAAGCTAATATTTCTCAACCGTTGGATCGAAACCTTAGCTTGTTACACAAAATGAAATGTCCAATTTTGGGTTTATGTAACCGTTCCCAAACATTAACATTTGTTGGTTCAACAATAGTTAACCAAATGGTTAGCCATATGATCACTTTCATATCAACCATATTCTTCTTCACCATAACTAGTTCAAATGACTCAAATGAACTAGCTAGAGAGTTGTTTAATTGCTTAGATCTTATGTAACTACACAAGACACAATCGAAGCAAAAATGGTTTGATTCACTCGAATCGGTTCATGAACTTTATAGCCACGGTTTGCAAAAGCATTCCTTAGTTTATATAAACATGAGTTCAAGAACAACTGGTTTTAGATATAACCTACTCAAGTTCGCGGACTGGGTTCGCGGACTTAAGCTCACGGAAGGAGTTCACAAACTCCAGCAGAAATTCTCGGGTCGAGAACTTCCGCCAGTTCGCGGACTGAGTTCGCGGACTTGGCTCACGCCACATTCCATTTCTCTTGATCAACAAAGTTCGCAAACTTTGGTTCAAGGAATAAGGACTTATACATATATGTGTTTCCACAACAATGCTTACATTTTACCAATGGTTATGTAATCTAAACTCTCATTTCAATCATTGAAATATTCTCAGAGAACGTTATATAGCCTTTATTCACAGACCATTTTTCGTCAGAGCAATTTTTAAAGTGATTGAAACATAACATGACATTCGTCACTAGGTAAAGATTAATTTGGCTAAAGCGAAAGCTTACCAACACATATTTCGAGAAATAGATAGGCGAGATAAACTCGACTCGAAATAGCAAATGTGTATAATGAAAGTCTATGCAACAAAATGACTTTTGTCTCAAGAATGGAGATAGAGTAAATAGACTTTTTAGTGGCAGATAAGTTCAAGTCTCCACATACCTTTTAGTCGATGAAGTTCCACCAGTTCCTTGAGTAGTCCTTCGTCTTGTATGATGATTGACATGGAGTCTTGAGCTCAACTACACTTTCTATCCTAGTCCGAGACCTTTAGCTATAATAGGCTAGAAATCAAGACCTATAGTTTTGATCACTAATATTGACAAACATGCTTGAGATAGCAACGCATGCGAGTTCGACCGAGCAATGCTCTAACAGAACGTATATACTATGAAGTCCGAGAAACTGATGTTAAGAAAAGTACTTGGACGATCTCAAAAATCAATATCCAAGATCAATCTAGTTGTATCTAATAATCAAATCAGAATTCTGCCAGGTAATAAACTTGTTATCTATCTTTCAAGATACGAATTATACAAGAAAAAAGTCATGTAATCGATCACAATTATATGGACGTAACTTCTAATATTGAATACGTACTACTTTTGTAAATCCAATTTAAAAGATAAACAATAAAATGCGGAAAGGCAAAAATACAAGACACCAGAAGTTTTGTTAACGAGGAAACCACAATAGCAGAAAAAACCCCGTGATCTCGTTCAGATTTGAAAACTAAACTGTATCAAGATAAAGATTGTCAGATATGGATTCACGAATCCCCAAAGCAAAGTATTTTAGTCGTAGACCTAATTACGTTCCTTAGAGGAAACCTAGGTCAATAGAGGAAGACTCTAGCTATCAACTGGGACACAAAGTGTCATGGATTGATTTTTCAATTGAAAGAGCATCTCTATTTATAGTTATTCAAGACTTAGGATTTATTAGAATTCAAGCAAAGATAACTTTAGAATAAAGCAAACACATTATCTGTTTAGATGAAACTCTAATCAGGGTTTCAAGTAAGCATGTGAGAAATTGTATTGAAATCACATTAGAAGAATATACAAAGTGATCCGGTTACGGGACCGTGTATAATGACTGTTCTTTAGAAAAGAACTAAAAGCAATTTGATGTTCATTTAAACACTTAAGAATTTAATCATGATGCACACGCAGGTATTTTAGTGATCAATGATGTCTTAGAGGTGTTTATGAGAGTCATTGCAATGTTAAACATATTTAAAAAAATAAGTCTTTGAGCATCTACTAAAATCTACTCGGACCGTTGGTGAAACAGTTCATGAACCGTAATAAAATTCACGAGTCAAGGTGCTACGGTTCCTAAACCCGGTTCGCCAGCCCTACTTGGCTCGAGAACTCAGATGGACATTGTCCGTGAACCGAGTTCGCCAATAGTAATCCTTTTAGACCAACATGAAAAATTCCGTCCACCACGGTTCGTGAATTGTCCTCAACTGAACTTGCGATTTGTGAACCGGGTTCGACAACCTTGAAAATGCGGGGGTCTAACAACCACACCCAACAATTCGTTTGGCAATCTGAGAGGACTTACTCCAATATACTTTATAGAGAATCAACTAGACAGTTAGACTCAAACTAGATAAAAGTATATCAAATAGTTTATATCTCTAACTCTTAATTCAATATGCAATTAGCAAATAGAAATATGCGATCCCGATTGAATATAAGAGGAGTAACTTGAACGGTACCAAAGACCAATGTTCAAGGATCAATCAATTTCAATCAACAACCAAAGGTTGGATTTCAAATGATCGATTAAACTCACAACCTGTGATATTTCAATTATATAACAAAATATAATGCGGAAAAGAAATAACACAGACACCAGAATTTTATTAACGAGGAAAACAACAAATGCAGGAAAACCCCGGGACCTACTCCAGTTTGAACACCACAATGTATTAAGCCGCTACAGACACTAGCCTACTACCAATGAACTTCGGACTGGATTGTAGTTGAACCCTAATCAATCTCACACTGATTCAAAGTACAGTTCCGTTCCTTACGTATCTGATCCCAGCAGGATACTACGCACTTGATTCCCTTAGCTGATCTCACCCACAACTAAGAGTTGCTACGACCCAAAGTTGAAGACTTGATAAACAAATCTGTCTCACACAGAAAAGTCTATAGAATGAATAAATTTCTCTCCCACAGAAATACCCAAGAGTTTTTGTTCCGTATTTTGATAAATCAAGGTGAACATGAACCAATTGATAACTCGGACTTATATTCCTGAAGAACAACCTAGTATTGAAAAGGCGAGGGTACCCAAATATACCTCAAGCTAAAACTTTTCCTACCTATAAGTCCTTTCTCCGAAAGTGATTGTCTATGGACTGAGTCGAGACAATACAACTAATCGGTTCACACTTCGTGTGATCGTCTATGGATACGAGATCGAGACAATACAACAACGAAGTATATTTACTTGATAAAAGGGTTCGGACTTAACCAAACACAATAGGATTGCTTATCAAGTAAATAGGAATTAATGTTTGTGTAATTTACTTTAATTATAATAAAACAATTATCATGCGGAAATATAAAGTAAATGACACAACAAGATTTTGTTAACGAGGAAACCGCAAATGCAGAAAAACCCCGGGACCATGTCCAGAATTGAATACTCTCAGGATTAAGCCGGTATACAAAATTAAACCAACTTCGTATAGTTGAGACCAAGCAACTAAACCTATAGTTCACCTAGTTCCGTTTGTATTCCCACGCCTCCGACCTATGAATAAGTCACGTACTTGGAATAATTCCTTAAGTTCGTATTCCAAACAGTAAAGGAACAACAAATCTGTTTAGTATCAACTCTCTTCAACCAAGTGATATGAGTTCGACAAAGGCTCTTCTGTTTATCTCAATAAACTCCTTCGTCAGGTTCTTAGATCTATCTTATTCTCAACTACCGAAGTAATTGTTAAGATTTTGCAATCAATACTTTTAATGACAAAGAATTGTATTGATGCCGATCTACACAACTAATCAATCCAATCTACCACAAGGATAAACCGATTATAGTTGGATCCTATTATACCGAAACAAGTATTGTGCACACCAAATATTATGAACCCCAAATCAGAAATCTTCAATATCTTCTTTGTCTTCAAATCTTCTTAGATCTTCAATAAACACCTGCACACAACAACTTGAATCTCTTGTGATCAATCACGCACAGAATGGAGTCTGTTAACAATGGATTATCACAAGATCGTCTTTATCACTAACAACAGTCTAAAGATCCCTGTCGAAACTTCTATCTAGTTTGAGTGAATCTTATATCATAAGAGAAGATTCTCAAGAATAAACAAACTAGGTGCAATCAAAGTTCAACCACCGTTAGTCAATCAAATCAATCGAAAACACAAGATAAACCACAATTATCTAGTTTCCCACCAACGGTACTTGTATAGCTTCTCAATCCCAAAGAAGACTTTAAAATGAGCGGCCGTAAGAGATTTCGCCCAATTAGGTTACTCTCCTCTCCGAATAGGCGGCTTCACCAGTAACAACACAACCGAGGAAGTTTGTTGTCACAAAGTATTAGTTTGCTAGAAATGCAAACTTCAAGTATTTATAGACAAGGAAGTTTGGACACCAAGGAATTTCCAAAACCGAAAATATTCTAAAGATATTCAATATATTCAAATTCGGTTTCCATAATTCTTGGAAATGCTTTGTCCAAAATAATGACCGAAAATCTCTTTGGAAAATCTCAACTAGTAAATGCACATTACTAATTCTCGTTTTCCTAAAATAAAATTAAAAACCTTAAATAAAAGATTCTTAACTTATTTATGTTTCGATTCTGGGATTTCCTTTCTGTAGCTATTAAGGAATAACTTTGAACAATAAAAGATAAACATTACTGCATGTGTTCAAAGTGTGTCGACGTCCTTACTTTGTAAGTCCTCTTTCATACTTACAACCTTGAAACCGATTTGCCACACTTCCAAACAAGTTTAGAATTGGTTCATCTGACTTTCAAGAACTATGCGATTAATTAAGAAACACTCAATCATAAATCATGGGTTTTAACGGTTCTACCAAAACAAGTTTCGGTTCTACCTCCATGTGAGTACTGTGCATAGTCACACTAGCTTCCCAAAATTCGGTTGACTAGGTACTAGGATCGGTTCCCACATATATGTGGTATCTAACTTATATGTGTTGCACATTTCCATAGGATCGGTTCCCCTTTGTGATGTGTTGCACCTCATACAAGGATCGATTCCCCTTTGTGATGTGTTGCACCTCTTCATAGGATCGGCTCCCCTTTACCCAGATTCGGTCCTACACAATCACAAACTCGATCATACCATCTCAGGTGATTACTTAAGATCGGTTTCACTTATAAAAGTCATGCCAATACATAATTCAGGCCTTTGTGAATAGTTTTACCAAGAACACAAACAAGTCGTGAGCGGTTATACTAAATCACACATATTGGATGTTCACAAGATATGCAATGAATAACAATCTCAATAACGCCTGGCGATTTCCTTTTCGATTCATAAACAAGTTTATGAACTTACTTCCTTAACACACATGTAAAATATTGTTTCCTAGGATCCTCACCTCATACCCATACATAATCACAATAGCATTTAAACGATTATGTCGATGTCTTATCTACAAAGTTTAATGGTTAAGCAATAAACTTCATATTGTATTCCTTAATACTATGTCTATCTAGAGTGTTCATGCTTCGCAGTTTCTTTTTCAATATGCACGACTTGAAAGATACGTTAAGGAATGAAACAGTTCAAGTCAAATATCACTAACATCAAGTGGAAGGATGATGTTGTCGTTGTAGCTTCTTACTTCTCCACTTCTTAAAGTCTTCGCAATACTTGTAATGTCTCATATCCTACTACTTTCAAGCTAACCTATACGAAGTTGACTCTAGTACATAATCAAGCGACTCTTAAAATGAGTTTTGATTCACTAAAATATGACAACCAAACTTGACATACCAACGCTTGGTGGGTTCAACCGAGCTATGCTCTAACAATCTCCCCCTTTTTCAATTTTAGTGACAAAACTCTTACAATCATATGGATAAACAAATTACAAGAATTCATTACACATACACTTGATTCCGAATTCAACAGCACAATAACCTGCATACATTCAATCCTTAAATTCCGCCGTTGACATTATAATAACAAAGCTAATACTCCCCCTAAAGGTGATATAGGTAGATTTCATCAATCCGCACGTCTTTGTTATACCAAATAATATGATATGCTAGTCCCCCTTAGTCTATGATTTCACTCTTTCGTTAGATAAACGTTTAAGCACAATTGTTCTTTTTCTTAGTGATACCAATCAATATAAAATCAATACCAGTATCACTTGGTTACTCCATATATTCCCCCCCTTTTTGTCACAAAATGACAAAGAAACGAAAAAATGAAGGACAACACGAAAAGAATCTTACAAATCTCAAAATGGACTTGCAAACTTATAGAGTTAAGCACGAGGGTTCCACACACCATTTTTGATAACCAATATCAAAACCGAAACTACAAAGTAATTTGTTTTGATATGTTATCAAGGAAACAATTGCCCGAAGCAATTTTACCAATTTAGTTTAGCAAACCAAAAATCAACTAAGCACCTTAGTCCCTTTGCTAAACCGATTGTACAAATACAATCGCTTCATTCGATAAGACCAAAATAAAGATAACTTTATTTTTCTCATCAGGTTCTAATTATCCATATAACTTAGACCTTTAAGTTTTAACAAGACAAGTACTAGGTTAGTTAACTAGCATTTCTTGTTAAGGCATTCGATTAGACTTGAATAACTGAAACCTCCACTTTGATAAGTCTAACTAAGATCACCTTAGTTTCTCTTATCCGGAATCGAATTGGACTAAACAATTCATCCCGTAAACCTTTTCTTTCGTTAAGCCATAAATAATTCATACAAACCAAATAAATCAACTTGCATAATTATTCACCTCAACCGGAAGCAATTGAAACAACATAGACATTATAGCACCGCAATTGCACCGAAATTTTGTAAGCCTAAACAATTGATACCACACAATAAAGCAAGATAACAATAGTTTTTCTTAACCGGAAACAATTGAATCACACACACATCATGGAATAAAACATCAATTGTACTGAAATTTTGTTAAGAAAAAGCAAAATATATATGAAATAAAATCAGGCTTTTCTTAAACAGGAAAACAATCAACTAACAACATTGTGACCTCAAATTTCGCATCCGCTTCTCCAATATATTTGCATCTTCTTCTAGGGAGAATTGATATCGAATTATCCTTATGTTGTCATCCTTATGCAAAATAAAAGAATAACAACAACCCACCTTTACCAGAGAAAGGTTGAAAACCGGTTTTTGACTATTGCAAGCAAAAGTTGAAAACCACCGAAACACATATGCTTTTATGCTAAACCAAACCGATTCAACATATTGTGACTTTTTCACATTATTGTTTCTACCAGAACCCCTCATGATCCTTTGATAAAGCCTACCAACATGAGCTAGAACTTAATCCTGCTAAATCAAAAAGTCACCCAAACCATAACAAGGTCAGAAAACCGAAATCAAACATCCCATAAACTGAATATTCAAAGAAAAAATATAAACATTCATTCACATGAATTTGCTTCTAGGAATCGGTCATACCACACGAATTCATACACAAAACAGTTTTAGACATAACTTTTGCATACTAAGCCTGAATTCAGTGATTTTTGGCTCGTTTTGACCACAAAAGCAAGAGCTACACAAATATGATCAGTAGATATCAATATCATCCACTCAAAATTACCGTTTCTATCAAAAGCTCAAAAATAGATAGAGAAGGTATGAGTATAGAAGATAAATCTCCCTAAACATGTTAATTAGTCATAAAATAATCGAGAGATCATGTGCTCAGTTTTTTCATGTGCTTTCTCACCTTTAAAAAGATTGATCACTAAGGTAAGTATGCACATTCTAACAAAACTAGGTTGTGTTAAGTTGAGCCTTGTCTTGTTCGTCATGAGTGACTAAGACAGACTCATCATTCTTGACCTCTTGCTTGGTTTGTTTTCTCTTGTTCCATCTCTTATTTTTCTTATTTGACTTGTGATGAAGAGTGTCATTATCACAACTTCCACTAGTACAAGAGAATTCAGACATGATGTCTTTCTTTAGTCTTTCAAGAAAACTCTTGTAATTATTGTCCCCAACAATTAACAGCTGAGAGTAATTCTTGTGACTAACTTTTGGTCCCTTCTTGGCTATGGAGGACTTTGGGACCCATTTAGAGTTGGGTTTCGCATGAGCAACTTTCTCCTTCATACCATTAGGATCATTTTCCTTTTGAATATTTTGCGAAACACCCTTTCTCCAATTTGGAACATCAGATCTTGTTTTTGCTTTTAAAAAGTCATATCTCTTTCTATAATTGGGTCTTTTATGAAACGACCTTGTCGAGTGATATGAAAATTTTGAACTATCGTTATAATAATTCTTTTTCCTAAACTTAGGACAATACCAATCTGAGTTCCTTTGGGGAGCAATCTTAGCCAATTCGTTTGATACAAAAGAAAGTGTATCTTTTATCTTACGAATCTTGCATCCCCATTCCACATGCCCTTTATTACCACAATAACAACAATGCTTAGTAACATACGAAGTCTGAGTTTTAATGTTACCTTTTTGTGGATCCTCTTGCATTGGAGATCGACAATTTTTTTTTCTTTTTCTTTTTCTTCTTCTTCTTATCTTTGTTCAACATTGTTGGTTTCTTGACATTAGCAGAAGTGCTCTCTTTGATTGCTGCTAGTTGAACACAATTCTTAGGCTTGACTAGTTTTACTTCTTTACAAGAAATACGAGCATCTTTTACATCGGTGGAAGCCTCTGGTTTAGAAGAATTTGTAGCTTTAACGAATTTTACCTCTTTGCTAATATTTGAAGCATCTATTCCCTTATAGCCCAATCCTCGTGTATCACGATGATTTCTACTTGCTTCTAACATTGAGGTTAAATTGGTTGAGCTAGCATTGAACTTTTTAAGGTCCAAATTTTCTTCTTCCAACATCTTGATTTTATCAAGAGCACTAGATAGATCAGCCTCAAGGTGTTTTTCTCGGGAGAGATATTCACCTTCTTTCTCTTCAAAACTCTTTTGTTGAGAGTTAATTCTTGCATCATAATCAGCAAGTTTCTCTTCCAACAAATGTACTTTTTCAAGAGTAGCATCACGATCTTTCTCTAAAAGTTCCGCTCGAGAAAGACTAACACTTGCTTTTTCCTCAAGATTTTGTATATATTTAGAATCAGTTTTCTTTGCTTTCTCAAGGCAATTGTTAAGCCTTTCTTTCAAAGAATGAATCTCTAATAAAGCTTCTCTTTTAGAGAAACAAGTTCGAGACTTTGAGGAGTCAAGACCAATGACAAGTTGATCAATCATAGCTTGCAGACAATTTATATCGTTTAAATACTTTTTTTCTCTTTCTAATGCAAGAATTAGTTCAGTTGAACATGAGAGAAATTTTTCGCTTAATTCGTTTTGATGAAATGTTTTTATTTTCGATGAATCAATGTTTTTATCGTCATCAAGAAGATTTCTTTCAGAGTCTGAATCATTGATTACGAATACAGGACTTAACTTAATCTCGTCTTGAGAACATTCAGACTTATTCTCAGAAGAGAAAGTAGAACTTGACGAAGAAGCCCCTTTTAAATATTTCTTAAAATCAAAACTTTCAACGTCTTGCGATACGTTAACCGAGTCTTTATTAAGTTTTCTCTCTCGCTTAACTCTACTTTGACTCGTGTCTTATAGGTTGGATCGCATCAAACACAGATTGTTAGATCTTTTCGTGTTTGCCTGCTCTGATACCAATTGAAAAGGCGAGGGTACCCAAATATACCTCAAGCTAAAACTTTTCCTACCTATAAGTCCTTTCTCCGAAAGTGGTTGTCTATGGACTGAGTCAAGACAATACAACTAATCGGTTCACACTTCGTGTGATCGTCTATGGATACGAGATCGAGACAATACAACAACGAAGTATGTTTACTTGATTAAAGGGTTCGGACTTAACCAAACACAATAGGATTGCTTATCAAGTAAATAGGAATTAACGTTTGTGTAATTTACTTTAATTATAATAAAACAATTATAATGCGGAAATATAAAGTAAATGACACGGCAAGATTTTGTTAACGAGGAAACCGCAAATGCAGAAAAACCCCGGACCTTGTACAGAATTGAATACTCTCAGAATTAAGTCGCTACACAAAATTAAACCAACTTCGTATAGTTGATACCAAGCAACTAAACCTATAGTTCACCTAGTTTCGTCTGTATTCCCACGCCTCCGACCTATGAATAAGTCACGTACTTGGAACAATTCATTTGGTTCATATTCCAAACAGTAAAGGAACAACAAATCTGTTTGGTATAAACTCTCTTCAACCAAGTGATATGAGTTCGACAAAGGCTCTTCTGTTTATATCAATAAACTCCTTCGTCAGGTTCTTAGATTTATCTTATTCTCAACTAACGAAGTAATTGTTAAGATTTTGCAATCAATACTTTTAATCACAAAGAATTGTACTGATGTCGATCTACACAACTAATCAGTCCAATCTACAACAAGGATAAACCGATTATAGTTGGATCCCCTTATACCGAAACAAGTATTGTGCACACCAAAGATTATGAACCCCAAATCAGAAATCTTCAATATCTTCTTTGTCTTCAAATCTTCTTAGATCTTCAATAAACACCTGCACACAACAACTTGAATCTCTTGTGATCAATCAGGCACAGAACGGAGTCTGTTAACAATGGATTATCGCAAGATCGTCTTTAGCACTAACAACAGTCTAAATATCCCTGTCGAAACTTCGATCTAGTTTGAGTGAATCTTATATCAGAAAAGAAGATTCTAAAGAATAAACAAACTAGTTGCAATCAAAGTTCAACCACCGTTAGTCAATCAAATAAATCGAAAACACAAGATAAACCGTAATTATCTAGTTTCCCACCAACGGTACTCGTAGAGCTTCTCAATCCCAAAGAAGACTTTAAACTGAGCGGACGTAAGAGATTTTGCCTAATTAGGTTACTCTCCTCTACGAATAGGCGGCTTCACCAGTACAACACAACCGAGGAAGTTTGTTGTCACGAAGGATTAGTTTGCTAGAAATGCAAACTTCAAGTATTTATAGATAAGGAAGTTTGGACACCAAGGAATTTCCAAAACCGAAAATATTCTCAAAGATATTCAATATATTCCAAATTCGGTTTCCATAATTCCTAGAAATGCTTTGTCCAAAATAATGACCGAAAATATCTTTGGAAAATCTCAACTAGTAAATGCACATTACTAATTCTCGTTTTCCTAAATAAAATTAAAAACCTTAAATAAAAGATTTTTAACTTATTTATGTTTTGATCCTGGGATTTCCTTCCTGTAGCTATTAAGGAATAACTTTGAACAATAAAAGATAAACATTACTGCATGTGTTCAAAGTGTGTCGACATCCTTACTTTGTAAGTCTTCTTTCATACTTACAACCTTGAAACCGATTTGCCACACTTCCAAACAAGTTTAGAATTGGTTCATCTGACTTTCAAGAACTATGTGATTGACCAAGAAACACTTTATCACAAATCATGGGTTTAACGGTTCTACCAAAACAAGTTTTGGTTCTACCTCTATGTAAGTACTGTGCATAGTCACACTAGCTTCCCAAAATTCGGTTGACTAGGTACTAGGATCGGTTCCCCACATATATATGGTATCTAACTTGTATGTGTTGCACATGTCCATAGGATCGGTTCCCCTTTGCCTAAAAACGCGTTTCACATGTCCATATGATCGGTTCCTCTTTGTGATGTGTTGCACCTGATACAAGGATCGATTCCCCTTTGTGATGTGTTACACATCTTCATAGGATTGGTTCCCCTTTACCCGGATTCAGTCCTACGCAATCACAAACTCGATCATACCATCTCAGGTGATTACTTAAGATCGGTTTCACTAATAAAAGTCATACCAATACATAAGTCAGCCCTTTGTGAATAGTTTTACCAAGAACACAAACAAGTCGTGAGCGGTTATACTAAATCACACATATTGGATGTTCACAAGATATCCAATGAATAACAATCCCAATAATGCCTGGCGATTTCCTTTTCAATTCATAAACAAGTTTATGAACTTACTTCCTTAAAACACATGTAAAACATTGTTTCCTAGGATGGAATCCTCACCTCATACCCATACATAATCACAATAACATTTAAATGATTATGTCGATGTCTTATCTACAAAGTTTAATGGTTAAGCAATAAACTTCATATTGTATTCCTTAATATTATGTCTATCTAGAGTTTCCATGCTTCGCAGTTTCGTTTTCAATATGCACGACTTGAAAGATACGTTAGGGAATGAAACAGTTCAAGTCAAATATCACTAACCTCAAGTGGAAGGATGATGTTGTCGTTGTAGATTCTTACTTCTTCACTTCTTAAAGTCTTCGCAATACTTGTAATGTCTCATATCCTAATACTTTCAATCTAACCTATACGAAGTTGACTCTAGTACATAATCAAGCGACTCTTAAAACGAGTTTTGATTCACTAAAATATTACAACTAAACTTGACATACCAACGCTTGGTGGGTTCAACCGAGCTATGCTCTAACAAGTATTATCAATCACCTCACAATAATCTAAATCGTATGATGGCGAAACTAGATATTGTGGAATCACAAACGATGAGACGAAGGTGTTTGTGATTACTTTTTATCTTGCCTATCAGAGATTAAATCTCAAGCGAATCTTAGAGAAGATTGTACTCAAATGATAGAATCGGGCAAGATCTGTACACGCAACTACAGAGAAAATAGTTGGGTCTGGCTTCACAATCCCAATGAAGTCTTTGAAGTCATTAACCTAGAGGGTCTCGATGGAAACCTAAGGTTAAAGGAGAATCGACTCTAGTTGATGCAACTAGTAACACACAGGAGGTGTGGGGATTAGGTTTCCCAGTTGCTAGAGTTTTCCTTTATATAGTTTTCAAATCAGGGTTTGCAATCCAAGTTACCCTGGTAACAAAGCATTCAATATTCACCGTTAGATGAAAAACCTGATTCAACCAAGCTAATATCTTTCAACCGTTAGATTGAACTTAGCTTGTTACACACAAATGAAATGTACCCTCATTTAGGTTTATGTAACCGTACCCAAACGTGTACACCATGTTGGCTCAACAATAGTTAACCGAAGTTAGCCATATGATTACTCTCATATCAACCTTATTCATCTTAACCATAACTAGTTCAAATGACTCAAATGAAACTAGTTAAAGAGCCGTTCAATTGCTATATTCTCATAGAAGTATACAAGAACACAATTGAAGCAAAATCGGCTTGATTCACTCGAATCAATTCATGAACATTATAGCCACGGTTTGCAAAGATTGCATTCCTTATTTATAAATGTTTAAGTTCATGTACACAACCGATTTTAGAAAGTAACCAACTCAAGTATGCAAACGTGTACGCATACTTAAGTAGTCGTACCGAGTTTGGTTACGCCAGTACGCATACGGGTGCGCATACCAATTTACATTCCAAACTCCAGCAGAAATTCACGGACGTGATACTTCCGCCAGTATGCGCACGGGTACGCATACTTGCCCAAACATCCAACAACCGCCTGTACGCATACGTGTACGCATACTTCAGGTTCCCGATTTTGGACTTGTACACAAATGTGATAACACACTATGTTTATTATCCAAACATGGTTACATGATTCTAAACTCTTTATTTCAATCATTGAAACTTTCTTAGAGGATGACAATAGCTGTTTTCACACACTATTAGCATCAACGCAATTTTCAAGATATTGAAATAATCATAACGAAACATTCCAAATCTACACCATATAATTGTATCACACAAATCATGTAAGATGTTACTCGGCAATTTTCACATGATCATATTTTGACTTTCGTCAAGAATATAAGATGAACTTGGTCGAAGCGAAAGCTTGCTAACACATATTTCGAGAAATATGTAAGCGAGATAAACTCAACTCGAAATCTCAAATGTGTATAATAGAAAACTATATCGTAATACGACTTATGTCTCAATATAGGAGATAGAGTAGAAATAGACTTTCCAAGTGATAGATGAGTTTCGGTCTCCAC
Organism: Papaver armeniacum; assembly: GCA_023531295.1. Taxonomy (NCBI): domain Eukaryota; kingdom Viridiplantae; phylum Streptophyta; class Magnoliopsida; order Ranunculales; family Papaveraceae; genus Papaver; species Papaver armeniacum. The sequence goes on along the minus strand of JAJJWW010005809.1, from coordinate 196,538 downwards.
ATACCTTTTGTTGATGAAGTTCCACAAGCTCCCCTCAGTAGTTCTTCGTCTTCAAATGATGAACGCCGTGAAGTCTAAGGCTCAACTACACAATCTATGTCCTAGTCCGAGACATCTATAAATAGGCTAGAAATCAAGACTTATAGTTTTGATCACTAATATTGACAAACATGCTTGAGATAGCAACGCATGCGAGTTCGACCGAGCAGTGCTCTAACAAACCTTCCCTGTATTTTTGAAACTCAGATATGGTTTGGGAAGTATTTGACCAACCTACCCTGAGCCGGAAATAAAAGAAGTTCTGTATTTCTCTATTTTCATGTTTCCAAAAGATAGAATCATTTTCTTGGGCAATTCCCAATTGACCCACAAATTAATTCTTGAACAATAAATTGTTTCGGACTAATATTATTACGGACCTTTGAACATCCTTGATTGAATCATATTTGGAGATGTTTAACAAGACAAGCCTGATTCAAACTTTCTTTTTTACAATAAATCTACTATAAGTCATACGTCATAGTCTCAAAAGATAGAATGGTAAGATAGTGAGTAAAATAGAATGGTTCTGTCTTCACATACTTGATTAATGAAGTTCTCCAAATGTCTTCGTCGATCTTCAGTCTTCGAGGGTGATGTTTGATACTCAGATACCAAATTCTAACCCGATCCGAGACTTGACTTAGTAAGCTAGAAATCAAGATATAGTTTTGATCATCTAAGATTGACAACAAGCTTGAGATAACAAAACTTTTGGGTTCAACCGAGCATTTCTCTATTAATCTCCCCTTTGTCAATTTTAATGACCAAACTATTCAATACGTATGGATTCAAAAGAAAATAATCTTTCAGCTCAAAATCCACCATGTTTTGATTTCCTTGGATCTTCAATAAACGTCTTGAATTCTTCGTACTTCAAGCTCTTCTATGGTTCTACATGTGTTCGTTTAACACCTTTGTTGTTGAAGATCCGTAGCGATAACAACTAATGAGAATACTCGAAAAGAGATATGTTATAATAAAAAATCACTTTACTCAATGGTTGTTATACAAAAATGTAGCATTGTTATCTTCCTCGAAGTTCAATTATATTACAACTTTGAAGCAATGCTACAGTGATATGTTCTCCCCCTTAGTCAATACTTACATAAAACCTATAGATCATAATCCACTGGCCATTACATAATGCTATGAGAAACCATATGTTGTAGTAAGATACTACTTAATAATTTTCCCGCTTTTTGTGAACAACATTTGCAAAGGCGAGAAACAAGGATCACAATGAATTAAACAAAAGAGTATTAATATTAGAGAACACATACAAACTTTTAGTTTAGACGATTTCATCAAGAAACTCGGAGATTTTATCAAGGAGATATATAGGTACAACATCTCCTACAATTCCACATCCGTTCTCCCCACAAAGATATGACGTTTAAGCACAAGTTCAAAACAACTCTCCTCATTTGATGTCATTCCTGAAACAACAACATGAGCGACCTTTACTCTAGTCACAAGAGAAGGACTTTCTGGGACATTAAGAAATTTACTCACCAGTTACGAACAAAGTAGATTTGTATCCCAATATTTTTCTCTCTTCTCGCCAGTTACGAACAAAGAATTTAAAAATAACGATCTTAATGTTAGAGGCACTGAGACATAAAATTTTCGTGAGTAAAAATAATCATCGTCAAAAAACTAATATCTAGGCCAGTTACGAACAAAAAGAGCAATTAATGCGATATGAATCAATATAAGAATTATATCTTCCCTAGCCATGTACGGACGTAGATATTATCACTTAAGAATAATTTTCATATATCTATCTTGAGGAACCATAAAGTCTGATACGAAGAGAACATTTTGTTTTTGTTTTCTGAGTTTTGTTGTATGATCTGGAATTCTTTCATATCTAATTTGATTGATATTGAAAGGGACTTCCATGTGTATTCAATAAAAGAGGGTTATTCTCGTCAATTCCACTCTCTTTAGGGTCGTGAATTGAGCGTGTGTGAACCTGTGTGGTTAAAAGGTTCCATAACCCTACATTCCTTTTTCCTTCTCTGAAACTCTTTTCATCTTAAGACTGCCTGTTGAGTTTAAATTGTGATATCCTCTCACAAACCCATACACGTATGGAGACTCCAAGCATCATGTGTTCTGATGGAAAAGATGTAAATATCACTACACCATTTTAAAGGATTTGTAACCCAGTTTCGCAACGGCACTAGCTCGGTTCCGAAATTTTCGTTGCTAATTTTTCGCAACAGAGGGTTGTCGTTGCGAATATTGCAACCTCACTAGCAAGGTTGCGAATTGCAACTGCGCTCGGTTCAAGTGTGTGAACCACGTGCGTGGTCGGGAACACTAGAGCTGATAAACATGCCCCAATCAAACTTCGGTCAAGACTTCGTTTTTTTTTCCACCCTTAATCCCAATCTAGGGTATATCCTGCCCTTAATCGAGTTTCATGTTCATTTTTTCTCCGCCAAAACACAGAGACTCAGTCTCTCCTCCCCCTCCTCTCCATCTCCATCTCTATATCGATCTGCTCAGCTAAGTCGTTTTTTTCTCTCAATCTATAAACTATATCATCGTGTAGAACTCTATATCATCAGGTATAATTTTTGACATAGTTTTTAGGGTTTATAGATTTCGATTTTCAGTTGTGATTTTTAGGGTTCAGAGACTTTGATTTCTAGGATTTAAAGATTTTGATTTAAGTTTATCGAATCCTAGGGTTCCATTTAAGTTTATCGGTTTTAGGGTTTAATGTTTGATTTCAGTTTTTCGATTTCACTTGTGAATCTGATTCTTTCAATTTCAGTTTTTTTATTTCTTTATTTTTCTTTCCATTTTATGGTTTGTTGTTTATCTGAATCTAATACCCTTTTTTTTCCATGTTAGGGTTTGTCAAGATTGAAGAACTGAAGTTCAGTTCATTAGAGTTTGAAGAAGAACTGGTCAGAGTTGGTTTAGGAAAACTAAGAAGGTATATCCAACTATGAAATTGTTTTGATTATTTTGGTTCCTTTTATATTGTTTAGCTGAAGTTTGATGATAATAGCATCTCAGTGAGCATGATAAAAATGGTTCTAGTGGTGTACTTAAAGAAATTTTGTGCAATTTCTTAACTTGGAAATTTTTATAAGTTATATGGTCTGAAGTTAAATTTTTTTATAAGTTTGTATGGACTGAACTTAGAAATTTTGTATAATTTCTGAACTTAGAGATTTTTATAAGTTTGTATGGACTGAACTTAATAAGTTTTGTAAGTCTGATTTTGATTTTGATTTTGATAGAATCTCAGTGAGCATGATAAAAATGGTCCTAGTGGTGAATCGCAAAAGCTACTTGTAGCTCATTCTCTCTTTGTTGAGAGGATGTTTTTGTCGTTAACCTAAGGGCTTAATTCGGTAACCCTACCGCTGGGACTCAGTTGAAGCTACATGTTAGAATTGAAGGGGATATATCAAATTCATGATATACACTTGAATTCTAACATGTAGCTTTAATTGCATAGAAAGTATATGTTTTTATGGTTTGTAGTAGATATCATATCAAAAAATGCTGCTGATTTTGTATTGATGTAGTGTACATATACTGTCTGAATTTTAACATAGATATTGTCTTTAGGGTATGTCATATATGGTTGATAAGGGATGGATGAAATGTCCTTGTAAGTCTGCTCAGTACATAGAAGGTGTTAGGTCACTTATAAAGTTTGTTAATAGAAATGGTGGCGGAAATACCTTATTCTCATGCCCTTGTAGTATATGTAAGAATGGTAAAGGATTGGGGCCACATAGTGAAATTTCATTGCATTTGCTTAAGTATGGTATTCTTTCTACATATACGAGATGGCGTTTTCATGGGGAAAAGTTAGAAGTAGAAGCACAGTCACATGTGGATAACTCTAGTAATGGCGATGTAGCTGAGAATGTAGAAAATGTTAATGTATGAGATGTGGCTGTTGATCCTGCTATAGGTGAGGGTGAAAATTTAGGAGATGTTGTTGAGGATGATGGTGCTGCTATAGTAGATGACAATATTAGAATAGATAGTGGGGTTCATAATGATGCTGGAACTAGGAAAAGGAAGAAAAAAGAATCTGTCTATGAGCGTGCAAAAGAATCGTTGTATCCATCGTGTCCTAAAGGAGTGACATCATTATATGCTTCTATCAAGTTGAATCACATAAAGACACAATATGGGTTTTCTGATAATGGTATGACTGCACTCTTAGAGTTGATGAAGGAGTTGCTTCCCGAAGAAAATACACTGCCATCTAAGTACTCAGAAGTGAAAAAGATGATCCAATAACTAGGAATGGATTATGTAACATATGATGCCTGTGTAAATGACCGTGTTTTGTATTGGAAAGATCATGCATCGCTGGTGAAGTTTCCTGTTTGTCAAGAATCTAGGTATAAGAAGGTTTTTAATGATGAGAGGAAGCTTACTACTGTTGCTCATAAGACGGTTAAACATTTTTCGTTGATTACAAGGCTGAAAAGGTTTTACATCGAACCATGGATCGCGGAGGCAATGACTTGGCATTCTAGAGAAAAGTCAGATATAAACATCATGCGTCATCCTGTCGATTCTTCATCTTGGCGATGTGCAGATAGTTTTTCGCCAGAATTTGCCAAGGAACCAACGAATGTTACACTTGGGATATCAACTGACGGTTTCAATCCGAATGGGTGTTTCGGTCTTGCACACAGTTGTTGGCCGGTGATTATGTGTATTTATAATTTGCCTCCTTCGCTGTGTATTGGTCGGTTGTCAGCCGAGCAAAAATAATTTCACTTTCTCACTCTACTAAATATAAATGAAGTACGTGATAAGAAAGAGTTCGTTTTCACATAAAGGCTTTTGTTGTTATAGAATTTCAGTTTCTTAGTAACCAAGGGGGGATTTTTGTTTTATCTAAGCAATAAAATAGAGCAAAGCAAATAAAATAATTTGAATAATCAATAAGGAGAAGATATTGGTCACGTGGTAGTATCATTCACAAACATGTATTTTCATCAATGACTAGAATTGGTATTTTAATCTCTTATTTACTAAAAGTCCTAGGATACCTTGATCGCAAGAATATCCCGCTAATTCCCTGATTTCATCACAAACACATTAAAAGATGTATATGTGAATTCTTCCTAGAAAGCAACCTAACGTGTAAAAGCACAATCAAGTTTAACTCCCTAAAAGCAATAAGTTCTATGGAATAATTGATGGTTATTTTCAATGATGTTGTAGTAATAAAAGGGTTGTCGTTCACTCGGACTTGATGGGTTTGATTTTAAGAATTACTAGAAGAAAATACTAAAAAATATATACAAATATTGTCACAGGATGAAGAGATGTCTTTGGGACTCGGATTCAACCAAACTCATAACAAGAAGGTTCAAATATTAATTCTTTTAACAATTATCGCGAACAAATAAAAACATTGACTCTTATTTTTGCAAGATAGATTCTCAAAAGATTGGTTGTAAATCCTAAGCATGATGTATCAAAACATTTAAGCTAAGCATACATCATCAAATTAAATGACAACCAATTAATTCAAATCATATTTCAATTAAAATTAATGCAAAAGTCTTAAAAAGAATTAAATAATTTTACCCATGTATGAAATTCGGCTTCCTCCGTCGTCCCAAAGAATGGGGTTTAGCTCATCATGTTGGAAACACGCTCAAAATATGATTTTATTGCTCAAAGGTGCTTACAAATGATGAAAAGGAGAGATATCAAATAAAAATCGGGTTTGTAACAGAATATAAGTGTTACAAACCTAATTGTTACAGAGCGATAACACCGCTCGTCGTTACTATTCATTTAAGTCTGCCTCCAACTACGACCCACAAACGCGAGTCGTTTACACTGTTGAAGAACGACGGTTTCTGGCCGTCTCTTCTTCGTGTTCTTCAGTTCTGCAGCAGCAGAAGCTTCTCTCTGCAACTTGATTTTTTCTTCTCTGTGATGGTTCAAACTCGCCCCAAACTCTCCCCAATCTCTCCATCCCCCTATATGACTCCAGTAAATCCTTTATATACTCCAAAACCTCCCAGAAATCTTTGCAATAACTTCATATATCTTCAAATATTCTTCACTTGCCAAATCACGGGATTTCTTCCTTCTTTTAGCTTCTCACGGTCCGTAGCCATCTAACACACTCCAAACTCATCACCAACGCATCTGTAGAGAGTAAAACACGTTGCCTCCTCATGCAGTTTCCAAACATAACTCAAATGACCCGTGAAATAAAAACAAAATCCGAGATGAAACCTTTCCCCTGTTTGACGAGATTCTGCGATTTAATCAAAATGAATGCACTTACCAACCCTGTTTTGATCCAACAGTGGTACAAATCCTAATCAAGGTAAAAATCGACCAAATCTTCCTTAAATAAGCAATGCGGAATGTACGTAGGAGCTGGAAATTTGAACCAAGAATTCCCGCCAAAATCTAACTTCAAACGTGGAAGATGGAGTGCCCCTATCCCGCATGGGGTGCGAATAGCCGATGGGTGCCCCTTATCCATTGGGGTGCCCCTTATCCGAAAGTGAAAGTCCGAATAACACGTGTCCTCCGGGGGTGTTCCGAGCAACTTTTCGAGCCGATTTTTCCAAAAATGTTTATTGCCCAAAAATACCTACAAACACACAAAAAACCATAATTAGCACAATATCGAGCACTAACAATACAGAGCATTGAGAACAAAATAGACACAAAAAATGTATCTATCAAATACCCCCAAACTTATTGTTTGCTAGTCCTCGAGCAAATTTATTCTAGGAAATAAAAATCATTTGAACCCTTAGGTGGCCCTAGTGGCGGAGTGTTGTCTCCTGGAGGGTTTACCAGAGGTGTACCCACAAAACCATTACTCCAGGACCCTAGCTATCTATGCAAAACCTTGGAAGGCACTAAAGAATCTCCTTGGTTGGCATACAATATTGGCTGTAGGAGGAAGTACCCTGATGCGAAATTCCAATTGCTGTACACGAGTTTGCACTCAAGCATACTAAAATTCATATATAAGTCACAGAGCTCTACTCAGATAGTCGCACTATGGACATCAATACCCTGAGTCAAAACTAATCACATGGATAGATCAAGAAGATGGATATAGAGAAAAACATAGATGGTTTCGATGTTTACTAAGTGAATGGTGTTTCCCATATCCGTCTGGAAGGCCTCCGCCAAAATGAACTTATCCTAATGGAATGAGATACTAGTCTGACTAATATCAACACACTGGCATATACAAGGGAACCAGTGGTCGATAATCCTAACTCTAGGTCAACACAACTGGCATATACAAGGGTTCCAGTGGTCGACTTTATTGAATTTATTCCGGTTGGTCGATGGTCTCGGTCTCATCATCATCATTTTTTTTATTTTATTTTTTTTTTCAACTTTTTTTTTTTTTTTTTTTTTTTTTTTTTTTTTTTGTATCTCAATCACTCTATTTCACTCTAGCATTGGTAACAACTTGATTCGTGGCCCCACCTAATCACTTAGAGAAACATAGTTTAAAAACAAACAAAATAAAAACAGTAGTGAAAAGGACTCAACGAGATATGGTGAAACTATCATGTTATTTCTAACACCTGAGCTCTGTGCTTTTATGAATAGACTCTTTAGATGTTTCCATCTAATCAGATTGGTTCCTCAACTCCTACAACCAAAATGCTTCCATCCACTTAGATTGGTTAGTGCCATCCTTAATAAGCATAAATTTCTAGGCTCGAGTTTATCAATGCAACTAAAAGTTTCTCCCATACCCCCAAACTTAAATCTAACATTGTCCTCAATGTTCTAAAGATGAAATTAAAAACATGAACAAGTAGAAACTGTTACCATTTGAAGCAAAAGAGTTAAGGAAAGATATTACCGTGTTGCATGAGCATGGGTTACCTCCCAAGAAGTGCTAAGTTTAAAGTCTTCAGCCAGACATTGGAAAGGATTAGTCACCTCGAAGAATCATAAAGCAGCAGCCGAAATAAATGTGGGTCATCTGGATCAAAAAGTGCTAACCGCAAGAAGAGGAGACAGCAATAGACCAGGAAGATATCCAACACACCCTTATTTATTTTTAAGACAACTACATCTAGTTGTGGTTCGGGTTCAGGTTCTATAAAAGGGTCTAGATAAACAGTTTTCATGGGCTGGACTTCCTCAAAAGTTAGATCTGAATGTTCAGGTTCTAGAGTCTGGAAAAACTCAAATAAAAACTTAGAAGCACATAATAATAACCTGAATAATTGAGGATCCTCTAAGTCAATCAGTTTTGACTCATACAGCTGACCACAATAAGATTGGTGGTCTTCCTTAAGCAAATGTGTCGAACCTAATATCCTAAAGTAATTAGGTTTAGTCTCAAAACTTAATAACTGACACATTTGAAACTTATACGTACCCACAATTGGAAGGAAGGTTTTTGGTGGGAAAACAAAGTCAATCGTGGTATCATAGCCCTGATTAACCACATCAACCGAGAGGATGGGTTTCTAACAACCGAACTTCCCTATGGACACAACTAGGTTCGGAAAAAGTGTATGAAGATAGTCTTGTAAAATGGTTGAGGCACGGATGTCCAGTCCTAAGTGAGGGGACTTTATGAGAGTTAAAGGTAATGCACTGGGAGAGTGATAATCACCCCCAAACTTAGAGTTTTCAGTGTCTCTAGATAGACTAGTCACAATTTCCCTAATTTCTAGAACATCAGAATCCTGAAAATGGTCAATTGATTCTAAGTTATTATCAGGTAATGCATCCTTACTCATCTCTACGAGTTTATCGTCTTCTAAGACTAGTGTTTCTAAATCACTAGACTCTAAAAACAAGATTCTCGTGGTAAACTCTTTCCTCTAAACCATCATCACAATCATATAAAGGATTATCAATGAAAGTTTCTAGTAAAGGCCCGTTAACTAAGGTGTTAATCATAATTACTTCCTCGATTCACTTATAGGCACATCAAATAATGGATTATCCAAAGATATTGCAGGCTAAAGGATCATGAACTACATCGTCTAAAAACGGTGGCATCTCTAGTCAAATCCTCGTCCTTTCGAATAGGTGAATAATTATTAAAATTATTGGGATTTGAGCCAGAAATAGTACTATCATTATAAAGTTCAATCGGAGTAACAAACTCCTGATCACTATGCCTATTTATTTCAATTCTTCATCAACACTATCCTCATCATAATCATTATTATAAAAACATGAAAATGGTTGAACCTCATCTAAACAAGTAGTGTTACCAATTCTAACCTCATCATCTTGATTATGTGAATAATTATCTTCATTCTCAAAGGTATTATTGGATACACTATATTGGAAATTCAAGTTATTTCGAGCAATACTTTCATTCGTCTCTAACTCACGTCTACGTGTCGACTCAGCTAACCTCTCAAGGGTCTCCTCCAAAGAAAGTTCCCTTAGTGTTGGATCTAAGTTTTGAGTTAATCTATTGAGGATATCTTCTAAAGATTCAGTCGTTGTTGCAGTCCTTTCGTCCATAACTACGTTATTTACCTCAGCTAACTTACATGTTGATTCAGCTAACTTTTGTGTCGACTCAGCTAAACCCCTGAGGGACTCTTCTAGAGAAGGAAGAGGAACAGAAGGATCATAATAAGGACTACTTTTCAAAAGTTTGATTGTATCCTCTAGAGACGAAGAACTATTACTATAATCTTCTTGCTCGAATGACCGATGCACATGCGGATAGTAATTGGGCTCACCATGGTATGACCCATAACCTTCCAAAGGTTGGCGTTCCCAACCACTATTCACACTATGGTCATAAAAAGAGTGATGTCCATAATGTTCAGTTGGATATTCATATTCATCGTGATGGCTATTATAATACCAAATTTGACATCCTAACCGCAAGGGAATTCTACACAAACACAAACAAGGCTGACTCGACCAAAACAAACCTCACGATTTCTAGCAAACAAAAGCATGATGGCTCCACTTAGATTGTTTCTAGACCAGCTTCTAATCCTTCGAAAAGGAATTCGTTACAATCTGAGCAAACCCCTCTGGAATCAATCCGAGTTTAAGTAAGTTGAATAGAGGCGAGGGAAGCTGCGTGGAGCTTTGATACCCAAGGCCTCACCGCATTACAATGCGGCGCAGTCACGCATTCAACTCACAGAAACCATCATGAACTTCGAAGTATGCTTAAAGAGTAACCAATATTTTTCGAATGACTTTTCCTATTAAGCTCGTTACCCTATCGGTCTCGTTCTAGTCAGTATTTTAAGCTTAGGTTCGCGTTTGGTTTTGTTTTCCTAAGGTGGGCAAGAAGAGAACGGTGATGAAATCCGAACTCTTATCTTGTATGGCCAGTCCTTGCCCTTTACTAGGAAATTAAAAGCAGCCGTTTTCAATACCTCAACATATATGCATACAAAATCATCCAAGAAACCCGTCGGCGGGGATTCATGGGTGTTTAGAATTCTTACCTCCCGTTCCGGATGGGGGATGAACCGTTGAAGTCGACTCGGGCCACGACTCCTATGTCATGTACGAACCCGAGGGGCCGAGGTGATATCGTAATCACCGTCCTTCCCTGTGCAGTTTAAATTTAAATAACCCTTCCTTAGGGTTTTAAAAAAAATGTCCAACAGTCCAAAAATAAGGTCCAAAATTAAGAAGTCCGAAAAATAAAAATAAAAATTACAAAGATAATTACCTAATTACAGTTTCTAAAAATAAATAAAAAAAATTAATTACACTATATACAAAATTTTCCTCTTCACTCCTTTGGATTTTCTCTCTTCTTTCTTTCTTTGGCTTCACTTTACTTTTCAACACTTTCTCTTTTATATAAGCTCCGCACCAAGTCTGAAAGCAAATAGAAAAAACCAAAACGCGTAAAAAGGAACAAATAATAATAAATAAAAAAAAAATAACAAAACCTAAAAAACAAGTCTATACACAAGTCCGCGTCGGCGGCGCCAAAAATTGATGGTTATTTTCAATGATGTTGTAGTAATAAAAGGGTTGTCGTTCACTCGGACTTGATGGGTTTGATTTTAAGAATTACTAGAAGAAAATACTAAAAAAATATATACAAATATTGTCACGGGATGAAGAGATGTCTTGGGACTCGAGATTCACCAAACTCATAACAAGAAGGTTCAAATATTAATTCTTTTAACAATTATCGCGCAACAAATAAAAACATTGACTCTTATTTTTGCCAAGATAGATTCTCAAAAGATTGGTTGTAAATCCTAAGCATGATGTATCAAAACATTTAAGCTAAGCATACATCATCAAATTAAATGACAACCAATTAATTCAAATCATATTTCAATTAAAATTAATGCAAAAGTCTTAAAAAGAATTAAATAATTTTACCCATGTATGAAATTGTCTTCCTCCGTCGTCCCAAGAATGGGGTTTAGCTCATCATGTTGGAAACACGCTCAAAATATGATTTTATTGCTCAAAGGTGCTTACAAATGATGAAAAGGAGAGATATCAAATAAAAATCGGGTTTGTAACAGATATAAGTGTTACAAACCTAATTGTTACAGAGCGATAACACCGTTCAATCGCTGTTACTATTCATTTAAGTCTGCCTCCAACTACGACCCACAAACGCGAGTCGTTTACATCATTGAAGAACGACGGTTTACGGCCGTCTCTTCTTCGTGTTCTTGATTCTGCAGCGGCAAGCTTCTCTCCGCAACTTGATTTTTTCTTCTCTCGTGATGGTTCAAACTCGCCCCAAACTCTCCCCAATCTCTCCATCCCCTATATGACTCCAGTAAAATCCTTTATATACTCCAAAACCTCCTGAAATCTTTGCAATAACTTCATATATCTTCAAATATTCTTCACCGCCCGGTCACGGGATTTCTTCCTTCTTTTAGCTTCTCACGGGTGCAGTAGCCATCTAACACACTCCAAACTCATCACCGAACGCTTTCAGAGAGTAAAACACGTTGCCTCCTCATGCAGTTTCCAAACATAACTCAAATGACCCGTGAAATAAAAACAAAACCCGAGATGAAACCTTTCCCTGTTTGACAGAGATTCGCGATTTAATCAAAATGAATGCACTTACCAACCTGTTTTGATCCAACAGCCGGTACAAATCCTAATCAAGGTAAAAATCCGACCAAATCCTCCTTAAATAAGCAATGCGGAATGTACGTAGGAGCTGGAAATTTGAACCAAGAATTCCCGCCAAAATCTAACTTCAAAAACGTGGAAGATGGAGTGCCCCTATCCCGTGCATGGGGTGCGAATAGCCAGTGGGTGCCCCTTATCCATTGGGGTGCCCCTTATCCGAAAGTGAAAGTCCGAATAACACGTGTCCTCCGGGGGTGTTCCGAGCAACTTTTCGAGCCGATTTTTCCAAATATGTTTATTGCCCAAAAATACCTACAAACACACAAAAAACCATAATTAGCACAATATCGAGCACTAACAATACAGAGCATTGAGAACAAAATAGACACAAAAATGTATCTATCAATAAGACTAATCAATGCAAACGAACGTGTAAAAGCACTAATCCGTTTTAACAAAAGTTATGACTCACTTATGACTAGTAGGATATATCACTACAAGCACTACCCATAATTATGCTACTTAGAATCAGGAATAAACAACTTTTCCGTATTGAAAACCCTAATCTAGCAATAAGGATGAAGGCAAACTCAATCGATTCCGGAATCGACTAAACAAGCGTTCAAACTATAAAACACTATTAATTGTGAATCACAAACAATAAATTATTGAGACAAAACTAATTCATAGATTCAAATATCATGTTGAGAAATCAACTTTATCCAATAACCAATAATAGTTGTTTAGCTACTCATAGCTTTTGAGTTCATCATAATCATATAATCAATAATAAAATAATGAAGAAGATGAAAAACAAACGAAAAGCAAACCCTAGTTGCCGCTCTCCCAAAACTCCAAGTAGAAAAATACGTGATCCCCAAAGTTGTAGAAAACTTTCTCTTTTGTAGCCTTTCGTCTTTCCAAAATTAGGTCTTCAAAGCCCAAAGTCCAATAACAAGATGTCCACCAAGCCCAAATGTGAGGAATACCCATGTGAAAATATGTCCCAAAAATAGTCACCGGAAAATGGTATTATGGCCGGAAATTGGCCGGAGAAGTGACCGGAAAATAGCTCGGTGACCGGCAAAGTCCACCTTGGCCATAGGTCAACAAAGCAACTCGGGATGTCAATCGAAGTCAACTCTGAGTCAGTCAACTCAGCTCAGTGATGTCATCGAGTGAATCAGCCAGTACCAGTCAGATTGAGTCAGGTCTGAGTTAGGGCTAACTCATCTAACTTGTTCTAGGCCACAGCCATTTCTCATAGGCTAGGGCTTTCTTTGCATAATGATAGTGATAGTGTCTAAAACACCTAATTTACTATCTAGTAGTTACGCTTTCTTTGCTATTTTTTCTTGTGAATTATGTACTTTACGCGTGTTTTTAAGTCATCAGGTATTCTGGAGTCGCACGGAGGAAAAGAAGAAGAAATCGCTCAATTTGAGCCAGAAGTGCAAAAAGCGAGTGATATGTGGAGCCGACCCAAGGTTAAGGGGCGGTCATTTGGTTAACCCTTAGCAAAGAGGCTTGTGCTTTTATGCCCATGCCCAATATTCAATTTGACATGCTGAAGTTTAAATTTGACATGTCTGGGATCAATTTTAAAATGCCCAAGACCGTACACTTGTGCTCTCATGCCCATGCCAAAGATTCAATTTCACATGCCTAGGATCAATTTTGAGATGCTCAAGACCGTAGGCTTGTGCTTTCATGCCCATGCCCAAGATTCAATTTGACATGCTCAAGTTTAATTTGACATGTGTAGGATCAATTTTGAGATGCCCAAGACCGTAGGCTTGTGCTTTCATGCCCATGCCCAAGATTCAATTTGAGATGCCTATGATCAATTTTTAGATGCCCAAAACCGTAGGCTTTTGCTTTCATGCCCATGCCCAAGATTCAATTTTACATGCATAGGATCAATTTTGAGATGCCCAAGACCATAGGCTTGTGCTTTCATGCCCATGCCCAAGATTCAATTTGACATGTCTAGGATCAATTTTGAGATGCCCAAGACCGTAGGCTTGTGATTTCATGCCCATTCCCAAGTTTAAATTTGACATGTCTAGGATCAATTTTGAGATGCCCAAAACCGTAGGCTTGTGCTTTCATGCCCATGCCCAAGATTCAATTTGACATGCCTAGGATCAATTTAGAGATGCCCAAGACCGTAGGTTTGTTCTTTCATTCCCATGCCCAAGATTCAATTTGACATGCACAAGTTTAAATTTGACATGTCTAGGATCAATTTTGAGATGCCCAAGACCGTAGGCTTGTGTTTTCATGCCCATGCCCAAGATTCAATTTGACATGCCCAAGTTTAATTTGACATGTCTAGGATCAATTTTGAGATGCCCAAGACCGTAGACTTTTCCTTTCATGCCCATGCCCAAGATTCAATTTGACATGCCTATGATCAATTTTGAGATGCCCAAGACCGTAGGCTTGTGCTTTCATGCCCATGCCCAAGATTCAATTTGACATGCCTATGATCAATTTTGAGATGCCCAAGACCATAGGCTTGTGCTTTCATGCCCATGCCCAAGATTCAATTTGAGATGCCTATGATCAATTTTTAGATGCCCTAGACCGTAGGCTTTTGCTTTCATACCCATGCCCAAGATTCAATTTGACATGCATTTGACATGTCTAGATCAATTTTGAGATGTCCAAGACCATAGGCTTGTGCTTTCATGCCCATGCCCAAGATTCAATTTGAAATGTCCTAGGATCAATTTTGAGATGCCAAGACCGTAGGCTTTTGATTTCATGCCCATTCCCAAGTTTAAATTTGACATGTCTAGGATCAATTTTGAGATGCCCAAGACCGTAGGCTTGTGCTTTCATGCCCATGCCCAAGATTCAATTTGACATGCCAAGGATCAATTTAGAGATGCCTAAGACCGTAGGCTTGTGCTTTCATTCCCATGCCCAAGATTCAATTTGACATGCACAAGTTTAAATTTGACATGTCTAGGATCAATTTTGAGATGCCCAAGAACGTAGGTTTGTGCTTTCATGCCCATGCCCAAGATTCAATTTGACATGCCCAAGTTTAAATTTGACATGTGTAGGATCAATTTTGAGATGCCCAAGACCGTAGGCTTTTGCTTTCATGCCCATGCCCAAGATTCAATTTGACATGCCTAGGAACAATTTTGAGATGCCCAAGACCGTAGGCTTGTGCTTTCATGCCCATGCCCAAGATTCAATTTGACATGTCTAGGATCAATTTTGAGATGCCCAAGACCATAGGCTTGTGCTTTCATGCCCATGCCCAAGATTCAATTTGACATGTCTAGATCAATTTTTTGAGATGCCCAAGACCGTCAATTTTGAGATGCTTGTGCTTTCATGCCCATTCCCAAGATTCAATTTTGACATGCCCAAGTTTAAATTTGACATGTCTAGGATCAATTTTTAGATTCCCAAGACCGTAGGCTTTTGCTTTCATGCCCATGCCCAAGATTCAATTTGAGATGTCTAGGTTTAATTTTTTGATATGCCCAAGACCGTAGGCTTGTGCTTTCATGCCAAGATTCTATTTGACATGCCCAAGTTTAAATTTAATATGTCTAGGATCAATTTTGAGATGTCCAAGACCGTAGGCTTGTGCTTTCATGCTCATGCCCAAGATTCAATTTGAGATGTCTAGGATCAATTTTTAGATGCCCAAGACCATAGGCTTTTTCTTTTATGCCCATGCCCAAGATTCAATTTGACATGCCTAGGATCAATTTTGAGATGCCCAAGACCGTAGGATTGTGCTTTCATGTCCATCCCCAAGATTCAATTTGACATGCCCAAGTTTGAATTTGACATGTCTAGGATCAATTTTGAGATGCCCAAGACCGTAGGCTTGTGCTTTCATGCCCATGCCAAAGATTCAATTTGACATGCCTAGGATCAATTTTTAGATTCCCAAGACCGTAGGCTTTTGCTTTCATGCCCATGCCCAAGATTCAATTTGACATGCCTAGGATCAATTTTTATATGCCCAAGACCGTAGGTGCTTGTGCTTTCAATTTGCCCATTGTAAAAAATTTGCTATTTTGGATGGATATATTTGCTATTTTAGATGGATATATTTGCTATTTAAAAAAAAAAAAATTGGCGATTTTCTTAGGGTTTCAATTTTTTTCACGTTTTCCTTCATCCTTGATCATCTTTTGGTGATTTAGGATGGGGGAAAACCCTGATTCGAACGTGAATAATCATGGGAACAATAAGGTATCTTTTGCTGATTTAGTTAAGGGTAAAAAACCCTATATGTTAACAGATTCAGATTTCTTATCCCTCCCTGAGGCGTCAACATATTTAGAAGAACCAGCTTTGGTTTTGCCTAATGATCTTCTTCAAGAGGGACGTGATATATTTCAGTTCAGTCTCATTGGGAGATTGAACTTTAAGGGTTTAAAACTTGCTGATGTTCAAAAGAGTTTGGAAGAACAATGGGGTTTTGGTGCTGGAAGATGCAAGTTAGTTCCAATGACAAAAGGGTTTTTTATCATAAAGTTAACTTCAGCTGAGGACAAGGATCGTGTTTGGCATGGTAATACTTGGGTTATACAGAATCAACAACTTAGGGTTTTTAATTTTTACCCAAAATTTGATCCAGAAAGACAACAAACTACACGAGCTTCAGTTTGGGTAAGTTTCCCTGGTTTGTACATTGAGTTATGGACAAAGAAAATTCTTCTATCCATTGCTAAAATTGTTGGGAAACCGATTGCTATCGATCAAAAGACTTTGGATCATGATGTTGGAAACTATGCTGCAGTTCTGATTGATATTGACTTTGCTAAGCTGATTCCTAAAAGAATTCGCTTGAAAGCAAATGGAAAGGAAATCTGGCAGTATATTGAAATTCAAGACCTAGAGAATGTCAAATTTTGCACTCACTGTAAGTTTATGGGTCACAAATTTGAGAATTGCCTTGCTGCAAAGAAAATTTTGGGAGGTTCTAATGCTGAAAAGAGGTCACCTGCTGTGAATATTAAGGATGGAAAAGAGGGAAAAACAACCAAATCTGTTTGGAAAGAAAAGAAGACTATAGATTCAGTTAAGGAGAATGTTGGTCATGCTAATTCTGGCTCACTTATATTTGGCCAATCTGATGATATTGCTTGCAAAACTCATGATATTGCAACAAAGGAAAAAACAACTACCAGCGCTGCTTCTAATGTTTCTTCACTTCAAGAGTGTGCTGATGATACACAGATGGAAGAAGAGCTTAATAACGCTTTTATTGAATATAGAGAAGCTCAGCTCAAATTGATTCGTTGTAAAAATGTTATTGCAGCAAAAAAGGATGTAGTTGCACGTAAAAATTCTAATCATGCAGTCCATGCAGACTTTCCGCCAGAGAATCAAGCAAATATTCAGTCCGTGGAATCTGGCTTGCTTGTGCAGAATTTGGCTATTCAGCCAACTTCCGTGTCTAAAGAGAACTATGAGTCCGTTTCCAAACAGAATATCCATTCTGTACGTCCTCAGGGTTTGAATGCAAACGTGACCAAGAAGAACTCTGGGGTTTTGTCCGTGCAAGATGAAAACGTCTCTCATGGTTTGAAAACAAAGTCCAAGAATTCCAATTATGTCCGTGCAAGATCAGGCCGTGAATTTCTCTCATGGTTTGAATACAAAGTCCGGGTCATCTAAAGAGGATTGTCTCAGTTTTGAAAACAAGGTCATCTAAAGGGTAAGAATTCACCTACTAAGGGTACAACTTTTAAATTTAAATCTTTTGAAACTCCTCTTGTGGATGCACTTTTTCAAACTGAACTAATGGTGAATAACAAGTATGGTGCTCTAGCTTCTGAGTTAGGCCTTGATAATGATTCTAGAAGAGGAATTTTAGGGTTGGAAAGGGACGCAAACATTTTTAAGTTCATCTTTTGAGCTTTTATGAGTTTTTCAATGAGCTTTTTATGTTTTTTTATCTCACCCCTTTGGTTTATGGGGGTGGGGAGGCCTTGAGCCTCTCATCTTGTAATTCTTGTAATTACGTTTTTTTGGTTTAATAAACCTTGGACTTACCAAAAAAAAAAAAATTCTAGTGAGGCTTTGGTGGAGGAGGAACAAGTTGATTCAAGTGACTCAGATATAAGTATGGGTTCAAAGGATTGGGGTGAAGTTGATGCAGATATTCTAGCAAGGAAACAAGCTAGAAAAGTGGCCAAGAAAGCTGCTAAGATCATAGCTATGAATTCAAAGTCTAATGAGGAAATTCCAAGCCGTGAGCAAAACAAGGATACTCAAGCAGGGTTGGAGGAACATGTTTTTGATATGGATAATATTTTGTCTACAGAAGAACTAGATGAGGCAAGTACTATTCAGATTGATGACGTGCGTGCTAATTTCATTAGAGATCCATCTTTTTGAAAAGAATATTTCAAGGAAAAAATGGAGCAAATGGATAGAATATCAACTAAGAAGAAAGCTCAATCTCCTATTAAGCTTGTTCCGGGTGGTAATTATGCTTCAGATGAAAATGAAGGGGATTATGGCTATGATGATTATGAAGATGAATACAAGGAGACTTATGGAGACTATGATTTGACTCAAATAATTGCTGGTCTCATTCCCAAGAAGAAGAATTTTAGAGTTGGAAAGGGGAGAAAACATTTTTAATGTTCTATTTTTCTTCTTTATGCTTTTATTTTAGTGTTTAGGAGCTTTTTTTATGAGTTATTTTTAGAGTTTTCCTGCCCCTTTGGTTTATGGGGTTGGGGAGGCCTTGAGCCTCCCATCTTGTAATTACGTTTTTTTGTTATAATAAACCTTGGACTTAACAAAAAAAAAAAACTTTCATGCCCATGCCCAAGATTCAATTTGACATGCCCAAGTTCAAATTTGACATGTCTAGGATCAATTTTGAGATGCCCAATACCTTAGGCTTGTGCTTTCATGCCCATGCCCAAGATTCTATTTGACATGCCCAAGTTTAAATTTGATATGTCTATGATCAATTTTGAGATGCCCAAGACCGTAGGCTTGTGCTTTCATGTCCATGCCCAAGATTCAATTTGACATGCCCAAGTTTGAATTTGACATGTCTAGGATCAATTTTGAGATGCCCAAGACCGTAGGCTTGTGCTTTCATTCCCATGCCCAAGATTCAATTTGACATGCCCAAGTTTAAATTTGACATGTCTAGGATCAATTTGGAGATGCCCAAGACTGTAGGATTGTGCTTTCATGCCCATGCCCAAGATTTAATTTGACATGCCCAAGTTTAAATTTGACATGTCTAGGATCAATTTCAAGATGCCCAAGACCATAGTCTTGTGCTCTCATGCCCATGCCTAAGATTCAATTTGACATGCCTAGGATCAATTTTTAGATATCCTAAAGACCGTAGGCTTGTGTTTTCTTGCCCATGCCTAAGATTCAATTTGACATGCCCAAGTTTTAAATTTGACATGTCTAGGATCAATTTTGAGATGCCCAAGACCGTAGGCTTTTTCTTTCATGCCCATGCCCAATATTATATTTGACATGCCCATGTTTAAATTTGACATTTCTAGGATCAATTTTGAGATGTCCAAGACCGTAGGCTTGTGCTTTCATGCCCATGCCCAAGATTCAATTTGAGATGCCTAGGATCAATTTTTAGATGCCCAAGACCGTAGGCTTTTGCTTTCATGCCCATTTCCAAGATTCAATTTGACATGCTAGGATCAATTTTGAGATGCCCAAGACCGTAGGCTTATGCTTTCATGTTCATGCCCAAGATTCAATTTGACATGCCCAAGTTTAAATTTGACATGCCCAAGACCATAGGCTTGTGCTTTCATGCCCATGCCAAAGATTCAATTGGAGATGCCTACGATCAATTTTTAGATTCCCAAGACCGTAGGCTTTTGCTTTCATGCCCATGCCCGAGATTAAATTTAACATGTCTAAGATCAATTTTTATATGCCCAAGATCGTAGGATTGTGCTTTCATGCAAATGCCCAAGATTCAATTTTGAGATGCCCAAGTTTAAATTTGACATGTCTAGGATCAATTTTTATGTTCCCAAGACCGTAGGCTTTTGCTTTCATGCCCATGCCCGAGATTCAATTTGACATGTCTATGATCAATTTTGATATGCCCAAGACCGTAGGCTTGTGCTTTCATGCCCATGCCCAAGATTCTATTTGACATTCCCAAGTTTAAATTTAATATGTCTAAGATCAATTTTGAGATGTCCAAGACCGTAGGCTTGTGCTTTCATGCCCATGCCCAAGATTCAATTTGACATGCCCAAGTTTAAATTTGACATGTCTAGGATCAATTTTGAGATGCCCAATACCTTAGGCTTATGCTTTCATGCCCATGCCCAAGATTCAATTTGACATGCCCAAGTTTAAATTTGACATGTCTAGGATCAATTTTGAGATGCCCAAGACCGTAGGCTTGTGCTTTCATGCCCATGCCCAAGATTCAATTTGAGATGCCTAGGATCAATTTTGAGATACCCAAGACCGTAGGTTTGTGCTTTAATGCCTATGCCCAAGATTCAATTTGACATGCCCAAGTTTAAATTTGACATGTGTAGGATCAATTTTGAGATGCCCAAGACCGTAGGCTTGTGCTTTAATTCCCATGCCCAAGATTCAATTTGACATGCCCAAGTTTAAATTTAAAATGTCTATGATCAATTTTGAGATGCCCAAGACAGTAGGCTTGTGCTTTCAAGCCCATGCCCAAGATTCAATTTGACATGCCTAAATTTAAATTTAACATGTCTAGGATCAATTTTGAGATGCCCAAGACCGTAGGCTTGTGCTTTCATGCCCATGCCCAAGATTCTATTTGACATTCCTAGAACCGTAGGCTTGTGCTTTCATGCCCATGCCCAAGATTCTATTTGACATACCTAAGTTTAAATTTGACATGTCTAGGATCAATTTTGAGATGTCCAAGACCTTAGGCTTGAGCTTTAATGCCCATGACCCATATTCAATTTGAGATGCATAGGATCAATTTTTAGATGCCGAAGACCGTAGGCTTTGCTTTCTTGCCCATGCCCAAGATTCAATTTGAGATGCCTAGGATCAATTTTTAGATTTCCAAGACCGTAGTCTTTTGCTTTCATGCCCATGCCCGAGATTCAATTTGACATGTCTATGATCAATTTTGATATGCCCAAGACCGTAGGCTTGTGCTTTCATGCCCATGCCCCATATTATATTTGACATGCCCAAGTTTAAAGTTTACATGTCTAGGATCAATTTTGAGATGTCCAAGACCGTAGGCGTGTGCTTTCATCATGCCCATGCCCAAGGTTCAATTTGAGATGCCTAGGATCAATTTTTAGATTCCCAAGACCGTAGGCTTTTGCTTTCATGCACATGCCCGAGATTCAATTTGACATGTCTATGATCAATTTTGATATTCCCAAGACCGTAGGCTTGTGCTTTCATGCCCATGCCCAAGATTCAGTTTGACATGCCCAAGTTTAATTTTTTTTTTTTTTTTTTTTTTTTGGTAAGTCCAAAGTTGTATTAATGAATATCAAATATTTACAAAGTGTTTACAAGAAAAGAGATCAAAAGATCCCAAAAATGTATCAACTATTTGAATCTGTAATAAGAGACATGAGGAAATTCTAAAGACTTTAGAAAATAAGGTCTCTCATCATAATTTAACCCTTCTCCATTTCTAAGAAGACAGCCTCTTTTTGCCATGGAATCAGCAGCAAAATTAGCTTCACGATAGGTATGAACAAAACGAATTGAATCATAATGCTCTTGAATTCTTCTCCCCCTTTGCCTTGCAAACCAGGGCACTTTATTACTAGAAAAAGCCAAAATGGCACCAATTGAATCTGATCGAACCAAAAAATTTCTGTATGCCCACTTCATAGCCCACTCAAGACCCACTATCACCCCATATAACTCTGCCAGAAAATTGTTCGTTGAACCTAGGCCGATGCTCATAGCCCCTACAAAATTGCAGTCATGGTCACGAATAACAACCCCCGCACATGCAGCTCCAGGATTACCCTTGGCTGCACCCGTCACAAGACAAGAGCAACTCATTTCTGTCCGGTGGAAACCAAAAGCACTCAACTGGCCGGATTAACTTCACTTGTCTATGCTTCACTTGTTCTTATTGCTTATACATGTAGCTATTTAAACGGACAAAGTACTCATGAATCAAGTGGAAAACTCGCTGCTTGAAAAAATGAATGGGGACTGACTTGTTTTGAAAATAGCCTAGATTCCTAGTCTGCCATAATTCTGATCGCACCACCATAATAGCAAGAAGCCACAGGTCTTTGATAATTCTGCTTCTCCCCTTAGCTGATTTATAAGCATTAACAAGATCAATGTGAGGGCGAAGATTAAAAATACCTGAAATCCAATCCCATATTTGCGTTGCATAAGAACAATTCCACAAAATGTGATTTAAAGATTCTTCATCGGTTTTGCACAAGTAACATCTGTTGGCAAGCTCCACTTTAAATCTGCTTCTTATTTTGTCCGAAATAGCACAAGCCTCTCTTGTTATCTTTCAGTTTTGCACAGCTAGTTTAGGATGAATGACCTTCCTCCACAGCAAGCCATAAACATCCATAACTGGATATTTTTTGCGGATGAGTTGTTTGGCAGAACTTACAGTGAAGTTGCCATGCATATTCGGCATCCAAACTCTTACATCAGTTCCACCTTGCAAGATTGGCAGATTGAGAAGATCAACTCCAGCCCGGATCAGATTGTGAGCGTGAGCACCCTGCACCTGCCATGAATTGTTAACAATAACAACACTAACCATCACGGTACTATCAAGATCATTGGCGCCTATTATATCTGCAATGCATTCATTACCGTACCATATGTCAAAATATAAAGATGTACTCCTCCCATCCCCAAGAAGGACTTTGGTATTTCTGTCAACAATGGTATGAACCACTCTAATGCCCGGAAGAATTGATGATTTCACACCATAAAGCTTAATTCTATTTAGTCGAGTAGTATATTTCGCCCATAAGAAACGAGCCCATTTCTTGTTTGAAGAACGAATACTCCACCAAAGATTCATGAGAAGTGCCTTATTTGTGACAGCCATGCTAGTGATACCCAAACCACCTTCCCTCAAAGGGAAGCAAACCTTAGGGATAACCCACAACAAATTTCCTTGCAACCTCCGCATCACCAGACCAAAGAAAATTGCGAATGACTCTTTCTGCTTGTTGGATGAACTTCTTGGGCCATTTATAAACAGCCATGTTGTGGATGGCGTAGCTAGCAATCACCGAATTAATAAGAACGATTCTATCTTGAAAAGAGAGTAATTTACCCGCCCAAACAGCAACTTGTCCCTTAATTTTATCAATCACATTATTGATGTGACGATATTTCACAACACCTGGCATAATTTGAACACCTAAATACCTGTTCGGAAAGGTAGTAACTTCCATACCAAGCAAATTTGTGATTGTTCTACAGCGACTCAAAGAACCACCACCATAATAAACCTTGCTTTTTGACGACAAACAGATTGCACCGATGCCGTTTTGATATTTACCAAGTAATTCAAGAAGATTATGCAAACTCTTCAAGTTACCTTTACAAAAATCATTATGTCATCAGCAAAGAAAAGGTGAGTGGGAGAAATACCTTTTTTCGAAAGCATTGGCGTAGGATCTATTTTTCATGCCCAAGTTTAAATTTGACATGTTTAGGATCTATTTTGAGATGCCCAAGACCGTAGGCTTGTGCTTTCATGCCCATGCCCAAGATTCAATATGAGATGCCTAGGATCAATTTTTAGATGCCCAAGACCGTAGGCTTTTGCTTTCATGTCCATGCCCAGGATTCAATTTGAGATGCCTAGGATCAATTTTTAGATGCCCAAGACCGTAGGCTTGTGCTTTCATGCCCATGCCCAAGATTCAATTTGACATGCCCAAGTTTAAATTTGACTTGTCTAGGATCAATTTTGAGATGCCCTAGACCGTAGGCTTTTGCTTTCATGCCCATGCCCAAGATTCAATTTGAGATGCCGAGGATCAATTTTGAGATGCCCAAGACCGTAGGTTTGTGCTTTCATGCCTATGCCCAAGATTCAATTTGACATGCCCAAGTTTAAATTTGACATGTGTAGGATCAATTTTGAGAAGCCCAAGACCGTAGGCTTGTGCTTTCATGCCCATGCCAAAGATTCAATTTGACATGTCTCGGATCAATTTTGAGACACCCAAGACCGTAGGCTTGTGCTTTGATGATCATTCCAAAGATTCAATTAGACATGCCCAAGTTTAAATTTGACATGTTTAGGATCAATTTTGAGATGCCCAAGACCGTAGGCTTGTGCTTTCATGCCCATACCCAAGTTCAAATTTGACATGTCTAGAATAAATTTTGAGATGCCCTATACCTTAGGCTTGTACTTTCATTCCCATGCCCAAGTTTAAATTTGACATGTCTATGATCAATTTTGAGATGCCCAAGACCGTAGGCTTGTGCTTTCATGCCCATGCCCAAGATTCAATTTGACATGCCCAAGTTTAAATTTGACATGTCTAGGATCAATTTTGAGATGCCCAAGACCGTAGGCTTGTGCTTTCATGCCGATGCCCAAGATTCTATTTGACATGCCTAAGTTTAAATTTGACATGTCTAAGATCAATTTTGAGATGTCCAAGACCGTAGGTTTTTGCTTTCATGCCCATGCCCAGATTCAATTTGAGATGCATAGGATCAATTTTTAGATGCCCAAGACCGTAGGCTTTTGCTTTCATGCACATGCCCAAGATTCAATTTGACATGCCTAGGATCAATTTTAAGATGACCAAGACCGTAGGCTTGTGCTTTCATGCCCAAGCCCAAGATTCAATTTGACATGCCCAAGTTTAAATTTGACATGTTTATGATCAATTCTGAGATGCCCAAGACCGTAGGCTTGTGCTTTCATGCCCATTCCCAAGATTCAATTTGACATGCCCAAGTTTAAATTTGACATGTCTAGGATCAATTTTGAGATGCCCAAGACCGTAGGCTTGTGCTTTCATGCCCCTGCCCATGTTCAAATTTGACATGTCTAGGATCAATTTTGAAATGCCCAAGACCTTAGGCTTGTGCTTTCATTCCCATGCATGCCCAAGTTTAAAATTGACATGTCTAGGATCAATTTTGAGATGCCCAAAACCGTAGGCTTGTGATTTCATGCCCATGCCCAAGATTCAATTTTACATACCCAGGTTTAAATTTGACATGTCTAGGATCAATTTTGAGATGCCCAAGGCCGTAGGCTTGTGTTTTCATACCCATGCCCAAGATTCAATTTGACATGCCCAAGTTTAAATTTGACATGTCTAGGATCAATTTTGAGATGCCCAAGACCGTAGGCTTGTGCTTTCATGCCCATAACCAAGATTCAATTTGAGATGCCTAAAATTAATTTTTAGATTCCCAAGACCGTAAGCTTTTGCTTTCATGCCCATGCCCGAGATTCAATTTGACATGTCTAGGATGAATTTTGAGATGCCGAAGACCATAGGCTTGTGCTTTCATGCCCATGCCCAAGATTCAATTTGACATTCCCAAGTTTAAATTTGACATGTCTAGGATCAATTTTGAGATGCCCAAGACCGTAAGCTTGTGCTTTCATGCCCATGCCCGAGATTTAATTTGACATGCCCAAGTTTAAATTTGACATGTCTAGGATCAATTTTGAGATGCCCAAGACCGTAGGATTGTACTTTCATGCACATGCCCAAGATTCAATTTCACATGCCTAGGATCAATTTTGAGATGCCCAAGACCGTAGGCTTGTGCTTTCATCCCCATGCCCAAGATCCAATTTGACTTTCCCAAGTTTAAATTTGAGATGTCTAGGATCAATTTTGAGATGCTCAAAACCGTAGGCTTGTGCTTTCATGACCATGCCCAAGATTCAATTTCACATGCCCAAGTTTAAATTTGACATGTCTAGGATCAATTTTGAGATGCCTAAGGCCGTAGGCTTTTGCTTTCATGCCCATGCCCAAGATTCAATTTGACATTCCCAAGTTTAAATTTGACATGTCTAGGATCAATTTTGATAGCCCAATACCGTAGGCTTGTGCTTTCATGCCCATGCCCAAGATTCAATTTGACATGCCCAATTTTAAATTTGACATGTCTAGGATCAATTTTGTAATGCCCAAGACTGTAGGCTTTTGCTTTCATGCCCATGCCCAAGATTCAATTTGAGATGCCTAAAATCAATTTTTAGATGCCCAAGACCGTAAGCTTTTGCTTTCATGGCCATGCCCGAGATTCAATTTTACATTTATAGGATCAATTTTGAGATGCCCAAGACCGTAGGCTTGTGCTTTCATGCCCATGCCCAAGATTCAATTTGACATGCCCAAGCTTAAATTTGACATGTCTAGGATCAATTTTGAGATGCCCAAGATCGTAAGCTTGTGCTTTCATGCCCATGCCCAAGATTCAATTTGAGATGCCTAGGATCAATTTTTAGATTCCTAAGACCGTAGGCTTTTGCTTTCATGCCCATGCCCGAGATTCAATTTGACATGTCTATCAATTTTGAGATGCCCAAGATCGTAGGCTTGTGCTTTCATGCCTATGCCCGAGATTTAATTTGACATGCCCAAGTTTAAATTTGACATGTCTAGGATCAATTTTGAGATGCCCAAGACCGTAGGATTGTGCTTTCATGCCCATGCCTAAGATTCAATTTTACATGCCCAAGTTTAAATTTAACATGCCTAGGATCAATGTTTAGATGCCCAAGACCGTAGGCTTGCGCTTTCATGCCCATGCCCAAGATTCAATTTGAGATGCCTAAAATCAATTTTTTGATTCCCAAGACCGTAGGCTTTTGCTTTCATTCCCATGCCCGAGATTCAATTTGACATGTCTAGGATGAATTTTGAGATGCCCAAGACCATAGGCTTGTGCTTTCATGCCCATGCCCAAGTTTCAATTTGACATTCCCAAGTTTAAATTTGACATGTCTAGGATCAATTTTGAGATGCCCAAGACCGTAAGCTTGTGCTTTCATGCCCATGCCCGAGATTTAATTTGACATGCCCAAGTTTAAATTTGACATGTCTAGGATCAATTTTGAGATGCCCAAGACCGTAGGATTGTACTTTTATGCACATGCCCAAGATTCAATTTCACATGCCTAGGATCAATTTTGAGATGCCCAAGACCGTAGGCTTGTGCTTTCATGCCCATGCCCAAGATCCAATTTGACTTTCCCAAGTTTAAATTTGAGATGTCTAGGATCAATTTTGAGATGCTCAAGACCGTAGGCTTGTGCTTTCATGCCCATGCCCAAGATTCAATTTCACATGCCCAAGTTTAAATTTGACATGTCTAGGATCAATTTTGAGATGCCCAAGGCCGTAGGCTTGTGCTTTCATGCCCATGCCCAATATTCAATTTGACATGCCCAATTTTAAATTTGACATGTCTAGGATCAATTTTGTAATGCCCAAGACTGTAGGCTTTTGCTTTCATGCCCATGCCCAAGATTCAATTTGAGATGCCTAAAATCAATTTTTAGATGCCCAAGACCGTAAGCTTTTGCTTTCATGGACATGCCCGAGATTCAATTTTACATTTATAGGATCAATTTTGAGATGCCCAAGACCGTAGGCTTGTGCTTTCATGCCCATGCCCAAGATTCAATTTGACATGCCCAAGTTTAAATTTGACATGTCTAGGATCAATTTTGAGATGCCCAAGATCGTAGGCTTGTACTTTCATGCCCATGCCCAAGATTCAATTTCACATGCCTAGGATCAATTTTGAGATGCCCAAGACCGTAGGATTGTGCTTTCATGCCCATGCCCACGATTCAATTTGACATGCCCAAGTTTAAATTTGACATATCTGGGATCAATTTTGAGATGCCTTAGACCGTAGGCTTGTGCATTCATGCCCATGCCCAAGATTCAATTTGACATGTCTAGGATCAATTTTGAGATGCCCAAGACCGTAGGCTTGTGCCTTCATTCCCATGCCCAAGATTCAATTTGACATGCCCAAGTTTAAATTTGACATGTCTAGGATCAATTTTGAGATGCCCAAGATCGTAGGCTTGTGCTTTGATGCCCATGCCCAAGATTTAATTTGACAGGCCCAAGTTTAAATTTGACATGTCTAGGATCAATTTTGAGATGCCCAAGACCATAGGCTTGTGCTTTCATGCCCATGCCCATTCAATTTGACATGCCCAAGATTAACTTTGACATGTCTAGGATCAATTTTGAGATGCCCAAGTTTAAATTTGACATGTCTAGGATCTATTTTGAGATGCCCAAGATCGTAGGCTTGTACTTTCATGCCGATGCCCAAGATTCAATTTGACATGCCTAGGATCAATTTTTAGATGCCCAAGACCGTAGGCATGTGCTTTCATGTCCATGCCCACAATTCAATTGGACATGCCCAAGTTTAAATTTGACATGTCTAGGATCAATTTTGAGATGCCCAAGACTGTAGGCATGTGCTTTCGTGCCCATGCCCAAGATTCAATTTGACATGCCCAAGTTTAAATTTGACATGTCTAGGATCAATTTTGAGATGCCCAAGACTGTAGGCTTGTGCTTTCATGCACATGCCCAAGATTCAATTTGAGACGCCTAGGATCAATTTTTAGATTCCCAAGACCGTAGGCTTTTGCTTTCATGCCCATGCCCGAGATTCAATTTGACATGTCTAGGATCAATTTTGAGATGCCCAAGACCGTAGGCTTGTGCTTTCATGCCCATGCCCGAGATTTATTTTGACATTCCCAAGTTTAAATTTGACATTTCTAGGATCAATTTTGAGATGCCTAAGACCGTAGGCTTGTGATTTCATGCCCATGCCCAAGAATCAATTTGACATGTCCAAGTTTAAATTTGACGTGTATAGGATCAATTTTGAGACACCCAAGACCGTAGGCTTGTGCTTTCATGCCCATGCCCATTCAATTTGACATGCCCAAGATTAAATTTGAGATGCCTATGATCAATTTTTAGATTCCCAAGACCGTAGTCTTTTGCTTTCATAGCCATGCCCGAGATTCAATTTGACATTTATAGGATCAATTTTGAGATGCCCAAGACCGTAGGCTTGTGCTTTCATGCCCATGCCCAAGATTCAATTTGACATGCCCAAGTTTAAATTTGACATGTCTAGGATCAATTTTGAGATGCCCAAGATCGTAGGCTTTTGCTTTGATGCCCATGCCCAAGATTTAATTTGACATGCCCAAGTTTAAATTTGACATGTCTAGGATCAATTTTGAGATGCCCAAGATCGTAGGCTTGTGCTTTCATGCCCATGCCCATTCAATTTGACATGCCCAAGATTAAATTTGACATGTCTAGGATCAATTTTTAAGATGCCCAAGTTTAAATTTGACATGTCTAGGACCTATTTTGAGATGCCCAAGATCGTAGGCTTGTACTTTCATGCCGATGCCCAAGATTCAATTTGACATGCCTAGGATCAATTTTTAGATGCCCAAGACCGTAGGCATGTGCTTTCATGCCCATGCCCACGATTCAATTTGACATGCCCAAGTTTAAATTTGACATATCTAGGATCAATTTTGAGATGCCCAAGACCGTAGGCTTGTGCATTCATGCCCATGCCCAAGATTCAATTTGACATGTCTAGGATCAATTTTGAGATGCCCTAGAACGTAGGCTTGTGCTTTCATGCCCATGCCCAAGATTCGGGAGGCAAATTTTTCTGGGAGGCGAACTTTTTCTGCTGACAAAATGGCTGACCGTGGATGTTTACTAGCTAATGAAGTGGGAATGCATTATGAAGGAAGACCATTTTTTTAAATTCAGTTGAATATCCAAATGTTTCTTATTATCGTTTCCAGTAGTTTAAAAGTTTTTGGGGTTGCTGTGACCTCTTTTCTTGTAAACTATACTTTGTAAATTTTGTTATCTATTAATACAATTTTGACCTATCAAAAAAAAAAAAAAACCATGCCCAAGATTCAATTTGAGATGCCTAGGATCAATTTTTAGATTCCCAAGACCATAGGCTTTTGCTTTCATGCCCATGCCCGAGATTAAATTTGACATGTCTAGGATCAATTTTGAGATGCCCAAGACCGTAGGCTTGTGCTTTCATGCCCATGCCCAAGATTCAATTTGACATGCCCAAGTTTAAATTTGACATGTCTAGGATCAATTTTTAGATTCCCAAGACCATAGGCTTTTGCTTTCATGCCCATGCCCGAGATTAAATTTGACATGTCTAGGATGAATTTTGAGATGCCCAAGACCGTAGGCTTGTGCTTTCATGCCCATGCCCAAGATTCAATTTGACATGCCCAAGTTTAAATTTGACATGTCTAGGATCAATTTTGAGATGCCCAAGACTGTAGGCATGTGCTTTCGTGCCCATGCCCAAGATTCAATTTGACATGCCTAAGTTTAAATTTGACATGTCTAGGATCAATTTTGAGATGCCCAAGACTGTAGGCTTGTGCTTTCATGCACATGCCCAAGATTCAATTTGAGACGCCTAGGATCAATTTTTAGATTCCCAAGACCGTAGGCTTTTGCTTTCATGCCCATGCCCGAGATTCAATTTGACATGTCTAGGATCAATTTTGAGATGCCCAAGACCGTAGGCTTGTGCTTTCATGCCCATGCCCGAGATTTATTTTGACATTCCCAAGTTTAAATTTGACATGTCTAGGATCAATTTTGAGATGCCTAAGACCGTAGGCTTGTGATTTCATGCCCATGCCCAAGAATCAATTTGACATGTCCAAGTTTAAATTTGACGTGTATAGGATCAATTTTGAGACACTCAAGACCGTAGGCTTGTGCTTTCATGCCCATGCCCATTCAATTTGACATGCCCAAGATTAAATTTGAGATGCCTATGATCAATTTTTAGATTCCCAAGACCGTAGTCTTTTGCTTTCATAGCCATGCCCGAGATTCAATTTGACATTTATAGGATCAATTTTGAGATGCCCAAGACCGTAGGCTTGTGCTTTCATGCCCATGCCCAAGATTCAATTTGACATGCCCAAGTTAAATTTGACATGTCTAGGATCAATTTTGAGATGCCCAAGATCGTAGGCTTGTGCTTTGATGCCCATGCCCAAGATTTAATTTGACAGGCCCAAGTTTAAATTTGACATGTCTAGGATCAATTTTGAGATGCCCAAGACCGTAGGCTTGTGCTTTCATGCCCATGCCCATTCAATTTGACATGCCCAAGATTAAATTTGACATGTCTAGGATCATTTTTGAGATGCCCAAGTTTAAATTTGACATGTCTAGGATCTATTTTGAGATGCCCAAGACCGTAGGCTTGTACTTTCATGCCGATGCTCAAGATTCAATTTGACATGCCTAGGATCAATTTTTTAGATGCCCAAGACCGTAGGCATGTGCTTTCATGTCCATGCCCACGATTCAATTTGACATGCCCAAGTTTAAATTTGACATATCTGGGATCAATTTTGAGATGCCCAAGACCGTAGGCTAGTGCATTCATGCCCATGCCCAAGATTCAATTTGACATGTCTAGGATCAATTTTGAGATGCCCTAGAACGTAGGCTTGTGCTTTCATGCCCATGCCCAAGATTCGGGAGGCGAATTTTTCTGGAGGCGAACTTTTCTGCTGACAAAATGGCTAAGCGTGGATGTTTACTAGCTAATAAAGTGGGAATGCATTATGAAGGAAGACCATTTTTTTAAATTCAGTTGAATATCCAAATGTTTCTTATTATCGTTTCCAGTAGTTTAAAAGTTTTTGGGGTTGCTGTGACCTCTTTTCTTGTAAACTATACTTTGTAAATTTTGTTATCTATTAATACAATTTTGACCTATCAAAAAAAAAAACCATGCCCAAGATTCAATTTGAGATGCCTAGGATCAATGTTAACATTCCCAAGACCATAGGCTTTTGCTTTCATGCCCATGCCCGAGATTAAATTTGACATGTCTAGGATCAATTTTGAGATGCCCAAGAGCGTAGGCCTGTGCTTTCATGCCCATGCCCAAGATTGAAGGACAATGAGGAGAGAGAAAGTCTGGCGATTTTCATAGGTTTCTGTGCGTTTTTAATTTTTTCTTCAATTATTGATTAATCTTTGGGTTAATGATGGCTGAAGGGCCTGCTTTACTTCTTAAGAATGGTACTAATTCTCAATCATTTGCGGAAAAGGTGAAAGTTCGTCAAACAATACAGCCTACAGCTGTTGATGTGAATTGTTTACCAAACCCTACGTTAATTAATGGTGAACCATCTTTGGTTATCCCTGCTGATTTTTACCAAGAAGGTTGCAAACCTTTTGAATATAGTTTCATAGCAAGATTAAACTTCACAGGCTTGAAGTTTTTGGAAGTGAAGAGTAACCTAGTTTCACAATGGCAGTTAAACCCTAATTCGGTTAGGTTTATGTCAATGAGTAGAGGTTTCTTTGTGATTATGTTACGTGATGAACAAACAAAGTCCAGAATACGTAACACAAGATGGTATGTTAATCAACAAGAACTGCGTCTGATGGATTGGTACCCTGGTTTCGATCCAGAAAGACAGAATACTTCCCATGCAGCTGTATGGGTGCATTTACCGGGTCTTCATGCAGAGTTATGGACGGAGAGATCTTTGCTTTCTATTGGGAAAGCAGTGGGAAATCCGATTGTAGTTGATCAACGAACTCTAAACCTAGAGTTTGGTAGTTTTGCTTCGGTATTAGTTGATGTGGATTTCGCAAAACACATTCCTAGCAGGATTCTTCTTACAGCTGGTGGTCGCACCTTCTGGCAATCTGTAGAGATTCCGAAACATCCTAAATTTTGTTTGCACTGCGGCATCATTGGTCATTCTGATAACGAGTGTAGACGGAAACCCAAACCCAATGAACCTGTCAAGGGAGATGAGGATAAAGCTGAGGCAAATCAAGATTGGCAGGAAGCTAAGGGTAGGAAACGATCTCGTAATCGCAAGAAGAATAAAAATCAGGAAGGAACTAGTGGTGTTGACAAGTCAGGTGGCACTGTTAATGCGAACACTACTGAGAATGTCCCTTCAGCTGAGGAAGTTAATGAGGTTGAGGAGAATGCTGTTGGTAAGGATACCAATCAGCTTGAGGGGGAATTAGCTGCTTCTGAAGCTCACCTTCGTGCAGCGACTGAGGCTGTTGAGACAGCCAAACAGGCGTTAGCTACGAAACGAGCATTAGCTGATAGGTTGTTAGTAGGAGAAACTACAACTGAAGCTAAGTCAGGAACGAGTGGTGAATTGGCAAGAACTAACCGCTCTAGTAATGATAAGAACCATGCTACTAGGAGATTTTTTCAAACTGCTAAACTGCTCTGGCGATTTTGGAGATTTTTTCAAACTTTTTCACGCGCCTCATCTTGAATCATCTTCTGGTGATTCTAGATGGGTGATTCTCCTGATTCAAATCCTGCTGCAAAGCCGCTTACCTATGCTGATCGATTGAAAGGCAAAAAGGTTTTACCCAAAACCGTTGTTGATCTAGCTACCTTACCAAACCCTACCAAAAAGATGGTAAACCAGCTATTGTTATCCCTGAAGACCTATACCTGCAAGGTTGTGCGATCTGGCGATATAGTCTCATAGGAAGGCTAGATTTTAAGGAGTTGTCATTCTCAGATGCGAAAAAGAACTTGTTATTACAATGGCAGATGAGTGAAGATCGTGTTCAGTTTGTGCCGTTGAATAGGGGTTTCTTCATCATCAAGTTACTGTCACAAGATGATAAAAATAAGATTTTACAAGCTGAAAAATGGATTGTTGCTCAGCAACAGCTGACTATAATGGAATGGTACCCTAGTTTTGATCCTGATAAGCAGCGATCCTCTCGTGCTACAGTCTGGGTAAAGTTCCCTGGATTACCTATGGAGTTTTGGATTGAAAAAACTCTCTTATCCATGGGTAAAACCCTAGGTACTCCTATTGTAGTAGACCAGCGACGTTAGCACATGAATATGGGCACTTTGCTTCAGTGTTAATTGATATTGATTTTTCCGAGCTGGATTCTGATGGTATTCATGTTGCTGTTGGAGGATTGGAGTTTTGGCAACCTTTTGAAATCCTAAAGAGACCTAAGTTCTGTTCTAAGTGCAATATTATTGGACATTCAGACTCTGAATGTCGCAAAAAAAGCATAAGAATGCTGCAAACCCTAGTTTGAACGCTGCAAACTCTAATGCAAAAACAACATGCAGCTCAGCTTGTTTCGACAGATCCAGCTAATTCATTTGCTTGGTAAGGAGTGGCATGAAGCTAAAAGAAGAAGAAAGGCAAGAAAGCTCCTAATATTCCTGTGGTTCCTGAAGTAGTTAACAATGCTAGTTCGTCCCTAGCTGTGAATCAAGTTTTGAGCATTCCTGACGCTGTTGTGTTGGAACACAACAATTGCAAGATGAGTACGTTGAATCTGAAGCTGCTTTGCGTTTGGCTGCTGCTCTTTATGAGAAAAAGAAGCAGGCCATACTGGAGCATTCAGCGTTAGTAAGTAAGACAAGGTCGTTGAGTACCTCTGCTCTGAACGCTAAGACAGGATGAGAATGTCGAATTGGCAAGAACCAGACTTCTACATCCTGTTAGGATTCCTACTACATCCGTGTCTACACCTATGTGTGATGCTCTTGAAGAAAGCTCAAATATATCTCTCACAATAGGTTCCATATCCTAGGTGATAAAGGAACTTTAGAGCTTGGAAAATTAATGATCGTGCCAAACAATCTAAGCACAACCAGATTATTGCTATGCAAGCTCGTCTCAATGCTCTCAAAGAGGTAGAATCCTTATCTGACACGGATGATATCTCTGAACTGGGTATTCGTGCTAGAAGGGGTACTTCACCGAGTATCAATTCCTCCTCAACTTGCTCAACAAGCTAAGTTATCCAAGCATCAAAACATTGTTTAATATGCGGGTTTTATTTTGGAATATAAATGGTGTTGCGCGTGAGGCAGACTCTAAAAAAAAAAAGAGTTAATAAGGGATTTCAAACCAGATGTTTTTGTCTTGCTGAACCGAAAATTGCTTGCTCGTTAATTTTGGTAGAAGACCTGATTACGGAAGGTTATTCCTCGTTGTTATTAATAATTCTTCCAATTCTAGTATTGCGAATCTTTGGATTTGTTACATCAATGGGTTGGATATTTCTGTTGTTAATTCAAGTAAACAAGCTATTACAATTGCGGTGGATGGTGTGCATATTTCTTTTGTCCATGCTAGCTATGTTCAAACTACTAGACGAAGACTCTGGCAAAGAATGGTTATGCAAGATTCAAGAACTCCTTGGTTGGTCATAGGAGATTTTAATTGTATTTTGCGTTTGGACGAAAAAAAAGGTGGGCTGGAAACTAGATCTTCAGTTATTGATGAATTTAGTGATTGGATGGATGACAATAATCTTTTTGAAGCTGATTCTTTGGGTAGCAAATTCACATGGTCCAATAGACAATCTGGTAATAGTCATCATCAGCAAGTTGGATCGTGCAATTATCAATGCGGCCTGGCTAGCTAAGTTTGAGAATTGGCGGTGTAAAGCTCTTCCAAGGGAAGTTTCCGATCATTCTACTCTTCTTGGTTATCCTTTTAAAGTCCCTAGACCTCGTCGAGCTCCTTTCAGAGTTCAGAAGATGTGGTTCTTACATGGAGATTTTCTTCGTATGGTTAGTGAGAGTTGGAATACTCCAGCCTATGGGTCTCCTGATTTTTATTCCCTTACAAATTGAAAGCGTCCCAAGATTGCGATGAAGGATTGGAATCTCGGAATCTTTGGTAATGTTCATTCTCGTTTGAAGCAAGACCAACTTCGTTTCGAGACTGCAGCTCTTATTTCTGATGAAGATCCAAGTAATATTGCTAATTTTAATGCAATGAAGGACGCTATGGCTACCTTAAGTGAGACTCGCTTACATCAGGTGACTATGCTCAAGCAAAAATCTCGTAATAATTGGTTGGTGGAGGGCTCGAGTAACTCAAGTTTTTTCATAATAGTATTCGCATTAGAAGAAGCTCTAATACAATTTCGGAGTTAGTTGACTCAAACGGTACTTGTATTTCGATTATGATCAATTGCGAGACCATGTTGTTCATTACTATGAAAACAAATTCAACGGCCAGAGCTGGATATTGATAGAGATTTATTTGATTTTGAACATAATTCCATTATCACAGGGAGAGCCAGGCTATGGACAAGATTCCTTCTCCTAAGAAATTAAGCAAGTCAGTCTTTGATTTGGGGGCGGATAGTGCGCCCAGGTCCTGGATGGTTTCTCTGGGTGTTTCTATCGACATTGCTGGGATATTATACAAGAAGATTTAACCAAGGCCATTGCTCACTGTTGGAATTCTGTAATATTCCAAATGGTGTTAATTCTTCTTTAATCATTTTGCTTGCCAAGGTAAGGGTGCTAATACTCTTCGCAATTTCAGACCAATAGGTCTTAGTAATTTTTCTTCAAAATTTTTACTAAGATTCTAGCTACTAGACTTGGTAGTGTTTTAGACAATCTTGTGTCCGAGGAACAGTTGCTTTTATGAAAGGGAGGAATATTCATGAAAATATTAGTTTGGCGTCGGAGATGGTTAATGAGCTTCACT
Source organism: Papaver armeniacum (assembly GCA_023531295.1). Classification (NCBI taxonomy): domain Eukaryota; kingdom Viridiplantae; phylum Streptophyta; class Magnoliopsida; order Ranunculales; family Papaveraceae; genus Papaver; species Papaver armeniacum. Next base: position 159,847 of record JAJJWW010005809.1, on the reverse strand, counting down.
TGAAGCGTAAAGATGGCAACATAGGTCTCAAGCTAGATATTTCTCAAGCTTTTGACACAGTAAGTTGGTCTTTTGTGCTAGAAGTTTTTCGAAATTATGGTTTTTCGGAAAATGGTGTGCCCGGATCCTTAATATCTTGCAATCTGCTAGAATCTCTATTCTTTTGAATGGCAGTCCGGAGGGTTACTTCAAAATTAATAGAGGTTTGCGTCAGAGACCCCCTTTCTCCCTTGATTTTTGTCTTGATTGAGGATGTTCTTAGCAGAAATATTACGAAACTTTTTCGTGATAAAAAGATGACTCCTATGGTTACAAGAGGTGGTGTTTCTCCTACTCATCTTTTCTTTGCTGATGACATTATGATTTTTTGTAAAGGTAATTCAAAAAGTCTACATAATCTTGTGGATTTGTTGGGTACTTACCAAAGAGCTTCGGGCGTGACTGTTTGTCGTCAAAAGAGCAAGATTTATTATGGTGGTGGTTCTTCAAGTTGGTGTACTTATCTTGCTAATTACTTGGGAATGAGTGTAGCTACGTTTCCAGATCACGCTATTTGGGTGTGCAAATTATGCCAGGTTCGATTCGTTATCGTCATATTTGCAATGTTGTTGAGAAGATTAAAAAATCAGCTTGCTGGTTGGAGAGGGAGATTATTATCTTTTCATGATCGCATTGTTCTTGTTAAATCCGTAATTGCTAGTTATTCCATTCATAATATGGCAATTTATAAGTGGCCTCGTAAATTCATTCTTCAATGTGAGAGGGCAATTCGGAATTTCATTTGGTCTGGGTGATTCGAATGTCGATCGTCTTGTGGTGGTGGCTTATGATAAGATCTGTTGCCCTTATGAGGAGGGGGTCTCGGGATTAACTCGTATGGCAACTATGAACAAGGCTCTTATTATGAAACTTTGGTGGAAGATTCGTAATTCGAAAAAGAAGTGGGCTCTTTACCTTAAGGCTAAATTTTTTGGTCGTAATGGGCGCATTAAGACTACGGGTGTTAAATCTTCTATTTTGCACTGGGGTGCGGAGTGTGTACAATCTGGTGGAAAATAATACTAAGGTCTTGCTAGGAGATGGGAGGGATACTTCTCTTTATTATGACATTTGGTATGCGGATTTTAGTATTGCGGAGCTCTTAACGATTACACGCTTGATCACAATGTGCGTGTTAGTGACTTGTTGAATGATGGTCAGTGGGATATCCCGGATATGCATTTGCAAAGCATGCTTGCTGCCGGCCTGGAGATGCATAAGCTACCAACACCAAATGGAGGGGAAGATAAAAGAGTTTGGATGCCGGAATTCTCTGGGGATTTCAGCGTCAGTTCTGCCACTTCTCTTGTTCGCCACAGATATCCCAAACTGGATGGTGCTGCGCTTCTTTGGAGGAAGGAGATTCATCCAGTTCTTGCAGCTCAGAACTGGAAATTCATCCGTGGTGTTTGTGCCACTTATGACCTGCTCCAGAGTAGATTCAAAATCCATCTTGCCAATAGGTGCTGCCTCTGCGGAACTGTGGAGGAAACGCTAGTTCATGTGTTGTATGAGTGCAGCTTTGCAGCAAGAGCTTGGAATTGGCTTTCTGATATTTTTAACTTGCAGCCTAATGCTAACCTTGTTGTTTCTTATAAAGCAGCCAAAGAGAGGAGTCCTATTGTTCGTGACCTTTGGCTGGTTGCCAATCTGGTGCTCAGATCGGAGCTGTGGCAGTTGCGGAACAAGGGTGTTTTTGAGCAAAGGAAACCTAATTGGGCGTGTTCTACAAACGAGTTCTAAAGCTAATTCAAGACTACTCAATTCGTCTCAAGGGAAACATGAAAATTGCGCTGAGGATGTGGTTCTTTTGAACTACTTTCGTGTTCAACACGAGAGTGTGCATAGACAATGCAGCCGGTGGAGTGTTTTTGGCATCCTCCCGAGGAAAACGAGCTTCAAATTTGTTGTGATGGTGCTGCGAGAGGTAATCCAGGTGTGGCAGGTGCTGGAGTGGTGGCTAGGGATGCGCATTGCTCTTTTCTTGGTGCTATGAGCATTGGTCTGGGAGTTACTGACGAACTACTTGGCAGAATTATATGGCATTCTAGTTGGTTTGGAGTGGGCTATGCAATGGAGTTTTGATAGAGTTTGCGTTAGATCTGATTCCTTTGGTGTGATTCAAGCTTTCAACAACAATTCGATTCCTTGGTTACCAAAGCTAGATGGAGGGTGATTAGTAGGCATTATGTGTCTATTAGATTCATTCATACTTTTAGGGAGGCGAATTTTTCAGCAGATAAAATGGCTAAGCGTGGATGTTTACTTGCTAATGAAGTGGGAGTTCATTATAATGGAAGACCTCCTTTTCTAAATTCAGTAGAATACCCGAATGTAGCTTATTATCGTTTTAAGTAGTCTACAAGTTTTTTGGGTTGCTTTGTGACCTCTTTTCTTGTAAACTATCTCTTGTAAATTTGTTATCTATTAATACAAATTTTTGACTTATCAAAAAAAAAAAAAACCATGCTACTACTCCTTCTACTCCCGTCGAAAACGCTCCGAATCAAGATACGGTGGTTGATAATATTGTAGAGACACCAATCTACAATGCTTTAACTGAGACAACGATGGTGATTTCTCCCAACAAGTTCGATGTTTTGAATGCTGAGTTGGGTTTAGACAACTTAGTGCAACACTCTGAGCATGGGGAGGATTGTTCGGATGAAGAGATCTCACCAGAGATAGTAGCTTCAGGTGTCAAAGATTCTAAGTGGTCTGACATACCAGTCGAGCTGGTGGTTCCAAAGCATCCTAGATTGCCTGGTCGCGTGTGTATGCCACAAAATCCCGCGTTTCTCAAGGTTTTTCTCCAGTTATTCAACGGAGGGTTCTAAATAAGGATCCTAAGTTAACTAATAAGTCTAAAAATCAGTTTCTAATGCGGGTTCTCTATTGGAATGTTAATGGGGTGGCGAAGGTGGAGGCTGGTTTGAAGTTACGAGAGTTAGTTAGAACTTTTAAGCCGCTTATTATTTGTATAAATGCCGAGCCAAAAATTCATTACTCGATGGTGTTATGATACGTCTTAATTTACTTAGGGTTTTTACTAAGAAGGCTATCCATAATTCTTCCTCAAGTTCTTTGGGAAATCTTTGGATTCTTTGGAGTGAAGATATTGATGAGCCTTCTGTGTTAAGTATGTCTAGGCAGGCAATGACGGTGAGTACTGAAGGAGTGTTTATTTCTTTTGTTCACGCCAGTTATATTCAAGCTTTTCGTAGAAGATTATGGAATCAACTGACAGCAGTAGACTCTACTACTCCTTGGTTGGTTATTGGTGATTTTAACTGTATTCTTCGTGATGATGAAAAGAAGGGGGGAAGGGAGGTTCTTACTTCTAGTATTAATGAATTCAGTGATTGGATGGAGGAAAATAACCTTTTTGAGGCGGACTCTTTGGGTTCTAAATTCACTTGGACTAATGGTCAATCGGGAATGCGAAGAATTATTAGCAAGTTGGATCGTGCTATTATTAATGAACCTTGGTTAACTAAATTTTCGAATTGGCGGTGTAAAGCTCTTCCTAGAGAAGTTTCTGATCATTCGACTCTAATTGGTTATCCTTTTATTTCTCCTAGGCCGAGACGTGCTCCTTTTAGAATTCAGAAAATGTGGTTTACGCATCCTGGTTTTATGGAGTTGGTTGAGGCTTCTTGGAATGCCCCATTTCTGGTAACCCGGATTTTATTTTTCCTTTCAAATGAAGAGACTGAAGGAGGCTTTGAAGTTGTGGAATCAACAGGTGTTTGGTAATGTGAATGCTAGGCTTAAGCAAGCCCAGTTGAAAGTGGAGGTGGCTAGTAGGTGCTCAGATGAGGATCCTTTTGATATTTCTAAACAAAATATGTTGAAAGATGCTTTGGTGGCTGTCCATGAAGTGCGTTTACAGCAGAATATTATGTTAAAACAAAAATCTCGCAACAAATGGATTTTGGAGGGTTCTAGTAATACTTCGTACTTCCATAATTCTATCAACATTCGTAGAAGTGCCAATACCATTTCGGAGTTGGTAGCTGATGATGGGTCTCTGATTCAAGAGCCGGACCAATTAAGAGACCATGTGGTTTCTTATTATGAGAACAAATTTAATGGGGAAGATTCTCAGATTAATGATCACTTATTTGATTATGACCATAATTCTATTTCTCTTGAGGAAAGACAGATGTTGGACTCGATTCCTTCTCTGGAGGAAATTAAGGCGGCGGTGTTTGATCTAGGTGCAGATAGTGCTCCAGGTCCGGATGGTTTCTCGGGGTGTTTTTATAGACATTGTTGGGATTTAATTCATCAAGATCTTTCAAATGCTATTATTTTTTGCTGGAACAACAAAACTATTCCAAATGGGACTAATTCTAGTCTCATTCTTCTGCTGGCAAAGGTAAGAGGAGCGGATAGTCTAAGGAAGTTTAGGCCAATTGGGCTAAGTAATTTTTCTTCAAAATCTTCACAAAAATCTTGGCTACTAGACTTGGTAAGGTCTTGGATAATTTGGTCTCGGAAGAACAAGTGGCTTTTATGAAGGGAAGAAATATTCATGAAAACATCAGTTTGGCTTCGGAGATGGTGAATGAGCTGCACATTAAAAGGAAGGATGGTAACCTGGGTCTAAAACTTGATATTTCTCAAGCTTTTGATACAGTAAGTTGGTCTTTTGTGTTGGAGGTGTTTAAAAGATATGGTTTTTCGGAGGATTGGTGTATTTGGATTCACAATATTCTGAAATCTGCTAGAATTTCTATTCTTCTTAATGGGAGTCCGGAGGGTTTCTTCAAGATTAATAGGGGTTTGCGCCAGGGGGATCCTCTTTCTCCTCTTATTTTTGTCTTGATTGAAGATGTTTTGAGTAGGAACATCACTAAACTTTTTCAAAATAAGAGCATGACTCATATGGTGAGGCGTAATGGTATTGCTCCAACTCATTTATTTTTTGCTGATGATATTCTGATCTTTTGCAAGGGTAATATGAAGAGCCTGACAAATTTGGTGAAGCTTCTGGATGACTATCAACAGGCTTCTGGTCAGCGTGTATGTAGGGAGAAGAGCAAAATTTATTTTGGAGGAGGGTCTTTAAGTAGACGTCATTCAATTGTGAATTACTTAGGCATGGAAATTACTTCTTTCCCGGATCGTTACTTGGGGGTTAAAGTGATGCCTGGTGGTGAAGTACAGTCATATTAGCAATGTGGTGGACAAGCTTAAGGACCAGCTTTCAGTCTATAAAGGTAAGATGCTTTCCTTTCAAGATCGTGTGGTTCTTGTCAAGACAGTTCTCTCGAGCTATGTGATTCATAACATGGCTGTGTATAAATGGCCTGTTAAATTTGTGAATCAATGTGAAAGAGTGATTCGAAATTTCCTTTGGACGGGGGATTCAAATTTGTCTAGAGCTTTTGTTGTCGGGCACGACAAAGTGTGCAGTCCGGTGCGTGAAGGGGGGCTTGGTCTTACGAGTTTAAGAACTATGAATAGAGCACTGATTATGAAATTGTGGTGGAGTATTAAAGCTTCTGGGAAGAAATGGGCTAGATTTTTGGAATCAAAATTCACTTGTAGGGACGGTAGGCTGAAGCTAACTGGTGTTAAATCATCGATTCTTCCTGGGATTCGTTGGGTTCACAATGACGTTATGAGGAATACTAAATCGTTGATTGGAGATGGAGAGCAACTTCTCTTTTTTATGATGTTTGGTATGGAGCTGTCGCATTGGCAGAAGTGTTGAACCGCACTGACCTTGATAGGAATGCAAGAGTTAGTGACATTATTGTGCAGGATCAGTGGCAGTTGGAGGGCGTGTATTCACATGATCTTACTAATGCTGGTGTAGTGTTGGAGAATTTACCAAGGCGCATAGCCGGGGGTGACAAGAAGATTTGGACTCCAGATTTAAAGGGCTTGTTCTCGGTAAAATCTGCAAGGGGTCTTGTGCGTAATAAGTACCCAATTTTGGAGGAAGCGAGGCTGTTGTGGAGGAGCGTAGTGCACCCCCCTCTTTGGCCGCTCAAAACTGGAAGTTTGTCGGGGTGCTTGTGCAACTCTCGACAAAGTCAAAAGTAGGTTTAAAATTGCTCTTCCATCTAGGTGTGCTGTGTGTCTGCCAAAATGATGAGGAGTCTTTGGAACATGTTCTATGGAGTTGCAGTGCTGCAAAACGAGCCTGGCAGTGGATGGCAGGTATTTTTAATCTTCAACCGTGTTACAATTTGATTCAGGCTAACAAAGTAGCCAAAGGCTGTAGTAGAATGGTCAAAGACCTGTGGTTGGTGTCCATTTTGGTGTTGCGTTCGGAGCTTTGGCATCAGCGAAACAAGATGGTGTATGAAAAGAGGAAGCCGTGCTGGAGTTTTTTCAAGCAGCGTGTTCTTAATCTAATTATTGAATACTCAACTCGTTTGAAGGGGTTTATGTTCAACACAGTGGAAGATCTCCGGATTCTGAATTTCTTTAGAGTCAAATACCGTAGAGTGAAGGTGGTGCAGCCTGTGGAATGTTGTTGGTATCCTCTGGCACATAATCAACTCTTGATTTGCTGCGATGGGGCTTCTAGGGAAACCCGGGGTGGCGAAAGGCAGGGGTTGTTGCTAGGAATTCAAATTGTGAAGTTATTGGGGCAATGTGTATTGGTCTTGGAGTTATTTCAAACTATTTGGCTGAGTTGTATGCGATTCTAATTGGTCTTGAATGGGCAGTTCAATGGGGTTTTCATAACATCTTGATAAGGTCAGATTCGGCTAGTGTGTTAGCAGCCTTGGAGAAAGACAATTTGCCCTGGTTTGCCCAGCAAAGATGGGTGGAGGTTAGGAGTCATTACGCTTCTATAAGTTTCGAGCATACTTATCGTGAAGCAAATTTTGCAGCGGATAAAATGGCGAAAAGTGGGTGTTTATTGGACTCCGGTGTAAGGATTAATTATGTTGGTCGTCCAGTTTTTCTGCATTCAATTGAAGTTCCTAATGTAACTTATTTTCGTTTTAAATAGTTTTGTGAGTTTTTGGGGTTGCTGTGACCTCTTTTCTCACTAACTATCTTGTAAATATTTTTTTGGCTTAATACAATTTTTTGACTTATCAAAAAAAAAACCAAGATTCAATTTGACATGCCCAAGTTTAAATTTGACATGTCTAGGATCAATTTTGAGATGCCCAAGATCGTAAGCTTGTGCTTTCATGCCCATGCAAAGATTCAATTTGAGATGCCTAGGATCAATTTTTAGATTCCTACGACCGTACGCTTTTGCTTTCATGCCCATGCCCGAGACTCAGTTTGACATGTCTAGGAACAATTTTGAGATTCCCAAGACCGTAGGCTTGTGCTTTGATGCACATGCCCAAGATTTAATTTGACATGCCCAAGTTTAAATTTGACATGTCTAGGATCAATTTTCAGATGCCCAAGACCGTAGGCTTGTGCTTTCATGCCCATGCCCAAGATTCAATTTAGGATGCCTAGGATTAATTTTTAGATGCCCAAGACCAAAGGCTTTACTTTCATGCCCATGCCGAGATTCAATTTGACATGCCTAGGATCAACTTTGAGATACCCAAGATCGTAAGCTTGTGCTTTCATGCCCATGCCCTAGATTCAATTTCAGATGCCTAGGATCAATTTTTAGATTCCTAAGACTGTAGGCTTTTGATTTCATGCCCATGCCCGAGATCGTAAGCTTGGGCATCTCAAAATTGATCCTACACATGTCAAATTTAAACATGGGCATGTCAAATTGAATCTTGGGCATGGGCATGAAAGCACAAGCCTACGGTCTTGGGCATCTCAAAATTGATCCTAGACATGTCAAATTTAAACTTGGGCATGTCAAATTGAATCTTGGGCATGGGCATGAAAGCACAAGCCTACGGTCTTGGGTATTTCAAAATTGATCCTAGACATGTCAAATTTAAACTTGGGCATGTAAATTGAATCTTAAGCATGGGCATGAAAGCACAAGCCTACGGTCTTGGGCATCTCAAAATTGATCCTAGACATGTCAAATTGAATCTTGGTCATGGGCATGAAAGCGAAAGCCTACGGTCTAAGGCATCTAAAAATTGATCATAGGCATTTTAAATTGAATCTTGGGCATGGGCATGAAAGAAACCTACGGTCTTGGGCATCTCAAAATTGATCCTACACATGTCAAATTTAAACTTGGGCATGTCAAACTGTATATTGGGCATGGGCATGAAAGCACAAGCATGCGGTCTTGGGCATCTCAAAATTGATCCTAGGCATGTCAAATTTTATCTCGGGCATGGGCATGAAAGCAAAAGCCTACGGTCTTGGGAATCTAAAAATTAATCCTGGGCATGTCAAATAGACTCTTGGGAATGGGCATGAAAGCACAAGCCTACGGCCTTGGGAATCTTAAAATTGATCTTAGACATGTCAAATTTAAACTTAGGCATGTCAAATTGAATCTTGGGCATGGGCATGAAAGCACAAGCCTACTGTCTTGGGCATCTCAAAATTGATCCTAGACATGTCAAATTTAAACTTGGGCATGATTTCCTTTTAAGAATTTATTAGAGTATGCAGAGATAGAAGAACGGATTATTTCTCTCTCCTAATTTTGCCATGGCGATTTTAGGGTTTTGCACTTTTTTTCAAAAAATTTTTCTCGCTCTTCATCTTTGGATCATCACTTTGGTGATTCAAGATGGGTGATAGTTCTCAATCTCAACCGAGAACTCACACATATGCTGATCAGGTGAAGGGTAAACAACAACTACCAACAACCACTGTTGATTTAAGTTCTCTACCAAAACCAACTATGAAGGAAGGAAAACCCACAGTGGTTCTTCCCGAATCTTTTTACTTGGAAGGTTGTGATATTTGGAAGTTCAGCCTTATAGGGAGGATAGATTTAAAAGGAGTGAATTTTACTGACGTGAAGAATGACCTAGAACCGCAATGGCAGCTAGGTCAAGGCGTTGTTCAATTTGTTCCCATGAGCAGAGGTTTTTTCATCATTAAGTTACAGTATCAGGAGGCCATAGACAGATTGTTAAACGCTGAGGCTTGGTTTTTTGGTCAGCAAAAACTAAACCTAATTGAATGGTTTCCAGGTTTTGTCGCAGAAAAACAGAGAAGTTCTCATGCTTCCGTGTGGGTTACTTTTCCGGGTTTGCCAGTTGAATTTTGGATTGAAAAAACTCTGCTAGCAATGGCTAAATCTTTGGGTACTCCAATTGTCGTAGACAAACGCACTCTTGCACATGAATATGGTCACTTTGCATCAAAACTGGTGGATATTGATTTTGCTGAACCTGCTACGGATTCAATCAATGTTACTGTGGGAGGGTTTGAATTCTGGCAGTCAGTTGAGATCCAAAAGATGCCTAAATATTGTTCCAAATGCAAGATAATCGGTCACAATGATCAGGAATGCAGGAAAAAACCAAAAGATAAGAATGTTAACGTTAATGTTGTAGTGCACCAAAAGAATTCGGAAGCTATCCCTAAGGTCAATGATGTTTTACGCATTAACAATGAAAGTAAGGATAATAGTGGTGGTGAATGGCAGGTCTCCTGCCCAAGACCGTAGGCTTGTTCTTTCATGCTCATGCCCATAAAAAATTGGCGATTTTTTTTCTTTAGGGTTTTCAATTTTTTTCAACGTTTTTCCTTCATCCTAGATCATCTTTGGTGATTTAGGATGGGGGAAAATCCTGATTCAACTGTGAATCCTCATGGGAATAAAACGGTATCTTTTGCTGATTTGGTTAAGGGTAAAAAACCCTATGTATTAACAGATTCGGATTTCACTTCTCTTCCTGATGCAACTATGTTTTGTGATGAACCGGCTCTAGATTTACCTCTTGAACTCACACAAGAGGGGTGTGATATGTTTCAATTCAGTCTCATTGGGAGATTGAACTTTAAAGGGTTAAAACTTAATGAAGTTCAGAAAGTTTTAGAAGACCAATGGAAACTTGGTGATAGGAGGAGTAAGTTGGTACCAATGACAAAGGGTTTTTTCATCATCAAGTTAACTACAGCTGAAGACAAAAAACATGTTTGGCATGGCGATACATGGGTAGTGCAGGATCAACAGCTTAGGGTTTTCAATTTTACCCTAATTTTGATCCGGAGAGATAAAATACTTCTTGTTCTTCTGTTTGGGTAAGCTTCCCTGGCTTATACATTGAATTATGGACGAAAAGAATTCTGTTATCCATTGCAAAAATTCTTGGTAGGCCGATTGCTATTGATCGAGAAAACTTTGGATCATGATATTGGGAACTATCTTTGTTGTACTTATTGATATTGATTTTGCTAAACCAATTCCAAAAAGAATTCGTTTGAAAGCTAATGGCAATGAGTTTTGGCCATATGTAGAAATTCAGGATTTGGAGAATATCAAGTTTTGCACACATTGTAACTTTATGGGTCATAAGTTTGCAAATTGTCATGCTGCTCGCAAGCTTTTGGGTGGTTCTAAACCTGTTGAGTCTCACAAAAATCAGACTCAAAATTCTAAGGATGGTAAAGAGGTTAGCAATACAAATAAAAAGTATGCTTGGAGGGAAGTGCGTGGAAAGACTAATATGCATGGCAATTTGCATGGCTCCCATGCAGATCATGCTAATCAGTCTGTAGAGTTGGAAATTGCAGCAAGGGAAAGTTTGCAGACCGGGAGTGAGAATATGACTGAAGTTAATTTGCAATCTGGGAAGGAGATTTTTGATGTTGTTCATGAGAATGCTGATGATAAACAACTAGAAGAGCAGCTCGACAAAGCTTTTATTGAGTACCGAGAAGCACAGATTAAGTTGATGAGACGTAAAAATAATATTGCAGCAAAAAAGGATCATGCTATACGGACTAATGGCATGTCTTTGGAAACTACTCAGTCCGTGCAAAATTTGGGAGTTCAGTCCTTGCAAAATTTGGAAGCTCAGGTTCAACTAACTTCCGTGTCAAACCAAACTTCTCAGGCTTTTTTTTGTTAAGTCCAAAGTTTATTATAACAAAAAACGTAATTACAAGAATTACAAAAATGGAGCACAAAACTCCCTACCCCATAAACCAAAGGGTTTAAAAACTTCTTCAGAAATAACTAAAGTAATTACCTCAAACTAGCAAATTAAAAGAAGCTACCTATATCTATAGCCAACCCCTTTTAATTTACTTCTGCTGCTACCAACTCTATACGATTTGCTCTTGGAAAAAATTTCAGCCATTATATCCGTATCAAAAGCATAATTACCCAAGATATCTTCATCTTCATCCACAGAAAACTCTCCATCTTCATCCTCAGTGGCAAAGTTACCAGGGACAAGCTTAATAGGAGAAAGCTTACTAGGGGATTTTTTCTTTGGATTCATTCTTTCGGCTTGTTCCTTCATTTCTTTGAAATAATCTTGTCTAAAAGCTGGACTTCTAATGAAATTAGCACGCACAAGGTTCTCAGGATGGTACACAAGGGAACTCTGGTTTGCTAGGGAATTATGGGATTATGTCTTGCAAGTCCGTGCAAAATAGGGAAGTTAATTCCAACCCAAACTCTGTTTTGGAAACGTCATTAACTAAGCCAATGTCCGTGAATAAATCTGCTCATGCAGATCATGCAGTCCGTGTTGTTTTGGGAAACCAATCCCAGAATTTGGTAAGTCAGCAAAGTTCCGAGATTAAGACTAAGGAGAAGTTCGTGTCCAAGCAAACTACTGAACTTCAAGCCATGAATAATACTCAGGGTTTGAATACTTCCATGACCAGGACTAATTCTGAGAATGTCGTGTCTAATTCTCAAGGTTTAAATACTTCTAAATAGGATTGTAAAACTGTAAAGGGTAAGAAATCACCAAACAAAGGTATTCCTTTTAAATTTAATCCTTTTGAAACTCCTTTGGTGGACGAATTATATAGAACTGAAATTGTGGTGAATAATAAGTATGATGCTCTAGCTTCTGAGTTAGGCCTTGCTAATGTTTCTAGTGAGGCTTTGGTGGAGGAGGAACAAGATGATTCTAGTGATTCAGACATTAGTATGGGGTCGAAAGAATGGGGTGAAGTTGATGCTGATATTATAGCAAGGAAACAAGCTAGAAAAGTGGCCAAGAAAGCTGCAAAACTGTTGGCCTTGCGGTCTTTGCAATCTGATGCTAGCTTGGAGTTAGAGGAGGCAAGTAACAAGGAAACAACAACCGGGTTTGATATTAATAATATTTTATCTATGGAGGAATTAGAGGAGGCAAGTAACATTGAGAATGTTGAAGTGCGTGAAAATTTTATTAGGAATCCAGCCTTTAGACAAGACTATTTCAAGGAGAAAAAGGAGCTAATGGATAGAATGGCACCTAAGAAAAAAGCTCAATCTCCTATTAAGCTTATTCCTGGTGGTAATTATGCTTCAGATGAAGATGAATATGATGATATTTATGAAGATGAATTCAAGCATCCTTATGGAGACCTTTATTTGACACAAATAATTGCTGGTCTTCATTCCAAGAAGAGGATTTTAGAGTTGGAAACAAGGGGCGCAAACGATTTTAATGTTCCTAGTTTTTCTCTTTCTGTTATTTAATTCTGTTTATGAGCTTTTAGAGTTTTCCCGCCCCTTTGGTTTATGGGGGTGGGAGGCCTTGAGCCTCCCATCTTGTAATTCTTGTAATTACGTTTTTTTGTTATAATCAACCTTGGACTTAACAAAAAAAAAGTGAATGGCAGGTATCCAAACGCAATAAAAAGGGGAAGCAAGCTCCTACAATCCCTGTTATTCATGAAGTCGCTGATAATATGGGGGATGAAGTTGTTGATCTGGAGTTTACTGCTAAGCTGGTGAAAGCTCGTAGTTGGAGGATGTTATAGAAAGGTCCAAAGCTGAACTTGAAGTTGCCTATGTTGAATTGGCAAGAACTAAACATATGCAGGCTTCAAACTCAGCGTTAGTTATGAATGGAAAAGTGGGTGAAACTATTCCTTCTACTAAGTCAGGTTTGGTTGCAACTAGGATTCTCAAACCTGTTAGGCCTCTTGATGCTCCTTCGACTCCTCTTTGTGGTCAACTTACACCGGGTGAATACTTACTTCAGCGTAATAAATTTGATGCTCTCCGTATCCTTGATAGGGCTGAGAGTTCGGCAGATGCAAAATTTAGGGCTAAACAAGAAGCTACGAGGAATCGCATGCTAGCCATGCACAAGGTAGTTAATTCTACAACAGGTAAATCTCATTCTAAGGAGGATACGTCTGAATCCTTGTCTGCTTCAGATTTAGAAGTTTCAAACCTTAGAAGCCGTGTTTAAAAAGGAAATTCGCCAAGATTAAATACTGGTGCATCATCCCAGTTGGTTATTCCCTCCTCCAAAAATAGTTTTTAATGCGTGTTCTGTATTGGAACATTAATGGCATTGCACGCCATGAAGCTAGGTGCAAATTACAAGAGCTTCTCAAAGAGTTCAAGCCGGACATTTTTTGCCTAGCTGAGCCTAAGGTACATTGTACTTTTAATTTTATGCAAAGTTTATATGTGGATGGTTATAAGAAAGAAGTTATTCATAATGTTGTGGGGGCGTCAAAAGGAAACATATGGATTTTCTGGTCCATTGATATGGCTACGCCTGTAGTCGTAAATTCTAGTAAGCAAGCTATTACAGTTTAAGCGGAGGGTGTGTTGGTATCCTTTGTTCATGCTAGTTGTTTTTCAGTCACTCGAAGAAGGTTATGGAAGCAACTCTCTTCAGTTGATAATAACACTCCGTGGTTAGTTATGGGTGATTTTAATTGCGTGTTACATAATGAAGAAAAAAAGGAGGTCGTGAACCACAGACTTCAGTCATTAATGATTTTAGTGATTGGATGGATGACAATGATCTCTTTGAAGCTGACTTTTTGGGTTCAAAATTCACTTGGGCTAATGGCCAATCAGGTGTGCGTCGAATCCTTTGCAAGTTGGATAGGGTTGTAATAAATGAAGCTTGGCTTAACAAATTTAAGAATTGGAGGTGTAAAGCTCTTCCTAGGGAAGTTTCCGACCATTCTACTCTTATTGGATTTCCTTTTGCTAATTCAAGACCGAAAAGAGCTCCTTTTAGAGTGCAAAAGATGTGGTTTGCTCACCCTGATTTTATGCGCATGGTTATTGAGAATTGGAACGCTCCTGTTTCTGGTTCTCCGGCTTTTATTTTTCCTTTCAAGCTTAAGAGACTAAAGACTGCCATGAAAGAATGGAATTTACGAGTCTTTGGCTAAGCTCAAGCAGAAAATTGACTATGGAGGTTGCACTTCGCATTTCAGATGAGGATCCAGAAGACGTTTCTAAGCTGAATTATGCCAAAGAAGCTTCAGTTACTCTTCAAGAAATTCGTTCTCAACATTCGATTATGTTGAAGCAAAAATCGAGAAATAAATGGCTCACGGATGGTGCCAGTAATACTTCTTTCTTTCATACCAATATTCGAACTCGCAGGAGCAGTAATCTGATTTCGGAGTTGGTGGATGATAATAGGACTGTTCAAACAGATTGTGATCAAATAAGAGACTATGCGATCTCTTTTTTTGAGTCTAAATTTAATGGTTCTGAATTACCTATTGATGAGGATTTATTTATTTATGATCATAGAAGTATCTCTTCTGAAGATAGTCAGCGAATTGATGAAATTCCTACTATGGAAGAGATAAAGTCTGTTGTTTTTGATCTTGGCGCTGATAGTGCACCCGGCCCAGACGGTTTCTCTGGTTGTTTCTATAGGCATTGTTGGGATGTGATTCAACAAGACCTTTACAACGCAATTACTTATTGCTGGCATGAGAAAATAATTCCTCAAGGTACCAATTCTAGTCTCTTGATCTTATTAGCCAAATTAAGAGGAGCCAACACTCTTCGTAACTTTAGGCCCATTGGTCTTAGTAATTTTTTCTTTAAAATTTTTACTAAGATTTTAGCTACAAGACTAGGTAGTGTTCTTGATAATCTTGTTTCAGGGGAACAAGTTGCTTTTATGAAAGGGAGAAACATTCACGAAAACATCAGCGTGGCGTCGGAGATGGTAAATGATCTTAAAACTAAGCGTAAAGATGGCAATGTGGGTCTTAAACTTGACATCACTCAAGCCTTAGATACGGTTAGTTGGTCTTTCGGCGAGTTTATTCTCTCTCCTAATTTTTGCTCGGCGATTTTTAGGGTTTAGAAAAAAAACACAAAGTTTTTTCAGTTTTTCACGTTTTCTCCATTGTTTGATCATCTTTGGATGGTCTACAATGGGAGAAAATCATGTTCAAAGTACTAGTAACACGGCCCTTAGTTATGCTGATCTAGTTAAGGGAAAGAAAAAGGTTGAAACAACCATGGTGGATTTAAGTTCTCTGCCAAACCCTTCCATTAAAGAGGGGAAACCAGCGATTGAAATACCTGAAGATTATTTCAAAGAGGGCTGTGAGATCTGGCGTTATAGCCTTATTGGGAGGCTGGATTCTAAAGGTCTTAGCTTCACTGATGTTAAGCAAAACCTTTTGCGACAATGGCAGTTGGGAGAAAATAGGGTTCAGTTCATACCAATGAACCGTGGCTTTTTTATTATAAAGTTATTTTCTGAAGAGGATAAAAATAGGGTTTTCTGTGATGATGCTTGGATTGTTGAACAACAAGCTCTTAGATTGATAGAATGGTATCCAGGGTTTGATGCGAATAGACAAAGAACATCCCATGCGACAGTTTGGGTACAATTTCCTGGACTTCCTTTGGAACTTTGGGTTGAAAAGACGTTGTTGTCTATGGGGAAATCTCTGGGAACTCCGATTGTGGTTGATAAAAGAACCTAACTCATGAGTTTGGGCATTTTGCAGCAGTTTTAATTGATATTGATTTTGCTAAACATGATGCTGATAGTATTCATGTTTCTATTGGAGGAGAGATTTTTGGCAAGCTATAGACATTCCTAAACGTCCAAAATATTGTTCATCATGCAAGATTATTGGTCATGAGGATGAGGAGTGCAGAAAAAAACAAAAAAATAAACAACAAGGCATGGGAGCTTCGGTTCCTCTTTGTGGCTAGTGTTGTTTCTAAATGGCAACCCAAGAAGAATGGTAAGGATAATGCTATACAACATGGAGATTCTCAAGGTTCAGTTGGGGTTAACAATTATGTTGTTTCCCCTTTGAATGTTACGGATCTTTGGAGCCTCTATTCCAAACTCACATTGTCGGAGTTCGTAACAACTCGTGCATAGCTTACTTAGCCATGATGATGTGGATCCAGAAAATATTTTGAATAAGCTTGCACAGCTCAAGGCTCGAGTTGATCAAGGTGGTGAATTAAATGCTGATGAGCAGATAGTTTTGGAGCTAGGAAAAGATATGGAACAGGATTTAGCAATTTTGCTGAAGGCACGTGAAGATTTGGAAAGAGCTAAAAAGGCACATGAAGATATGGTGAGAATTAAGAAGGCTCATAAGGATTGTAGCAGTTTAGTAAATAGTTCTGGAGTGTTTTTATCACCGAACAAGTTTAGTGTGCTACAAGAGGAAACGGTTGTAGCAGAGCCCAAGGTTCACACGGACTCTATTTGTGAAAAAGAATTTGAGGGATTGAAGGACTCTGAATGCTCGGAACAATTGAGTTCTATAAAGTTAACAAAAGAAGAGCATGAGGTTCTTTGCACTATTACAAAATTTGATATTCAACAAAAGTTTTTGTGGGATTTATCTTTTCGTAAGGAGTATATAAAGGAAATACAAGATCAATCAAAAATAATGAAGACTCCAAAGAAGAAAACTAAAGGTGGTAGAAACACTTAAACCTCCTTGTTGAGAGGAGGATTTGCTGGTTTTAGTTTGCGCTATTTAGAGTGAAGAAATTTAGGCTCCTTGTCTTTTTTCTTTTATTCTCATAGATTAATTTTAGTTATGAGTTTTTAGATTTTTTCTTTGGCTCTTTCTTTTGGTTATTTATTAACCCCTTTGGTTTATGGGGGTGGGGAGGCCTTGTTCCTCCTACTTGTAATTCTTGTAATTACGTTTTTTGCTTAATAAACTTTTTGACTTAGCAAAAAAAAACGGTTAGTTGGTCTTTTATCTTGGAAGTTTTTCAGAGGTATGGTTTTTCCGAGAATTGGTGTTCTTGGATCTTTTCAATTCTTAGCTCGGCTCGTATTTCTATACTTCTTAGTGGTAGTCCAGAGGGTTTCTTCAAGATTAATAGAGGATTAAGGCAAGGCGATCCTTTATCTCCTCTTATTTTTGTTTTGATTGAAGATGCTCTTAGTAGAAACCTATCCAAGTTATTTCATGAGAAGAAGATGACGCCGATGCTTTCAAAAAAAGGTATTTTCCCACTCACCTTTTCTTTGCTGATGACATAATGATTTTTTGTAAGGGAAACATGAAGAGTTTGCATAATCTTCTTGCTTTGCTTGGTAAATATCAAAGGGCATCGGGCCAAACAGTTTGTCGCCAAAAGAGTAAGGTATACTATGGTGGTGGTTCTTTGAGTCGCTGTAGAACAATCACAAATTTACTTGGTATAGAGGTTTCTACTTTTCCGGACAGGTATTTAGGTGTTCAAATTATGCCCGGAGCTGTTAAATATCATCACATTAGTAATGTGATTGATAAAATCAAGAATCAACTTGCTGTTTGGAAGGGAAGACTTCTTTCTTTTCAAGATAGAATTGTTCTTATTAATGCAGTGATTGCCGGCTATGCCATTCACAACATGTCTGTTTACAAATGGCCTAAGAAGTTCATCCAACAAGCTGAGAGAGTTATCCGCAACTTCTTTTGGTTTGGAGATGCTGAAGTTGCAAGAAAATGTGTTGTCGGATATCCTAAAGTTTGTTGCCCTTTGAAGGAAGGAGGTCTAGGTATTACTAGTATGGTTGTTACTAATAGGGCTCTTCTCATGAAATTCTGGTGGAGTATTCGCTCTTCTAACAAGAAATGGGAGCGTTTTTTGTGGGCGGAATATACTACTAGGCTTGGAAAAATTAAACAATATGGTGTGAATTCTTCTATTCTTCCGGGCATTAGATTGGTTCATACCATTGTGGACAGAAATACTAAGGTTTTTCTTGGTGATGGGAGGGCTACTTCTCTGTACTATGATAGAACAGCCATGGTTAGTTCAATTATTGCTAATAATGAATGGCAGGTACAGGGCGATCATCTCTTGAATTTGGTCCGAGCTGGAGTGGACCTCAATAATCTGCCTATGCTGCAAGGTGGAGCGGACTGCAGGGTATGGATGCCGGAGCTGAAAGGTACCTTTACAGTTCGGACTGCTAAACAACTTATAAGGAAGAATTACCCTGTTCTGGACGTGTACAGTCTGCTTTGGAGGAAGACTATACATCCCAAGTTAGCTGCGTAAAATCGGAAGCTGACAAGAGAAGCTTGTGCGACCTCAGATAAGATAAGAAACAGATTCAAGGTGGAGTTGGCCAACCGGTGTTACTTATGAAAAGCTGAAGAGGAGTCCTTGGAACACGTTTTATGGAGTTGTACTAATGCGAAACATATATGGGAGTGGATTTTAGGTATTTTCAACCTTCGGCCTCATTATGATGTTGTTACCTCCTATAAGTCTGCCAAAGGAAGAAGTAGAATCATCAAGGACCTGTGGCTATTAGCTATCTTGGTTGTTCGTTCGGAGTTATGCCAGACAAGAAATATGGAATATTTCGAAGGCAAGTCAGTTAGTGTTCACTTCTTCAAGCAGCGTGTTTTTCACTTAATTCATGATTACTCTGTCCGTATAAAGAGTTTTATGCACAACACTACAGCGGACTTGGGTGTTTTGAATTTATTTCGTGTGAAACATAGACAGGTGAGACAATTTCATCCAATTGAATGTAGTTGGACTCCCCCTGATATTGATGAATTACTTTTGTGTTGTGACGGTGCGGCTAAAGGCAACCCTGGAACTGCTGGTGCTGGTGTTGTAGTTCGAGACCATGATTGTAACTTTTTAGGAGCAATGAGCATTGGCCTGGGAAGAACGACTAACTTCTTAGCGGAATTGTATGGGGTGATTGTTGGTTTAGAATGGGCTTCAAAGTGGGCTGTTCGGAAAGTCTTGGTGAGGTCAGATTCTGTAGGTGCGATTTCATCCTTTTTGAATTCAAATGTACCTTGGTTTTCTAGGCAAAGGTGGAGAAGGATCCAAGATAATTATGATTCGATCCGTTTTGTGCACACATATCGTGAAGCTAATTTTGCAGCTGATTCCATGGCAAAAAGAGGGTGTCTACTTAGGAATGGAGAAGGGCTGAACTATGATGAGAGGCCTAATTTTCTAAACTCTTTAGAATATCCTCATGTTCCTTATTTCAGATTTAAATAGTTGTAAGTTTTTGGGGTCTTCATACCTCTTTTCTTGTAAACTATTCTCTTTGTAAATATTTTCTATTCATCAATACAATTTTGGACTTACCAAAAAAAATTAAACTTGGGCATGTCAAATTGAATCTTGGGCATGGGCATGAAAGCACAAGCCTATGGTCTTGGGCATCTCAAAATTGATCCTAGACATGTCAAATTTAAACCTGGGCATGTCAAATTGAATCTTGGGCATGGGCATGAAAGCACAAGCCTACGGTGTTGGGTATCTCAAAATTGATCCTAGACATGTCAAATTTAAAAAAATAGGCATGTCAAATTGAATCTTGGGCATGGGCATGAAAGCACAAGCCTACGGTGTTGGGTATCTCAAAATTGATCTTAGACATGTCAAATTTAAACTTGGGCATGTCAAATTGAATCTTGGGCATGGACATGAAAGTATAAGCCTACGGTCTTGGGCATCTCAAAATTGATCCTAGGCATGCAAATTGAATCTTGGGCATGGGCATTTTTTTTTTTGGTAAATCCAAAATGTATTAATGAATAACTAGATTACAAAACAAAATGAAGAGCAAGAAAAGAGGTCAGAAAAACCCCAAAAAACTTGCTAATCATTTGAAACGAAAATAAGATACATTTGGTAATTCAATAGAATTCAAAAAATCAGGTCTTCCAAGATAATGTCTTCCCTCCTCATTGAGAAGAATGCACCCTCTCTTAGCCATCTTATCCGTATCAAAATTAGCCTCTCTATAAGTGTGATCAAAACGAATAGCTTCATAATGTGAAGAAACTTCCCTCCAGCGTTGCAAAACAAACCAAGGAAGCTTAGAACTAGAAAAAGCCGTAACAGCACCCAAATGAACCTGAGTGAATACAAACTTTTGTGTAACCCCATTGAAGCGCCCATTCCAAACCAATTAAAATGCCAGAAATTTCAGCAATATAGTTTGTCATTGTGCCCAAATCAATACTCATAGCCCCAATCACATGAGCATCATGGTCACGCGCTATTACACCAGCCCCAGCCACACCCAGATTCCCTCGAGCCGCACCATCACAGCACATCATAAGCTCGTCCACATCCGGAGGAACCCAACTACACTCAACAGGCTCAAGAAGCTTCACCTTCCCATGTCGCACCTTGAAAAAATCCAGAATCTTCAAATCCTCAACCGAATTGAACATGTAGCCTTTGAGACGAACTGAATACTCGTGAATTTGATTGAACACGGTAGTCTTAAAGAAGCCCCAGCTAACCTTTTGTTTTCAAAAACAAAACGGCAACGAGTTTGCCACAACTCTGAACGCACCACCAGAACAGCAAGGAGCCAAAGCTCTTTAATCATGCAACTTCTTTCTCGAACCGCTTTATAGGCTGTAGACAAGTTCAGATAAGATTGCACACCAAAAATATCCGAAATCCACCTCCAAGCCATCTCAGCAAACCGGCAATGCCAAAGCAAGTGGTCCAACGATTCCTCCGCATTATTACACAAACAACACTTATTTATCACCTGAATTTTGAACCTGTCTCTGACTTGATCAAGAGTAGCACAAGCTCTTCTTAATATCTTCCAATTTCTAGCTACCAAAGCCGGATGCACAGATTGCCTCCACAGCAAGTTCGCGCCCTCTAGCTTTGCATATCTCTTACGTATAAGTGATTTTGCAGCTTTCACCGTGAACTGACCTGATGCACTGGGTCTCCAAACTTGACGATCATCCCCATTCAAAATGAAAGGTAAATCCGCCTCCTCAATGCCAGCAGCCAACAAAGTGTCACGATACTCTTCATTTAAATTCCAAGCACCATTGACTATTATATCACTCACCAAAACAGCACGATTAAGAGAATAATCTTCAAGAATATCAGCAATAGCCATATCACCAACCCAAACATCATAATAAAGAGATTTATCCCGTCCATCCCCAATTAAGATTTTAGTGTTATCTTCAACCAAAGACTACACCCATTTGATTCCAGGGAGGATGGAGGATTTGACATAATGCAGCAACTGACCATTTCTCTTAAAAAATCTAGCACGCAAGAAGCGAGCCCAAACCTTTTTAGAGTTACGAATTTTCCACCACAGACTCATAAGAAGAGCCTTATTCATAACTCCCATTTGAGTTAAACCCAAACCACCTTCATCATGAGCACAAATTTTGTCAAAAGCAACAACAAAAGATCTACTCACCTTAGAATCACCGGACCAAAGAAAATTCCGAATAGCAACTTCACATTCATGGACAAACTTGCGTGGCACTTGTAAACAGCCATGTTATGAATGGAGTAACTTGCAATCACTGATTTAACCAGCACAACTCTATCTTGAAAAGAAAGCAATCTACCTTTCCAGACAGATAATTTCTCTTTTATCTGCTCAACTACGTTCGCCACATGATGATACCTAACAGCACCCGGCATCACCTTAACACCAAGATACCTATCAGGAAACGAAGCAATAGGCATCCCTAAGAAATCAGCAATCGTAGCTCTCCTATTTAAAGAACCCCCACCATAATAGAGTTTGCTCTTTTCTCTACTAACCGTCTGTCCTGAAGCACGCTGATACAAACCCAATAAACCCACCAGATTTCTTCTTTGTGTTTAACATCTTATTTTTGTTAGCTACTTTGATGTGATTTTCTCTCCCCTTTGGTTTATGGGGGTGGGGAGGCCTTGAGCCTCCCATTTTGTAATTCTTGTAATTACGTTTTTTTGCTTAATAAACCATTTTGACCTAGCAAAAAAAAAAAACCACCAGATTTCTCAAGCTCTTCATGTTTCCTTTACAGAAAATCATAATATCATCAGCAAAAAATAAATGGGTAGCAGCAACACCTTTTCTACTAACCATATGAGTCATATTACGATCACAAAAGAGCTTCGAAATATTTCTGCTTAAGACATCTTCAATCAACACAAAAATTAGAGGAGACAAAGGATCACCCTGACGAAGACCTCTATCAATACTGAAAAAACCTTCCAGATTACCATTAACCAATACCGAAATTCTAGCAGATTTTAGAATTTGTAATATCCAATGACACCAATTATCCGAAAAACCATATCTTCTGAAAACCTCCAAAATAAACGACCAACTCACAGTATCAAATGCTTGTGTAATGTCAAGTTTTAAACCCACATTACCATACTTGCGTCTGATTTGAGTTTCATTAACCATCTCCGAAGCAAGACTAATATTTTCATGAATATTCCTACCTTTCATAAAAGCCACTTGCTCCTTTGAAATTAATTTGTCCAGCACACCACTAAGCCTAGTAGCAAGAATTTTAGTAAAAATCTTAAAAAAGAAATTACTAAGACCAATAGGCCTGAAGTTACGAAGAGTATTCGCACCTCTTTCCTTAGGCAAGAGCATAAGAAGGCTCGAATTCACACCATGAGGAATAAACTGATTAGTCCAACAAAACAAAATAGCATTAACCAAGTCTTCACGAATAATCTCCCAAAAATGTCTATAGAAAAAACCAGCAAAGCCATCCGGACCAGGCGCACTATCAGCACCTAAATCGAAAACAGCCTTATGAATCTCCTCAAAAGAAGGTAACTGATCCATATTAGCACACTCCTCCTTCGAGATGCTAGGATGATCAATATCAAAAAGAGCTTCCACCGGAGTCGAATCATCACCATTAAACTTATCCTCATAATAATTGACAATAAGGTTCCTAATCTGATCACAATCAGTAATCGTCTCCCCATTACCATCCACCAACTACGAAATAGTATTACTACTCCTTCGAATACGAATATAATTATGAAAGAAACTAGTGTTACTAGCCCCTTCCACTAGCCAATTATTTCTAGATTTTTGCTTCAACATCGTAGCCTGCTGCATACGAATATCATTAACTTCAACCGCTGCACTTCTCATCAAATTTAAATTGTCAATATCTGAAGGGTCTTCATCTGTTAACCTCAAAGCACTCTCAAGTCTTAGTTGATCTTGTTTCAATTTGACATTCACATTACCAAAAACCTCTTGATTCCACAACTTCATAGCTATTTTTAAACGCTTCAGCTTTTGAGGATAAATAAAAGCTGGCGAACCCACAATAGGTTCCTTCCAACTATCCTCAACCATACGCATAAAATCTGGATGTCCAAACCACATCTTTTGAACCCGAAAAGGAGCCAAACGCGGTCTAGAGTTAACAAAAGGATAACCAATAAGAGGAGAATGATTGGAAACTTCCCTAGGAAGAGCTTTACACCGCCAATTCTCAAAACGATTTAACCAAAACTCATTAATCACCGCACGATCAAGTCTACAAATAATTCTTCTAACCCCCGACTGCCTATTAGTCCAAGTAAACTTGTTACCCAAAGACTCCGCTCTCAAAAGACTATTATCATCCAACCAATCACTGAATTCATTCACAACTGAAGTTCTTGGAATCGCACCCCCCCTCTTCTCTTCATTCCGAAGAACACAATTAAAATCACCAATGGCTAACCATGGAACTCTTTGATCACCCATATCCAACTGATTCCATAACGTCCTTCTAGTAGCCTGAACCGAACTAGCATGAACAATAGAAATATGCACACCATTAACACCAATAGTTATTGCCTGATTAGAACAATTCAGGACCACAGGATCCACAACATTCAACGACCACATAACCCACAAATTCCCAATACGAGTAGAAGTAGAATTATGAATAATATTATTATTAAAACCCTGAATAGAAAACTTACGAACAGCCCTGGAGAAAACTGAAACCCTTGGTTCAGCAATACCAATAACATCTGGCTTGAAAACCTTAACTAACTCACGCAACCTGCATTGTGCTTCATCACGCACAATCCCATTAATGTTCCAAAAGAGAACTCTCATTGGGAAACTTTATTGGGCATGGGCAAACTCATAATTGAATTTGACTTTATTGTGCTTGTGCTTTCATAACTTTATTAGGCTTGGGATTTTGCTTTTATGCTTTCAATTTGACTTCATTGGTATTATTTAACTTAACTCTCTGTGCTCCCCTAGAAGCATCAAACTTTGGTACCCCATCACCGGTTTTAGACTTTGAACTATTATTAGATTTAGGATCATTCCCTGAGCTCCTTAAACCCGCAATAGCTAAAGAGTTACGTGCAATGATAACATGCTTTTTAGCCGTCCACCTACCAGTAACGCTGTCAAAGAAAGGAGTTAACCCATTCTGTGAATCTGCTTGAGATGAAACGTTATTGGCAACAACGTTATTTTCACCTAAAACCAATTCATTATTCAAAACATCAAAATGATTAGGCGAAACCACACTTTCACGAACATAGAGAGAATCAGTTAAAGGAGTGTCGGATGAGAACGATGAACAAGGCGATGCTTATGAAGCTGTGGTGGAGTATAAAAACTTCTACCAAGAAGTGGGCAAGGTACTTGGAAACTAAATTCACTTATAGAGATGGCCGTATCAAGATGGCAGGGGTTAAATCTACAATTTTGCCTGGTATTCGTTGGGTGCATAAAGATGTGGATCGTAATACTAAATCTCTAATAGGAGATGGGAGAGCTACTTCTTTATTCTATGATGTTTGGTATGGCACAACGGCTTTGGCTGATGTGCTGAACCGAATCGACTTTGGACAGATCCGCAAGGGTGAGTGACATTCTTGTGCACGGTAATTGGCATTTGCAGGGAGTTCACTTGGTTACTTTGGTTAATGCGGGAGTGGTGCGGGAGAGGCTACCGAAGCTGCGTGCTGGGAGTGACAAAAAGATATGGATGCCGGACTTGAAAGGGGTTTTCTCTGTCAAAACCGCTAGGGAGCTTATTAGGAATAAGTTTCCTATTCTAGATGAAGCAAAATTGCTGTGGAGCAAGGTGGTTCATCCTTCTCTAGCTGCTCAGAACTGGAAGTTTGTTCGGGGTGCTTGTGCAACGTTGGACCAAGTTCGTAGTAGATTCAAGATATCTTTGGCCTCTAAGTGTGGTGTTTGTAATTGTGCTGAAGAGACTTTGGAGCATGTTCTTTGGAGTTGCGTGTTTGCAAAGAAGGCGTGGAGCTGGCTGGAAGGTATTTTCAACATGAAACCCCATTATAATTTGATTATTTCTAACAAAGAAACTACTCATCGTAGTGGAATTGTTAAGGAGTTATGGCTGGTAGCAAACTTGGTGGTGCGGTCTGAACTTTGGTTTGCTAGGAATAAAAAGGTGTATGAGAACAAAATCCCTTGTTGGACTTTCTTTCAAAAAAGAGTCTTCAACCTGATTCATGAGTATTCATGTCGTATGAAGAATTACATGCATAACACGCTAGCAGATTTGAAGCTGTTAGATTTTTTCCGTGTGAAACATAGGAAGGTGAAACATGCAATTCCTCAAGAGTGTTTCTTCACAGCTCAAATTGTGGAGAATTGTTACTTTGCACGGATGGGGCAGCAAAAGGTAATCCAGGAGTGGCAGGCGCTGGTGTGGTGGCAAGAAATGCTAACTCTGAAGTGGTAGGGGCGATGTGCATAGGTTTGGGTTTTATCTCGAATTATATGGCAGAGTTATATGGTATTCTCCTCGGTCTTGAGTGGGCTACCCAATGGGGTTACAGGCGTATTTTGATTAGATCAGATTCTAAAAGTGTGATTTCAGCTTTGGAAGCGGATAATGTACCATGGTGTGCACAGCAAAGGTGGATGGATGTTAAGCGATTGTACGATTCTATTAGATTTGTGCATACTTTTCGTGAAGCGAATTTTGCAGCTGATGGTATGGCTAAGAAGGGTTGTTTGCTAGCTAGTGGTGTGCGACTTCAATTTGTGGGTCGTCCTCTTTTCTTGCATTCAGTTGAATTCCCAAATGTAATTTATTTTCGTTTTAAATAGTTTCTTGGAGTTTTTGGGGTTGCTGTGACCTCTTTTCTCTAGAACTATCTTGTAAATATGTTTTCTTAATACAATTTTTTGACTTATCAAAAAAAAAAAAAAAGTGTCGGATGAAATATCACCAATCTTATTAACTAATGAATTCCTACTCTCCCCCGTTTCAGAATTCATAATTAACTCAGTACCAGGCAAACCCTCCGTTGCACTAGTAACTGAAACTCCATTCGCTTCTGCTCTTTGTCTAGTTCTTGCCAATTCGACATAGGCAGAGCGAAAAACAGCTTCAGATTTAGCTATTTCATCCTGCCACTGTTTAGCTACAGCACCTTGAACACTCCCCGATTCAACCTCACCTTCCTCTAATATATCTGAAGCAAAATTATCGTGTGCATGCAAGCCATGCACAACAGCGATCCCACTTTCATTAGGAAGCGTATTAATAGCATCAGATTTTTTTTTTTTTAATCAAAAAAGGTATTTACAAGATAGCTTTTGAGAAAAGAGGTCATGGCAACCCCAAAAACTCAAAAAACTATTTAAAACGAAAATAAATTACATTTGGAAATTCAACAAAATTCAAGAAAAAAGGGCGACCAGCAAATTGTAATCGCACACCATTATCCAACAAACAACCTTTCTTAGCCATGCTATCAGCTGCAAAGTTCGCCTCCCGAAAAGTATGCACAAATCTAATAGAGTCGTACAACCTCTTAATATCAGTCCACCTTTGTTGTGCACACCATGGCACATTGTCACTCTCCAAAGCTGTAATCACACTATTAGAGTATGATCTAATCATAATACGCCTGTAACCCCATTGAGTAGCCCATTCAAGACCAAGAAGAATACCATATAATTCGAGATAATTCCCAAACCTATGCACATAGCTCCTACCACTTCTGAATTAGCATTTCTCGCTACCACACCAGCTCCCGCCACTCCTGGGTTACCCCTTGCTGCACCATCCGTGCAAATGCAATTCACCATTATTTGGCGCTGTGAAATAACACTCTTTGGGTACCGCATGCTTCACCTTCCTATGCTTCACGCGGAAAAACTCTAACAACTTCAAATCTGCAAGCATATTATGCATGTAATTCTTCATTCGCATAGAGTATTCATGTATCAGGTTGAAGACTCTTTTTTGAAAAAAAGACCAGCAAGGGATTTTACTTTCATACACCTTTTTATTCCTAGCATACCAAAGTTCAGACCGCACCACCAATTTTTTTTTAGGTCGCAACTAGCCATAACTCCTTAACAATTCCACTCCGATGAGCAGCTTCTTTGTAAGAAGTAAGCAAATTATAATGAGGTTTCATGCTGAAAATACCTTCCATCCAGTTCCAAGCTTTCTTCGCAAACCCACAGCTCCACAGAACATGCTCCAAAGTCTCCTCAGCACAATTACAAACACTGCACTTAGAGGCCAAAGCTATTTTGAATCTACTACGAACTTTGTCCATCGTTGCACAAGCACCCCGAATAAATTTCCAGTTCTGAGCTGCAAGAGAAGGATGTACCACCTTTTTCCAAAGCAACTTTGCTTCCTCCAGAATAGGGAACTTAGTCATAATAAGCTCCCTCGCTGTTTTGACAGAAAATTCACCCTTCAAGTCCGGCATCCAGATCTTTTTGTCACTTCCATTTTTTTTGGTAAGTCCAAAATTGTATTAATGAATAACAAATATTTACAAGGTGTTTACAAGAAAAGAGATCAAAAGATCCCAAAAACTTATAAACTAATTGAATCTATAATAAGAGACATGAGGAAATTCTAAAGACTTTAGAAAATAAGGTCTCTCTTCATAGTTTAACCCTACTCCATTTCTTAGAAGACATCCTCTTTTTGCCATGGAATCAGCAGCAAAATTAGCTTCACGAAAGGTATGAACAAAACGAATTGAATCATAATGCTCTTGAATTCTTCTCCACCTTTGCCTTGCAAACCAGGGAACTTTATTACTTGAAAAAGAAGAAATAGCTCCAATTGAATCTGAACGAACCAAAATATTTTTGTTTGCCCACTTCATAGCCCATTCAAGACCCACTATCACTCCATATAATTCCGCCAGAAAGTTGTTTGTTGAACCTAGGCCAATGCTCATAGCCCCTACAAAATTGCAATCATGGTCACGAGCAACAACTCCCGCACCCGCAGCTCCAGGATTACCCTTGGCTACACCGTCACAGCACAAGAGCAGCTCATCTCTGTCCGGAGGGAACCAAAAGCACTCAACTGGATGGACCAACTTCACTTGTCTATGCTTCACTCGAAAGAAATTCAGAATCTCCAAATCTGAGGAGGTATTATACATGTAACTATTTAAACGGACAGAGTACTCATGAATCAAGTGGAAAATCCGCTGCTTGAAAAAATGAATGGGGACTGACTTGTTTTGAAAATAGCCTAGATTCCTAGTCTGCCATAACTCTGAACGCACCACCATAATAGCAAGAAGCCACATATCCTTGATAATTCTGCTTCTCCCCTTAGCTGATTTATAAGCATTAACAAGATCAACGTGAGGGCGAATATTAAAAATACCTGAAATCCAATCCCAAATTTGCGTTGCATAAGAACAATTCCACAAAATGTGATTTAAAGATTCTTCATCGGTTTTGCACAAGTAACATCTGTTGGCAAGCTCCACTTTAAATCTGCTTCTTATTTTGTCCGAAGTAGCACAAGCCTCTCTTGCTAACTTCCAGTTTTGCGCAGCTAGTTTAGGATGAATGACCTTCCTCCACAGTAAGCCATAAACCTCCATAACTTGAAATTTCTTGCGAATAAGTTGCTTGGCGGAACTTACGGTGAAGTTGCCATGCATATCCCAGCATCCAGACCCGACATCAGTTCCACCTTGCAAGATTGGCAGATTGAGAATATCAACTCCGGCCCTGATCAGATTGTGAGCGTGATCACCCTGTACCTGCCAAGAGTTATTAGCAATAACAGTACTAACCATCACGGTACTATCAAGACCATTGGCGCCTATTATGTCTGCAATGCATTCATTACCGTACCATATGTCGAAATATAAAGATGTACTTCTCCCATCCCCAAGAAGAACTTTGGTATTTCTGTCAACAATGGTATGAACCACTCTAATGCCCGGAAGAATTGAAGATTTCACACCATAAAGCTTAATTCTATTTAGTCGAGTAGTATATTTCGCCCATAAGAAACGAGCCCATTTCTTGTTTGAAGAACGAATACTCCACCAAAGTTTCATGAGAAGTGCCTTATTTGTGACAGCCATGCTAGTGATACCCAAACCACCTTCTCTCAAAGGGCAGCAAACCTTAGGATACCCCACAACAAATTTCCTTGCAACCTCCGCATCACCAGACCAAAGAAAATTGCGAATGACTCTTTCAGCTTGTTGGATGAACTTCATGGGCCATTTATAAACAGCCATGTTGTGGATGGCATAGCTAGCAATCACCGAATTAATTAGAACAATTCTATCTTGAAAAGAGAGCAATTTACCCGCCCAAACAGCAAGTTGACCCTTAATTTTATCAATCACATTACGATGTGACGGTATTTCACAAAGACTGGCATAATTTGAACACCTAAATATCTGTCCGGAAAGGTAGAAACTTCCATACCAAGCAAATTAGTGATTGTTCTACAGCGACTCAAAGAACCACCTCCATAATAAACCTTGCTTTTTTGACGACAAACAGATTGCCCAGAGGCCGCTTGATATTTACCAAGTAAATCAAGAAGATTATGCAGACTCTTCAAGTTACCCTTACAAAAAATCATTATGTCATCAGCAAAGAAAAGGTGAGTGGGAGAAATACCTTTTTTCGAAAGCATTGGCGTCATCTTCTTCTCAAGAAATAACTTGGTAAGGTTTCTACTAAGCACATCTTCAATCAACACAAAAATAAGGGGAGATAAAGGATCACCTTGCCTTAGTCCTCTAGTAATCTTGAAGAAACCTTCGGGACTGCCATTAAGAAGTATAGAAATACGAGCCGAGCTAAGAATCGAAAGGATCCAAGAACACCAACTCTGAGAAAAACCATACCTCCGAAAAACCTCCAGAACAAAAGTCCAACTGACCGTATCAAAAGCCTGAGTGATGTCAAGCTTAAGCCCAACATTACCATCTTTGCGCTTAGTTTTTAAGTCATTTACCATCTCCGACGCCACACTGATGTTTTCATGAATGTTTCTCCCCTTCAT
Organism: Papaver armeniacum; assembly: GCA_023531295.1. Lineage (NCBI taxonomy): Eukaryota > Viridiplantae > Streptophyta > Magnoliopsida > Ranunculales > Papaveraceae > Papaver > Papaver armeniacum. The sequence continues at coordinate 129,469 of JAJJWW010005809.1, read as the reverse complement.
AAAAGCAACTTGTTCCTCTGAAACAAGATTATCAAGAACACTACCCAGTCTTGTAGCTAATATCTTAGTAAAAATTTTAAAGAAAAAATTACTAAGACCAATAGGTCGAAAGTTACGAAGAGTGTTGGCTCCTCTTACCTTGGCTAATAAGATCGGAAGACTAGAATTGGTACCTTGAGGGATTGTTTTCTCTTGCCAGCAGTAAGTTATAGCATTGAGAAGGTCTAGATGAATCACATCCCAACAATGCCTATAGAAACATCCAGAGAAGCCATCAGGGCCTGGTGCACTATCAGCTCCAAGATCAAAAACAGCAGACTTTATCTCTTCAATAGTAGGAATTTCATCCATTCTCTGACTATCCTCAGAAGAGATACTGTTATGATCATAGTTAAACAACTCTTCACTGATAGGTAAATCATTACCATTAAATTTTTCTTCAAAGAAAGAAACCACGTGATCTCTAATTTGATCACAATCCGTAATGATATTCCCATTTTCATCTACCAATTCTGAAATTCGATTACTGCTCCTGCGAGTACGAATATTGGCATGAAAAAAGAAGTATTACTAGCACCGTCAGTAAGCCATTTATTTCTTGATTTCTGCTTCAACATAATGGATTGTTGAGTACGAATTTCCTGAAGAGTAACTGAAGCTTCTTTGGCAGAATTCAGCTTAGTAACATCTTCTGGATCTTCGTCAGAAATACGCAAAGCAACCTCCATAGTCAACTTAGCTTGCTTGAGCTTAGAATAAACATTGCCAAAGACCTGCAGATTCCATTCTTTCATGGCAGCCTTCAACCTTTTAAGTTTGAAAGGAAAAATATAAGTAGGAGAGCCAGAAACAAGATAGCTTTTGCCAAAGACCTGCAGATTTTTGTTTAAGCATAATATGATGTTGCATTTGAATATCTTGAACAACCACCAAAGCATGTTTAAGCATAATATGATGTTGCATTTGAATATCTTGAACAACCACCAAAGCATCCTTTATGACATTCAATTTTGAAGAATTAAGAGGATCCTCATCTGAAATACGAGACGCAACCTCAAACTTAAGCTTCGCCTGCTTGAGCCGAGCATAGACATTTCCAAACACCTGCACATTCCACAGTTTCATAGCTTCCTTCAAGCGCTTCAACTTGAAAGGAAAAATAAAATCAGGAGTACCATACACCAGAGCATTCCAAGAATTCTCAACCATTCTCAAAAAATCTGGATGCGAAAACCACATTTTTTTGAATTCTAAAAGGAGCACGTCTTGGTCTAGTAGAAACAAAAGGATAACCAATAAGAGTCGAATGGTCGGAAACTTCTCTAGGAAGAGCTTTACACCGCCAGTTCGAAAATTTATTTAACCAAGGCTCATTAATAATAGCACGATCCAATTTGCTAATAATTCTTCTCACCCCCGACTGACCATTAGTCCAAGTAAACTTAGAACCCAAAGAGTCTGCCTCAAAGAGATTATTATCCTCCATCCAATCACCAAACTCATTGATACAAGAAGTTCGAACCTCCCTGCCTCCTTTCTTTTCATCATTGCGAAGAACACAATTAAAATCACCAATAACCAACCACGGAGTTGTAGAATCTACCGCAGAAAGTTGACTCCATAATCTTCTTCTAAAAACTTGAATATAACTAGCATGAACAAAAGAAATAAAGACACCTTCAGTTCTAACCGAAATAGCCTGTCTAGTCCTATTTAACACCACCGGCTCTTCAATATCTTCACTCCACAGAATCCAAAGATTACCTATAGAACTTGAAGAAGAATTATCAACTGCCTTTTTTACAAAACCAGCTAAATTAAGCCTTAACATCACACCATCAGAATAAGGAATTTTCGGCTCAACAATACAAAGAATAGCCGGCTTAAATTCACTAACTAACTTACGCAACTTCAAACCAGCCTCCAACTTGGCCACCCCATTGACATTCCAATAGAGAACACGCATCAGGAAACTGTCTTTTTTGGTTTACTATTTAACTTAGAATTCCTGGGCGGAACCTTTTTTTCAATGACTGGAGAGAATCCCTTGCGAACAAGAAATCCCAGTTTGTTAACCTCAGAATCCGAATCAGACTTGGATTCCGCTGTTTTACTTTGTTGCGAGTCACTTTGAGAAGTACTTTGTTGCGAGCTAGTCGTACGAATTCGACCAGGCTTCCTGGTCTGATTTGGAGCAACTATTTCCACAGGTATCTCAGACCATTTGGTACCCTTGACACCGGAGGAAGCCTTCTCTGGAGTTAATTCTTCATCCGAACTTTCCTCCTCCTCCTGGTTGAAGTGCTGCACTGAGTTGCCAAAACCCAACTCAGCATTCAAGACATCAAACTTATTCGGAGAAATAACAACAGTAGATTCATTCAACGCATTGCAGATTGGAGTTTCTACAATATTGTTAACCACTGAATCTTGAATCTGGGAATCAATAGGAGTAGAAGAAGAAATAGCATGGTTCCTACTAGTACTAGAGTGATTAGTTCTTGCCAATTCACCACTCGTTCCTGACTTAGCTGCAGTTGTAGTGTCACCTACTACCAACCTGTTAGCTAATGCTCTTTTCATTGCTAACGCCTGCTTGGCTGTCTCAACAGCCACAGACGCTGCACGAAGTTGAGCTTCAGAAGCAGCTAATTCTAATTCAAGCTGGTTGGTAACCTCCTCACCAACAGCATTCTCCTTATCCTCAACTTGCTCTCTGGCTGTGTTACCCTGATCACTGTTTGGAATGACTTCATCAGTCTCACCTGACTTATCAACACCACTTGTTTCTTCATGATTGTTATTCCTTCTACGATTGCGAGATCGTTTTTTGCCCTTTGCTGGTTGCCATTCCTGACTAGCATCAGCTTGCGCCTCAGTCTCCTTGACAGTATCATCTACCTTTGGTTTCCGTCTACACTCTGTATCGGTATGACCAATAATGCTGCAGTGTATACAAAATTTAGGATGCTTAGGGATATCTACAGATTGCCAGAAAGTACGTCCACCTGCAGTAAGTTGAATCCTACTAGGAATATGTTTTGCGAAATCCACATCAACGAAATTTTGAAGCGATTTTTCCTCTCCAAAAAATTTTGGCGATTTTTTTAGGGTTTCAATTTTTTTACACGTTTTCCTTCATCCTTGATCATCTTTTGGTGATTTAGGATGGGGGAAAATACGGTTCCACCTATTAAAACCGTGAGTTATGCTGATTTAGTTAAGGGTAAAAAACCCTATATGTTAACAGATTCTGATTTGTTATCCCTTCCAGAGGTGTCTTCATATCTTGATGAACTAGTGCTAGTTTTACCTTTAGAATTCACCAAAGAAGGGCGTGATATTTTTCAGTTTAGTCTTATTGGAAGACTGAACTTTAAAGGTTTGAAACTTAATGAGGTCCAAAGAAGCTTGGAAGAACAATGGGGTTTAGGTGATGGAAGATGCAAGCTGGTTCCTATGACTAAGGGGTTCTTCATCATCAAATTGATTTCTGCGGAAGATAAAGAGCGTGTATGGCATGGTGATTCTTGGAAGGTACAAAATCAAACTCTTAGGGTTATGAACTTTTACCCTAACTTTGATCCTGAAAAGCAAAATACATCTCACGCTACAGTTTGGGTGAGTTTCCCTGGCTTATACATTGAATTATGGACAAAAAAAAATTCTTTTATCTATTGCAAGAATTCTTGGTAAGCCAATTGCTATAGACCAGAAAACATTGGATCATGACGTTGGTAATTATGCTGCTGTTCTTATTGACATTGATTTTGCAAAAGAAATTCCTAAGAGAATACATCTTAAAGCCAATGGTAAGGAGTTCTGGCAATATGTGGAAGTTCAAGATATGGAGAACTGTGTGGAAGTTCAATATATTAGGGAGTTCAGTTATGGATGGGAAAAGGATTTTGAAAGATACTTCAGTTAACAATCCAAAAAACAAAAAAGAGTGGCAAGTTAAAAAACCTAATACTGACGTTATTGTTTCCCATGAAGACCATGCAGATAACGGCAGTAAGGAAGATATTCGGTGTGGGAAAGAGATTTCTGATGCTAATAAGGGCAAGGGTGTTTCCTCTTCAAGTGTGGGAGTTTCTTCAAATCAAGAGAAAGAGTTAGATGAGGATAAAAAGTTGGAGGAAGAGCTTAATAATTCTTTTGCTGAATACCGTGAAGCTCAGCTCAAATTGATAAGATGTAAAAACGCAATTGCAGCCAAAAAGGATCTTGCTGCACGTACAAATTCTGTTCATGCAGTTCATGCACTTGTTCCGCCAGAGAAAAACAAGCAAACGTCCGTGCAGAATAATGCTATTCAACCAACTTCCGTGAACCAAAGTAATACTGGGAGCAGGTCCGTGTCAAACCAAAACAAAGAAATTCAGACCGTGAATTCTCAGGGTTTGAATACTCAGTCCGTGTCCGAGGAGAATTCTGAGATTATTCAGGCCGTGAACTCTTAGGGCTTGAAGTCCAAGCCTACTTCTACACACGATTCTGATGCTAATAAACCTACTTCTACTTCTCTTGCATCAAAGCCAAGTTCTGTTAACAACTCGAATGAGGATTGGAAAACAGGTAACGTGCTAAATAATGGCAAGCCCGGGTCCAAGCATACTTCTGATTCCAAGACGGTGGCTAAGGCTATGGAAGATAAGGGCGTGTCCAAGGATTCTTCAAAGGATGATTGGAAACAAGTTAAGGGTAAGAAATCACCAACCAAATTTTCTTTTACACCCTTAACTGATGCTTTGATTGCTTCCTCAGAATTTGTTTGCAAAAACAAATATGATTCTCTAAGCTTAGGTTTGAGAGATGATTTTGAGGAAGTTAAACAAAGTGGCTCTGTTATAGATGATGAGGAAACACAAAGTGATGCTGTTTTGGATGCGACTAGTATGGCAGCTGAAGTTAAAAACACAAAAGAGTGGGGTACGCTAGTGGATGCTTTTGATATAAATAATATTTTGACTATGGAAGAATTAGAGGAGGCAAGCAAAATTCAGAATGATGAAGTGCGTGCTAACTTCATTAGAAATCCAGTCTATAGAAAGGAGTATTATAATGAAAAAAAAAGAGTTGTTGGAGAGAGTCTCAAAGCAAAAACCTCAAACTCCTATAAAACTTGTTCCTGGTGGTAATTATGCTTCAGACGAAGATGATTATGATGATATTTATGATGATGAGTATAATGATTGTTATGAAGAGCCAAATTTGACAGAAATCCTTGCTGGTCTCCAACCTAAGAAGAGGAATTTTAGGGTTGGAAAGGGACGCAAACATTTTTAAGTTTATTTTTTCTTCTTTTTTGTGTTTAGGAGCTTTTTATGAGTTTTTTATTGAGCTTTTTATGCTTTTTTATTTCACCCCTTTGGTTTATGGGGGTGGGGGGACTTGAGCCCTCATTGTAATTCTTGTAATTACGTTTTTTTGCTTTAATAAACCATTGGACTTAGCAAAAAAAAATACACATCAACCAGCACCGAAGCAAAACTCCCAAACTCCAGGTTTAGGGTTCTCTGATCTACCAATATCGGATTACCAACTGCTTTTCCAATTGAAAGCAAAGATCTCTCTGTCCATAACTCAGCATGAAGGCCTTCTAGGTGAACCCATACAGCTGCATGGGAAGTATTTTGCTTCTCAGGATCGAAACCAGGATACCAGTCCATCAGACGCAGCTCCTGTTGATTAACAAACCACTTCTTGTTACGGATTCTTGCCTTAGTTTGTTCATCACGCAACATCACCACAAAAAAACCCTTACTCATTGACATAAACCTAACAGAATTAGGGTGAAGCTGCCATTGAGTAACTAGGGTGTTCTTCACATCAACAAACTTCAAACCCGTGAAGTTAAGCCTTGCAATAAAACTGTATTCAAAGGGTTTACAACCTTCTTGGTAAAAATCAGCAGGGATTACCAAAGATGGTTCACCATTAATTAACGTAGGGTTTGGTAAACTATTAACATCAACAGCCGTAGGCTTTAAAGTTTGTCTCACTTTCACTTTCTCTGCAAAGGATTGAGTATTTGAGCCATTTGTAATACGTAAAGCAGATTCTTCATCCATCATTAATCTAAAGATTAATCAATAATTGAAGAAAATTTGAAAAAACGCACAGAAACCTAAGAAAATCGCCAGACTTTCTCTCTCCTCATATTTTCTTCTTCAAAATTGAATCTTGGGATTGTAATTAATAGCATCAGAAACAACAAAGGAAACACCATGCATATCATTCACGGCATTAGTTTGAATAACTTCAGGTATAACTGGAATCACAGGAGCGGATTTCCCTTTCCTTCTTCTTTCCTCACGCCATTCTGATCCCCCTTGATTGTTACCTCCTCTATGCTCTTGTGAAGTAGAAGCACCAGCGACTTGAAGCCCTAAAGTTGTATCATGTTGTTGCGTATTAGCTGAAGTATTCTTATTCTTTTTCCTACATTCCGAATCCTGATGCCCTAAAATCTTACACCTAGTGCAAAATTTAGGTTTCTTCTGGATTTCTATAGGTGGCCAAAATGCGACACTTCCAACTGTAACATGAATTCCATCTGTGTCAAGTTCAGCAAAATTGATGTCTATAAGAACTGAAGCATAATAGCCATACTCATGAGCCAAGGTACGCTTGTCTACAACAATGGGAGTTCCCAACGATTTTCCAAAAGCCAACAGCGTTTTCTCGATCCAATATTCAACAGGCAAGTCTGGAAACTTAACCCAAACAGTGGCGTGAGATGTTTTGTGCTTGTCTGCATCAAAACCAGGAAACCACTCCATTAGGTTTAGCTTTTGCTGATTAAATAACCAAGATTCAACGTTTAAAATCTTGTCTCTATCTTCTTTGGATTGCAACTTGATGATGAAAAACCCCTATTCATAGGAATGAATTGGACACGGCCCTGACCTAACTTCCATTGTTGTTCAAAGCTATTTATGACATCTTGAAAATCAACTCCCTTGAAATCCAGTCAACCAATGAGACTGAATCTCCAAATATCACAGCCTTCCTCATAAAACGATTCAGGTAATACAATAGCAGCTTTACCATCTCTCAAAGTAGGGTTTGGCAATGTTTTCAAGTCCAAAGTTGTTGTTGGAAGCTGTTTTTTACCCTGGGCATGGGCATGAAAGCAAAAGCCTACGGTCTTGGGCATCTAAAAATTGATCCTAGGCATCTCAAATTGAATCTTGGGCATGGGCATGAAAGCACAAGCCTATGGTCTTGGGAATCTCAAAATTGATCCTAGACATGTCAAATTTAAACTTGGGCATGTCAAATAGACTCTTGGGAATGGGCATGAAAGCACAAGCCTACGGTCTCGAGCATCTCAAAATTGATCCTAGACATGTCAAATATAAACTTTGGCATGTCAAATTGAATCTCGGGCATGGGCATGAAAGCAGAAGCCTACGGTCTTGGGCATCTCAAAATTGATCCTAGACATTTCAAATTTAAATTTGGGCATGTGAAATTGAATCTTGGGCATGGGCATGAAAGCACAAGCCTACGGTCTAGGGTATCTCAAAATTGATCTTAGACATGTCAAATTCAAACTTGGGCATAAAGTTAACATGAAAGCATAAGCCCATCGGCATGGGCTTGTCAAAATTGAATTGAACTTGGGCATGGGCATGGGCATGAAAGCACAAGCCTACGGTCTTGGAAATCTCAAAATTGATCCTAGACATGTCAAATTTAAATTTGGGCATGTCAAATAGAATCTCGGGAATGGGCATGAAAGCACAAGCCTACGGTCTTGGCCATCTCAAAATTGATCCTAGACATGTCAAATTTAAACGTGGGCATGTCCAATTGAATCCTGGTCATGGGCATGAAAGCACAAGCCTACGGTGTTGGGCATCTTAAAATTGATCCTAGACATGTCAAATTTAAACTTGGGCATGTCAAATTGAATCTTGGGCATGGGCATGAAAGCACAATCCTACGGTCATGGGTATCTTAATATGATCCTAGACATGTCAAATTGAATCTTGGGCATGGGCATGAAAGCAAAAGCCTACGGTCTTGGGCATCTCAAAATTGATCCTACACATGTCAAATTTAAACATGGGCATGTCAAATTGAATCTTGGGCATGGGCATGAAAGCACAAGCCTACGGTCTTGGGCATCTCAAAATTGATCCTAGACATGTCAAATTTAAACTTGGGCATGTCAAATTGAAGCTTGGGCATGGGCATGAAAGCACAAGCCTACGGTCTTGGGTATCTCAAAATTGATCCTAAACATGTCAAATTTAAACTTGGGCATGTCAAATTGAATCTTAAGCATGGGCATGAAAGCTCAAGCCTACGGTCTTGGGCATTTCAAAATTGATCCTAGACATGTCAAATTGAATCTTGGGCATTGGCATGAAAGCGAAAGCCTACGGTCTAAGGCATCTAAAAATTGATCATAGGAATTTCAAATTGAATCTTGGGCATGGGCATGAAAGCAAGCCTACGGTCTAGGGCATCTCAAAATTGATCCTACACATGTCAAATTTAAACTTGGGCATGTCCAACTGTATATTGGGCATGGGCAAGAAAGCACTAGCGTGCGGTCTTGGGCATCTCAAAATTGATCTTAGGCATGTCAAATTGTATCTCAGGCATGGGCATGAAAGGAAAAGCCTACGGTCTTGGGAATCTAAAAATTAATCCTGGGCATCTCAAATTAATCTTGGGCATGGGCATGAAAGCGCAAGCCTGCGGCCTTGGGAATCTCAAAATTGATCCTACACATGTCAAATTTAAACTTAGGCATGTCAAATTGAATCTTGGGCATGGGCATGAAAGCACAAGCCTACGGTCTTGGGCATCTCAAAATTGATCCTAGACATGTCAAATTTAAACTTCGGCATGTCAAATTGAATCTCGGGCATGGGCATGAAATCACAAGCCTACGGTCTTGGGAATCTCAAAATTGATCCTAGACATGTCAAATTTAAACTTGGGAATGCCAAATTGAATCTTGGGCATGGGGATGAAAGCACAAGCCTACCGTCATGGGCATCTCAAAATTCATCCTAGACATGTCAAATTTAAACTTGGGCATGTCAAATTGAATCTTGGGCATGGGCATGAAAGCACAAGCCTACGGTCTTGGCTATCTCAAAATAGATCCTAGACATGTCAAATTTAAACTTGGGCATGTCAAATTGAATCTTGGGCATGTCAAATTGAATCTTGGGCATGGGCATGAAAGCACAAGCCTACGGTCTTGGGTATCTCAAAATTGATCCTAAACATGTCAAATTTAAACTTTGGCATGTCAAATTGAATCTTGGGCATGGGCATGAAAGCACAAGCCTACGGTCTTGGGCATCTCAAAATTGATCCTAGACATGTCAAATTTAAACTTCGGCATGTCAAATTGAATCTCGGGCATGGGCATGAAATCACAAGCCTACGGTCTTGGGAATCTCAAAATTGATCCTAGACATGTCAAATTTAAACTTGGGAATGTCAAATTGAATCTTGGGCATGGGGATGAAAGCACAAGCCTACCGTCATGGGCATCTCAAAATTCATCCTAGACATGTCAAATTTAAACTTGGGCATGTCACATAGAATCTCGGGAATGGGCATGAAAGCACAAGCCTACGGTCTTGGGCATCTCAAAATTGATCCTAAACATGTCAAATTTAAACTTGGGCATGTCAAATTGAATCTTGGGCATGGGCATGAAATCACAAGCCTACGGTCTTGGGCATCTCAAAATTGATCCTAGACATGTCAAATTTAAACTTGGGCATGTCAAATTGAATCTTGGGCATGGGCATGAAAGCACAAGCCTACCGTCATGGGCATCTCAAAATTGATCCTAGACATGTCAAATTTAAACTTGGGCATGTCAAATTGAATCTTGGGCATGGTATTTTTTTTGTTAAGTCCAAAGTTTATTATAACAAAAAAACGTAATTACAAGAATTACAAAATTGGAGCACAAAACTCCCTACCCCCATAATTGATACTAGAAATGTCAAATTTAAACTTGGGCATGTCAAATTGAATCTTGGGAATGGGCATGCAAGCATAAGCCCACGGTATTGGGCATCTCAAAATTGATCCTAGGCATGTCAAATTGAATCTTGGGCATGGGCATGAAACATAAAGCCTATGGTCTTGGGCATCTTAAAATTAATCCTAAGCATCTCAAATGGAATCTTGGGCATGGGCATGAAAGCACAAGCCTATGGTCTTGGGAATCTCAAAATTGATCCTAGACATGTCAAACTTAAACTTGGGCATGTCAAATAGACTCTTAGGAATGGGCATGAAAGCACGAGCCTACGGTCTTGGGCATCTCAAAATTGATCCTAGACATGTCAAATTTAAACTTGGGCATGCAAAATTGAATCTTGGGCATGGGCATGAAAGCACAAGCCTACGGTCTTGGGCATCTCAAAATTGATCATAGACATGTCAAATTTAAACTTGGGCATGTCAAATTGAATCTTGGGCATGGGCATGAAAGCACAAGCCTACGGTCTTGGGTATCTCATAATTGATCCTAGACATGTCAAATTTAAACTTGGGCATGTCAAATTGAATCTTGGGAATGGGCATGAAAGCACAAGCCTACGGTCTTGGCATCTCAAAATTGAAGCCCTAAAGTTGATTGTTACCACCTCTATGCTCTTGTGAAGTAGAAGCACCAGCGACTTGAAGCCCTAAAGTTGTATCATGTTGATGCGTATTAGCTGAAGTATTCTTATTCTTTTTCCTACATTCCGAATCCTGATGTCCTAGAATCTTACACCTAGTGCAAAATTTAGGTTTCTTCTGGATTTCTATAGGTTGCTAAAATTCGACACTTCCAATTGTAACATGAATTCCATCTGTGTCAAGTTCAGCAAAATTGATGTCTATAAGAACTGAAGCATAATAGCCATACTCATGAGCCAAGGTACGCTTGTCTACAACAATGGGAGTTCCCAACGATTTTCCAAAAGCCAACAGCGTTTTCTCGATCCAATATTCAACAGGCAAGTCTGGAAACTTAACCCAAACAGTGGCGTGAGATGTTTTGTGCTTGTCTGCATCAAAACCAGGAAACCACTCCATTAGGTTTAGCTTTTTTTTTTTTTGTTAAGTCCAAAAAATTATATTAAAGAAGAGAATATTTACAAGATAGTCTATGAGAAAAGAGGTCACAAAGAACCCCAAAAACTCAAGAAGACTATTTAAAACGAAAATAAGATACATTTGGTAACTCAATTGAACTTAAAAAATCAGGCTTGCCAGCATAGGCAATTCTCACTCCTTTAGCCAACAAACTACCATGTTTCGCTAAAATATCAGCAGAAAAGTTTGCTTCACGATAGGTGTGAACAAAACGAATTGATTCAAACCTACTCCGAACCTCTATCCACCTTTGTTGAGTAAACCAAGGCACTGAGAAATCTTCCAAAGCTCGAATAACACTTGAAGAATCTGTACGAACACAAATTTTTGCTGATTAAATAACCAATATTCAACGTTTAAAATCTTGTCTCAATCTTCTTTGGATTGCAACTTGATGATGAAAAAACCCCTATTCATAGGAATGAATTGGACACGACCCTGACCTAACTTCCATTGTTGTTCAAAGCTATTTTTGACATCTTGAAAATCAAATCCCTTGAAATCCAGTCAACCAATGAGACTGAATCTCCAAATATCAGATCCTTCCTCATAAAACGATTCAGGTAATACAATAGCAGCTTTACCATCTCTCAAAGTAGGGTTTGGCAACGTTTTCAAGTCCAAAGTTGTTGTTGGAAGCTGTTTTTTACCCTGGGCATGGGCATGAAAGCAAAATCCTACGGTCTTGGGCATCTTAAAATTGATCCTAGGCATCTCAAATTGAATCTTGGGCATGGGCATGAAAGCACAAGCCTATGGTTTTGGGAATCTCAAAATTGATCCTAGACATGTCAAATTTAAACTTGGGCATGTCAAATAGACTCTTGGGAATGGGCATGAAAGCACAAGCCTACGGTCTTGAGCATCTCAAAATTGATCCTAGACATGTCAAATTTAAACTTGGGCATGTCAAATTGAATCTTGGGAGATTCAATTTAAATTTAAATTTAAGCCTATTGTCTAGCATCAAAATTGATCCTAGACAATACTACAAAGAGATTTAGAAATTTTGAATTGTTTCCGTGTTCGTCATAGAAAAGTTAAAACGGTGCGAGTCTGTTGAATGTGTTTTTGAGCCGCCAAACAGGGGATGAACTTCTCTTGTGTTGTGATGGATCTGCCAAGGGAACCCAGGTGTTGCTGGTGCAGGTGTTGTGGTACGTGATCATGATTGTAATTTTGTTGGAGCCATGAGCATTGGATTGGGGTCAACAAATAATTTTTTGGCAGAATTATATGGCGTCATTGTTGGTTTAGAATGGGAAATGAAATGGGAAGTCCGTAAAGTTTTGGTGAGATCAGATTCTATTGGTGCAATTTTGGCGTTTGAGAACTCTAATGTACCTTGGTTTGCTAGGCAAAGATGGAGTAAGATTCAAGACAGCTATGATTCGATTCGTTTTGTCCACACTTATCGTGAAGCAAATTTTTCAGCAGATTCCATGGCAAAAAGAGGTTGTCTCCTAAGGAATGGTGAAGGGATGAATTATGATGAGAGACCGTATTTCCTAAGAAATTTAGAATACCCAAATGTCTCTTATTTTAGATTTAAATAGTTTATAAGTTTTTGGGGTCTTTTGACCTCTTTTCTTGTAAACTTTTGTAAATATTTGCTATTCATCAATACAAATTTGGACTTACCAAAAAAAATGAATCTTGGGCATGGGCATGAAAGCAGAAGCCTACGGTCTTGGACATCTCAAAATTGATCCTAGACATTTCAAATTTAAATTTGGGCATGTCAAATTGAATCTTGGGCATGGGCATGAAAGCACAAGCCTACGGTCTTGGGTATCTCAAAATTGATCTTAGACATGTCAAATTCAAACTTGGGCATGTCAAATTGAATCTTGGGCATGGGCATGAAAGCATAAGCCTACGGTCTTGGGCATCTCATAATTCATCATAGGCATGTCAAATTGAATCTTGGGCATGGGCATGAAAGCAAAAGCCTACGGTCTTGGGCATCTAAAAATTGATCCTAGGAATCTCAAATTGAATCTTGGGCATGGGCATGAAAGCACAAGCCTACGGTCTTGGAAATCTCAAAATTGATCCGAGACATGTCAAATTTAAACTTGGGCATGTCAAATAGAATCTCGGGAATGGGCATGAAAGCACAAGCCTACGGTCTTGGGCATCTCAAAATTGATCCTAGACATGTCAAATTTAAACTTGGGCATGTCAAATTGAATCCTGGTCATGGGCATGAAAGCACAAGCCTACGGTCTTGGGAATCTTAAAATTGATCCTAGACATGTCAAATTTAAACTTGGGCATGTCAAATTGAATCTTGGGCATGGGCATGAAAGCACAATCCTACGGTCATGGGTATCTCAAAATTGATCCTAGACATGTCAAATTGAATCTTGGGCATGGGCATGAAAGCAAAAGCCTACGGTCTTGGGCATCTCAAAATTGATCCTACACATGTCAAATTTAAACATGGGCATGTCAAATTGAATCTTGGGCATGGGCATGAAAGCACAAGCCTACGGTCTTGGGCATCTCAAAATTGATCCTAGACATGTCAAATTTCAACTTGGGCATGTTAAATTGAAGCTTGGGCATGGGCATGAAAGCACAAGCCAACGGTCTTGGGTATCTCAAAATTGATCCTAGACATGTCAACTTTAAACTTGGGCATGTCAAATTGAATCTTAAGCATGGGCATGAAAGCACAAGCCTACGGTATTGGGCATCTCAAAATTGATCCTAGACATGTCAAATTGAATCTTGGGCATTGGCATGAAAGCGAAAGCCTACGGTCTAAGGCATCTAAAAATTGATCATAGGCATTTCAAATTGAATCTTGGGCATGGGCATGAAAGCAAGCCTACGGTCTAGGGCATCTCAAAATTGATCCTACACATGTCAAATTTAAACTTGGGATATGGCAAACTGTATATTGGGCATGGGCATGAAAGCACAAGCATGCGGTCTTGGGCATCTAAAAATTGATCCTAGGCATGTCAAATTGTATCTTGGGCATGGGCATGAAAGCAAAAGCCTACGGTCTTGGGAATCTGAAAATTAATCCTGGGCATCTCAAATCAATCTTGGGCATGGGCAGGAAAGCGCAATTTTTTTTTTGATAAGTCAAAAAATTGTATTAAGAAAACATATTTACAAGATAGTTCTAGAGAAAAGAGGTCACAGCAACCCCAAAAACTCCAAGAAACTATTTAAAACGAAAATAAATTACATTTGGGAATTCAACTGAATGCAAGAAAAGAGGACGACCCACAAATTGAAGTCGCACACCACTAGCTAGCAAACAACCCTTCTTAGCCTACAGCCTTGTGAATCTCAAAATTGATTTTTTTTTTTTGCTAAGTCTAATAGTTTATTAAGCAAAAAAAAACGTAATTACAAGAATTACAAGCAGGAGGCACAAGGCCCCCCTACCCCCATAAACCAAAGAGGTAAAAAATAAATAACTGCTCTAAAGTCAAGAAAAACTCCAGAAACTCATAACTTTAGTAACATAAACAAAGAAAAAATTAAAAAAGAAATTTTCTTCATTTTCTATAGCGCAACTGATTTCTGGCAAACACTCCTCTCAGAAATGAGATTAAGTGTTTCCACCTCCTTTAGCTTTCTTCTTTGGAGTCTTCATTCTTTTTGATTGATCTTGTGTTTCCTTGACATACTCCTTTCGAAAAGATAAATCCTTCAAATACTTTTGTTGAGTATCAAATTTTGTAATTGTACAAAAAATCTCATGTTCTTCTTTTGAAAAATTTACACTCACCTTGGGCTGTGCTTCCATATTCAGAGGCCCACTTTTCACTTGCAAACCCCAGATTGAGTCCGAGCTTAACTCAGAGTCCGTGTAGCTTGTTGAGTCCGTGTAGTTTGCAATTTCACTCTCACGAACAGAATCCAAATTTGTTTGTATTATACTTTCCGTGTCATCCTTGGTCTCAACTTGTAATACCCCATATTTATCCGTGTTTTTCACTTGTAAGTAAACTTCAGAGTCCGTGCAATTGTCAAATTCCTTTTCCCGTACAGAATCCAAGTTATGGATTATGATGTCCGTGTTTTCCCTGGACTCCTGCAAAATCTCCTCCTCTTGTAACACACTATATTTGTTCGGAGATAAAAAAACTCCAGAACTAGTTAGATTACTTGAAGTAAAATCTATATATGCTTGCTTTGCTCTTTCCATAGCTTCACGCGCCTTTTGCAATTTTGCTTCTAAAGCAGCATGCTCCTCAGCACTTACTTCAACTTGTTCAAACTGAGATGAACTGGCTACAAATGGCGTAAGTGAAGCATTGTTATCAACTGAAGCAGCAACAGTTGGGATAACCACACTACCACTCGCGTCATATTTTTTATGTCGCACTTTCTGCCAATTATTACCAGAATCTGGAGTAGCCTCAGCTTCTTTTTTTAGAAGAATCAGTACTATTTACCTGCTTCCATTGTTGTTTTGGAGGACCTTTAGTCTGTTGTTTAATATGCTTCTTTTTCCTGCAATCAACATCCATGTGACCAATGATATGACACTTTGAACAGAACTTTGGATGTTTTGGAATGACAATATCTTGCCAGAAATCTCTTCCACCCACTGTAACATGAACTGCATCAGTGTTATGCTTTGCAAAATCAATCTCTATAAGAACAGATGCGAAATGTCCATATTCATGCTTTAGAGTTCTTTCATCTACCACCACTGGAGTTCCCAGCGATTTACCTATGGCAAGCAAGGTCTTCTCAACCCAGAGTTCCATCGGCAAGCCTGGAAACCTAACCCACACTGTTGCACGTGAAGTTGATCGCTTATCCGCATCAAAACCAGGGTACCATTCGATGATTCGAAGCTGATGCTGAACCACCATCCAACCATCTTCAATGAAAACCCTATTTTTATCCTCTTGAGAGAATAGCTTGATAATGAAAAATCCACGATTTAGTGGAACAAACTGAACCCGTCCCTGCCCTAAATTCCATTGTTGTTCAAGGGAAGTTTTAACAGCGTTAAAATTAGTACCTTTGAAATCGATTCGACCAATAAGACTGAAACGCCAAATATCGCATCCTTCCATGAAATACTCTTGAGGTATTTCAACAGCAGGTTTTCCTTCCTTGGTGCTTGGATTTGGCAGCGAACACAAATCCACTTTGGTATTAACATGTTGTTTTTTCCCCAAAATATGTTCAGAAAAAATTAGGGTTTGTTTACCCTTAACCATTTCTGCATATGAAACTGTTGTAATATCAGGATTGCTCGGAACCAAATCGTGGTTTTCCCCCATTATTGATCATCCAAAGATGATCAAAACAAAGGAAAACCGAATGATTGAAGTAAAAAAACTTTGTGTTATTCCTAAAACCCAAAAATCGCCAGAGCAACTTTAGGAGAGAGAAACAACATCTATTTCTTTTAAAAGGCAATCAAATTGATCCTAGACATATCAAATTTAAACTTAGGCATGTCAAATTGAATCTTGGGCATGGGCATGAAAGCACAAGCCTACGGTCTTGGGCATCTCAAAATTGATCCTAGACATGTCAAATTTAAACTTGGGCATGCCAAATTGAATCTTGGGCATGGGCATAAAATCACAAGCCTACGGTCTTGGGCATCTCAAAATTGATCCTAGACATGTCAAATTTAAACTTGGGCATGTCAAATTGAATCTTGGGCATGGGCATGAAAGCACAAGCCTACCGTCATAGGCATCTCAAAATTGATCCTAGACATGTCAAATTTAAACTTGGGCATGTCAAATTGAATCTTGGGCATGGGCAATAAAGCACAAGCCTGAGGTCTTGGGTATCTCAAAATTGATACTAGAAATGTCAAATTTAAACTTGGGCATGTCAAATTGAATCTTGGGCATGGGCATGAAAGCATAAGCCTACGGTCTTGGGCATCTCAAAATTGATCCTAGGCATGTCAAATTGAATCTTGGGCATGGGCATGAAAGCACAAGCCTACGGTCTTGGGCATCTCAAAATTGATCCTAGACATGTCAAATTTAAACTTGGGCATGTCAAATTGAATCTTGGGCATGGGCATGAAATCACAAGCCTACGGTCTTGGGCATCTCAAAATTGATCTTAGACATGTCAAATTTAAACTTGGGCATGTCAAATTGAATCTTGGGCATGGGCATGAAAGCACAAGCCTACCGTCATAGGCATCTCAAAATTGATCCTAGACATGTCAAATTTAAACTTGGGCATGTCAAATTGAATCTTGGGCATGGGCAAGAAAGCACAAGCCTGCGGTCTTGGGTATCTCAAAATTGATACTAGAAATGTCAAATTTAAACTTGGGCATGTCAAATTGAATCTTGGGCATGGGCATGAAAGCATAAGCCTACGGTCTTGGGCATCTCAAAATTGATCCTAGGCATGTCAAATTGAATCTTGGGCATGGGCATGAAACATAAAGCCTACGGTCTTGGGCATCTAAAAATTGATCCTAAGCATCTCAAATTGAATCTTGGGCATGGGCATGAAAGCACAAGCCTATGGTCTTGGGAATCTCAAAATTGATCCTAGACATGTCAAACTTAAACTTGGGCATGTGCGGGTGATTTTTTTAGGCTTTTTCAAAAAACATCATTTTTTCTTCTCTTCTCTCGATCATCTGCGGGTGATTTGAGATGGGAGAGCCTTCTCATCCTTCACAGGTGAGAACTCTTTCATATGCTGATCAAGTAAAGGGAAAGCAACAGCTACTCACTACATCTGTTGACCTAAGAACTTTACCTTCACCAACGGTGAAAGAAGGAAAACCAGCTGTGGTTATCCCGGAGACTTTCTACCAAGAGGGTTGCGATATTTGGAAGCAAAGTCTTATAGGACGTCTGGATCTTAAGGGAGTTAACTTTCAAGATGTGAAAAACGATCTAGAAAAGCAATGGCAGCTAGGTCTGGGAGGTGTTCAGTTTGTCCCTATGAATAGGGGTTTCTTTATCATCAAGTTACAAACTCAAGAGGCCAAAGACAAGATTTTGAACGCTGAAGCATGGTTTTTTGGACAACAAAAGCTTAACCTAATCGAGTGGTTCCCTGGTTTTGATCCTGAAAAACAGAGAACATCTCACGCATCAGTTTGGGTTACTTTTCCAGGCTTACCCGTTGAGTTCTGGATTGAAAAAACATTGTTGTCTATGGCAAAGTCTTTAGGTACGCCAATTGTTGTTGATAGGCGTACTCTAGCTCATGAATATGGGCACTTTGCTTCAGTGCTTGTTGACATAGATTTTGCGGAACCTGCTACTGATGCTATTCACGTCGCAGTAGGAGGATTGGAATTTTGGCAGACTGTAGAAATACAAAAAATTCCAAAATATTGCTCCAACTGCAAAATTATTGGTCATACTGGCCATGAATGCAAGAAAAAACCAAAGGTGAATGCTGAAAGAAACAATACAGCTGCTCAAAAGAAGGGTAAGAATAATAATCCTCAATCTTCTGTGGACAAGAGCAACAATAACAACAATCAAGGTAGTTCTGACGGTAATGAATGGCAAGTTGCGCAACGAAGAAAGAAAGGCAAAAAACCTCCGACAGTCCCTATTGTTCCTGAGCAAAATAAAGATGTTGAGGTAGAGAATTTGGAGTATACTGTTAAGCTGGTGAAAGCTCAACAGTTGGAGGAGGCCCTAGACTTAACAAAAAAAAAATGGAGGAGGCCCTAGCAAATTGCAAAGCTGATTTTGAAACTGCTTATGTTGAATTGGCTAGAACTAAACAAATGCAGGGTTCAAGCTCAGTTTTAGGTAATAATGGTCATGTGGGTGAAACTGTTCCATTATTAACTATGCCAGGCACGGTTGGAAGTAGAATTCCTAAGCCTGGTAGGACTTGTGCTGCTCCTTCGACTCCTCTTTGTGATCAGTTAACGGCTGGCGAATATTTGCTGAAGCGAAATAAATTTGTTGTTCTCAATATTCTAGATGTGGCTGAGAGTTCTGCTGATGCTAAATTCAGAGCAGAACAGGAAGCTAAAAGGGATCGCATGAAAGCCATGCAACGAACGATAAATGCTACAGCTGGTAAAATCTCTACACTTGAAACAATTTCTGAGTCCGTGTCTGCCCTGGATTTGGAAGATTCCAATTTGAGAAGCCGTGTTATAAGAGGAAGCTCGCCAAGATTAAATATTGGCGCATCTTCTCAGCTAGCAAATAACTCCTCCAAAAATAGTTTTTAATGCGTGTTCTTTATTGGAACATTAATGGCATTGCACGAGCTGAGGCTAGGTGCAAATTACAAGAGTTACTTAAAGATTTTAAGCCAGATATTTTTGCATTGCGAGCCTAAGGTACATTGTACTCTTAATTTTTTGCAAGGTTTATATGTGGATGGTTATAAACAAGAAGTTATTCACAATTCTGTTGGTAGGTCGAAAGGGAACATATGGATTTTTTGGTCCATTGATATGGCTACGCCTGTAGTAGTTAATTCTAGTCGACAAGCTATTACTGTTGAAACAGAGGGGGTTTTGGTTTCTTTTGTTCATGCTAGTTGTTTTCAAGTCACTCGAAGAAGGTTATGGCAGCAACTCTCTTCAGTTGATATTAATACTCCGCGGTTAGTTATGGGTGATTTTAATTGTGTGCTTCGCAATGAAAAAAAAAAGGGAGGCCGCGAACCTCGCACTTCAGTCATTAATGATTTTAGTGATTGGATGGATACTAATGATCTCTTTGAAGCTGATTTTTTGGGTTCTAAATATACTTGGGCTAATGGCCAATCTGGTGTTCGTAGAATCCTTTGCAAGCTGGATAGGGCGTTGATTAATGAGGCTTGGCTTAATAAATTTGAGAATTGGAGGTGTAAAGCTCTTCCTCGTGAAGTTTCTGACCATTCTACTCTTATTGGCTTTCCTTTTGCTATTTCTAGATCGAAAAGGGCTCCTTTCAGAGTTCAAAAGATGTGGTTCACTCACCCTGATTTCATGCGCATGGTTATTGAGAGTTGGAATGCTCCTGTTTCTGGCTCTCCTGCTTATATTTTTCCTTTCAAGCTTAAAAGATTGAAGGCTGCCATGAAAGATTGGAATCTTCAGGTCTTTGGCAATGTTTATACTAAGCTCAAACAGGCTAAATTGACTATGGAGGTTGCTTTGCGCATATCCGACGAAGACCCAGAAGATGTAACTAAGCTGAATTCTGCCAAAGAAGCTTCAGTCATTCTTCAGGAAATTCGTACTCAACAATCCATTATGTTGAAGCAAAAGTCAAGAAATAAATGGCTCACAGATGGTGCTAGTAATACTTCTTTTTTTCATGCCAATATTCGTACTCGCAGGAGCAGTAATCGGATTTCAGAATTGGTAGATGAAAATGGGGTTATCCTTACGGATTGTGACCAAATTAGAGATCATGTGGTTTCTTTTTTTGAAGCGAAATTTAATGGTGATGAATCACCTATCAGTGAGGAGTTGTTTAACTATGATCATAACATTATTTCTTCTGAAGATAGTCAGAGAATGGATGAAATTCCTACTATAGAAGAGATAAAGTCTGTTGTTTTTGATCTTGGAGCTGATAGTGCACCTGGCCCTGATGGCTTCTCTGGTTGTTTCTATAGGCATTGTTGGGATGTGATACATCTAGACCTTTTCAATGCTATTACCTATTGCTGGCAAGAGAAAACCATCCCTCAAGGTACCAATTCTAGTCTTCTGATCTTATTAGCCAAGGTAAGAGGAGCCAACACTCTTCGTAACTTTCGGCCCATTGGTCTTAGTAATTTTTTCTTTAAAATTTTTACTAAGATATTAGCTACAAGACTGGGTAGTGTTCTTGATAATCTTGTTTCAGAGGAACAAGTTGCTTTTATGAAGGGGAGAAACATTCATGAAAACATCAGTGTGGCGTCGGAGATGGTAAATGACTTAAAGACTAAGCGCAAAGATGGTAATGTTGGTCTCAAGCTTGACATCACGCAAGCCTTTGACACGGTCAGTTGGTCTTTTGTCCTGGAGGTTTTTCGGAGGTATGGTTTTTCTCAGAGTTGGTGTTCTTGGATCCTTTCGATTCTTAGCTCGGCTCGTATTTCTATACTTCTTAATGGCAGTCCCGAAGGTTTCTTCAAGATTACTAGAGGGCTGAGACAAGGTGATCCTTTATCTCCTCTTATTTTTGTGTTGATTGAAGACGTGCTTAGTAGAAACCTCACCAAGTTATTTCTTGAAAAGAGGATGACGCCAATGCTTTCGAAAAAAGGTATTTCTCCCACTCACCTTTTCTTTGATGATGACATAATTATTTTTGTAAAGGTAACTTGAAGAGTTTGCATAATCTTCTTGAATTACTTGGTAAATATCAAACGGCCTCGGGGCAATCTGTTTGTCGTCAAAAGAGCAAGGTTTATTATGGTGGTGGTTCTTTGAGTCGCTGTAGAACAATTACAAATTTACTTGGTATGGAAGTTACTACCTTTCCGGACAGGTATTTGGGAGTTCAAATTATGCCAGGGGCTGTGAAATATCGTCACATCAGTAATGTGATTGATAAAATTAAGGGACAACTTGCTGTTTGGGCGGGTAAATTGCTCTCTTTTCAAGATAGAATTGTTCTTATTAATTCGGTGATTGCTAGCTATGCCATCCACAACATGGTTGTTTATAAATGGCCCAAGAAGTTCATTCAACAAGCAGAAAGAGTCATTCGCAATTTTCTTTGGTCTGGTGATGCGGAGGTTGCAAGGAAATTTGTTGTGGGGTATCCTAAGGTTTGCTGCCCTTTGAAGGAAGGTGGTTTGGGTATCACTAGCATGGCTGTCACAAATAAGGCGCTTCTCATGAAACTTTGGTGGAGTATTCGTTCTTCAAACAAGAAATGGGCTCGTTTCTTATGGGCGAAATATACTACTCGACTAAATAGAATTAAGCTTTATGGTGTGAAATCGTCAATTCTTCCGGGCATTAGAGTGGTTCACACCATTGTTGACAAAAATACCAAAGTCCTTCTTGGGGATGGGAGGAGTACATCTTTATATTTTGACATATGGTATGGTAATGAATGCATTGCAGACATAATAGGCGCCGATGATCTTGATAGTACCGTGATGGTTAGTGCTGTTATTGTTAATAACTCTTGGCAGGTTCAGGGTACTCACGCTCACAATCTGATCCGTGCTGGAATTGATCTTCGCAATCTGCCAATCTTGCAAGGTGGAACTGATGTACGAGTTTGGATGCCGGATATGCATGGCAACTTCTCTGTAAGTTCTGCCAAACATCTCATTCGCAAAAAATATCCAGTTATGGATGTTTATGGCTTGCTGTGGAGGAGGGTCATTCATCCTAAACTAGCTGCGCAAAATTGGAAGTTAACAAGAGAGGCTTGTGCTACTTCGGACAAAATAAGAAGCAGATTTAAAGTTGAGCTTGCCAACAGATGTTACTTATGCAAAGCTGATGAAGAATCTTTAAATCACATTTTGTGGAATTGTTCTTATGCAACGCAAATTTGGAATTGGATTTCAGGTATTTTTAATCTTCGCCCTCACATTGATCTTGTTATTGCTTATAAATCAGCTAAGGGAAGAAGTAGAATCATCAAAGATCTTTGGCTTCTTGCTATTATGGTGGTGCGATCAGAATTATGGCAGACTAGGAATCTAGGCTATTTTCAAAACAAGTCAGTCCCAATTCATTTTTTCAAGCAGCGAGTTTTCCACTTGATTCATGAATATTCTGTCCGATTAAAAAGCTACATGTATAATACCTCCCCAGACTTGGAAATTCTGAATTTCTTTCGAGTGAAGCATAGACAAGTGAAGATAATTCAGCCAGTTGAGTGCTTTTGGTTCCCTCCTGGACGGGGACGAATTACTCTTGTGCTGTGACGGTGCAGCTAAGGGTAATCCTGGAGTTGCTGGTGCGGGGGTAGTTGTTCGTGACCATGACTGCAATTTTGTAGGGGCTATGAGTATCGGCCTGGGTTCAACGAACAATTTTCTGGCAGAGTTATATGGGGTGATAGTGGGTCTTGAGTGGGCTTACAAAAAAAAATTTGGTTCGCTCAGACTCATTTGGTGCTATTTTAGCTTTTTCAAGTAATAAAGTGCCCTGGTTTGCAAGGCAAAGGTGGAGAAGAATTCAAGAACATTATGACTCAATTCGTTTTGTTCATACCTATCGTGAAGCTAATTTTGCTGCTGATTCCATGGAAAAAAAAAGGCTGTCTTCTTAGAAATGGTGAAGGGTTAAACTATGATGAGAGACCTTATTTTCTAAAGTCTTTAGAATTTCCTCATGTCTCTTATTACAGATTCAAATAGTTTATAAGTTTTTGGGATCTTTGATCTCTTTTCTTGTAAACACTTTGTAAATATTTGATATTCATTAATACAATTTTGGACTTACCAAAAAAAATTAAACTTGGGCATGTCAAATAGACTCTTGGGAATGGGCATGAAAGCACGAGCCTACGGTCTTGGGCATCTCAAAATTGATCCTAGACATGTCAAATTTAAACTTGGGCATGCCAAATTGAATCTTGGGCATGGGCATGAAAGCACAAGCCTACGGTCTTGGGCATCTCAAAATTGATCCTAGACATGTAAAATTTAAACTTGGGCATGTCAAATTGAATCTTGGGCATGGGCAAGAAAGAACAAGCCTAAGGTCTTGGGTATCTCAAAATTGTTCCTAGACATGTCAAATTTAAACTTGGGCATGTCAAATTGAATCTTGGGCATGGGCATGAAAGCATAAGCCTACTGTCTTGGGCATCTCAAAATTGATCCTAGGCATGCCAAATTGAATCTTGGGCATGGGCATGAAAGCAAAAGCCTACGGTCTTGGGCATCTAAAAATTGATCCTAGGCATATCAAATTGAATCTTGGGCATGGGCATGAAAGCAAAAGCCTACGGTCTTGGAAATCTCAAAATTGATCCTAGACATGTCAAATTTAAACTTGGGCATGTCAAATAGAATCTTGGGCATGGGCATGAAAGCACAAGCCTACGGTCTTGGGCATCTCAAAATTGATCCTAGACATGTCAAATTTAAACTTGGGCATGTCAAATTGAATCCTGGGCATGGGCATGAAAGCACAATCATACGGTCTTGGGTATCTCAAAATTGATCCTAGCCATGTCAAATTTAAACTTGGGCATGTCAAATTGAATCTTGGGTATGCGCATGAAAGCACAAGCCTACGGTCTTGGGTATCTCAAAATTGATCCTAGACATGTCAAATTTAAACTTGAGTATGTTAAATTGAATCTTGGGCATGGGCATGGGCATGGGCATGGGCATGAAAGCAAGCCTACGGTCTTGGGAATCTCAAAATTGATCCTACACATGTCAAATTTAAACATGGGCATGTCAAACTGTATATTGGGCATGGGCATGAAAGCACAAGCATGCGGTCTTGGGGATCTCAAAATTGATCCTAGGCATGTCAAATTGAATCTCGGGCATGGGAATGAAAGAAAAATCCTACGGTCTTGGGAATCTAAAAATTAATCCTTGGCATCTCAAATTAATCTTGGGCATGGGCATGAAATCACAAGCCTACGGCCTTGGGAATCTCAAAATTGATCCAAGACATGTCAAATTTAAACATAGGTATGTCAAATTGAATCTTGGGCATGGGCATGGGCATGAAAGCACAAGCCTACGGTCTTGGGCATCTCAAAAATGATCCTAGACATGTCAATTATAAACTTGAGCATGTCAAATTAAATCTTGGGCATGGGCATGAAAGCACAAGCCTACGGTCTTGGGTATCTCAAAATTGTTCCTAGACATGTCAAATTTAAACTTGGGCATGTCAAATTGAATCTTGGGCATGGGCATGAAAGCATAAGCCTACTGTCTTGGGCATCTCAAAATTGATCCTAGGCATGTCAAATTGAATCTTGGGCATGGGCATGAAAGCAAAAGCCTACGGTCTTGGGCATCTAAAAATTGATCCTAGGCATATCAAATTGAATCTTGGGCATGGGCATGAAAGCAAAAGCCTACGGTCTTGGAAATCTCAAAATTGATCCTAGACATGTCAAATTTAAACTTGGGCATGTCAAATAGAATCTTAGGCATGGGCATGAAAGCACAAGCCTACGGTCTTGGGCATCTCAAAATTGATCCTAGACATGTCAAATTTAAACTTGGGCATGTCAAATTGAATGGGCCTGGGCATGTGGGCATGAAAGTACAATCATACGGTCTTGGGTATCTCAAAATTGATCCTAGCCATGTCAAATTTAAACTTGCTCATGTCAATTTGAATCTTGGGCATGGGCATGAAAGCACAAGCCTACGGTCTTGGGTATCTCAAAATTGATCTTAGACATGTCAAATTTAAACTTGGGTATGTCAAATTGAATCTTGGGCATGGGCATGAAAGCAAGCCTACGGTCTTGGGCATCTAAAAATTGATCCTAGACATGTCAAATTTAAACTTGGGCATGTCAAACTGTATATTGGGCATGGGCATGAAAGCACAAGCATGCGGTCTTGGGGATCTCAAAATTGATCCTAGGCATGTCAAATTGAATCTCGGGCATGGGCATGAAAGCAAAATCCTACGGTCTTAGGCATCTAAAAATTAATCCTTGGCATCTCAAATTAATCTTGGGCATGGGCATGAAATCACAAGCCTACGGCCTTGGGAATCTCAAAATTGATCCAAGACATGTCAAATTTAAACTTAGGCATGTCAAATTGAATCTTGGGCATGGGCATGAAAGCACAAGCCTACGGTCTTGGGCATCTCAAAATTGATCATAGACATGTCAAATTTAAACTTGGGCATGTCAAATTGAATCTTGGGCATGGGCATGCAAGCACAAGCCTACGGTCTTGGGTATCTCAAAATTGATCCTAGACATGTCAAATTTAAACTTGGGCATGTCAAATTGAATCTTGGGAATGGGCATGAAAGCACAAGCCTACGGTCTTGGCATCTCAAAATTGATCCTAGGCATGTATAATTGAATCTTGGGCATGGGCATGAAAGCAAAAGCATACGGTCTTAGGCATCTAAAAATTTATCCTAGGCATCTCAAATTGAATGTTGGGCATGGGTATAAAAGCACAAGCATACGGTCCTGGGAATCTCAAAATTGATCCTAGACATGTCAAATTTAAACTTGGGCATGTCAAATAGAATCTTGGGAATGGGCATGAAAGCACAAGCCTACGATCTTGGGCATCTCAAAATTCATCCTAGACATGTCAAATTTAAAAATGGGCATGTCAAATTGAATCTTGGGCATGGGCATGAAAGCACAAGCCTACGGTCTTGGGCATCAAAAAACTGATCCTAGGCATGTCAAATTGAATCTTGGGCATGGGCATGAAAGCACAAGCCTACGGTCTTGGCATCTCAAAATTGATCCTAGACATATCAAATTTAAACTTTGGCATGTCAAATTGAATCTTGGGCATGGGCATGAAAGCACAAGCCTATGGTCTTGGGCATCTCAAAATTGATCATAGGCATGTCAAATTGAATCTTGGTCATGGGCATGAAAGCACAAGTAAATTGAATCTTGGTCTTGGGCATCTCGGTCTTGGGCATCTCGAAATTGATCCTAGACATGTCAAATTTAAACTTGGGCATGTTAAATAGAATCTTGGGCATGGGAATGAAACCACAAGCCTACAGTCTTGGGCATCTCAAAATGGATCCTAGACATGTCAAATTTAAACTTGGGCATGTCAAATTGAATCTTGGGCATGGGCATGAAAGCACAAGCCTACAGTGTTGGCATCTCAAAATTGATCCTAGACATATCAAATTTAAACTTGGGCATGTCAAATTGAATCTTGGGCATGGGCATGAAAGTAGATTCCTATGGTCTTGGGCATCTCAAAATTGATCATAGGCATGTCAAATTGAATCTTGGTCATGGGCATGAAAGCACAAGCCTACGGTCTTGGGCATCTCAAAATTGATCGTAGACATGTCAAATTTAAACTTGGGCATGTTAAATTGAATCTTGGGCATGGGAATGAAACCACAAGCCTACAGTCTTGGGCATCTCAAAAGTGATCCTAGACATGTCAAATTTAAACTTGGTTTTTTTTTTTGCTAGGTCAAAAAGGTTTATTAAGCAAAAAACGTAATTACAAGAATTACAAAATGGAAGCCTCAAGGCCTCCCCACCCCCATAAACCAAAGGGGAGAAAAAATAACATCTAAATAGCTCTTGGGCAAGAAGCTCCTAAGCACAAAAAACTAACAAAATAAAGAAAAAAGAAAATCAAGTGCTTCCACTCAAATTTAAACTTGGGCATGTCAAATTTAAACTTGGGCATGGGCATGAAAGCAAAAGCCTACGGTCTTGGGCATCTCAAAATTGATCCTAGGCATGTCAAATTGTATCTCGGGCATGGGCATGAAAGCAAAAGCCTACGGTCTTGGGAATCTAAAAATTAATCATGGGCATCTCAAATTGAATCTTGGGCATGGGCATGAAAGCACAAGCCTACGGTCTTGGGAATCTCAAAATTGATCCTAGACATGTCAAATTTAAACTTAGGCATGTCAAATTGAATCTTGGGCATGGGCATGAAAGCACAAGCCTACGGTCTTGGGCATCTCAAAATTGATCCTAGACATGTCAAATTTAAACTTGGGCATGTTAAATTGAATCTTGGGCATGGGCATAAAATCACAAGCCTACGGTCTTGGGCATCTCAAAATTGATCCTAGACATGTCAAATTTAAACTTGGGCATGTCAAATTGAATCTTGGGCATGAGAATGAAAGAACAAGCCTACCGTCATGGGCATCTTAAAATTGATCCTAGACATGACAAATTTAAACTTGGGCATGTCAAATTGAATCTTGGGCATGGGCAAGAAAGCACAAGCCTGCTGTCTTGGGTATCTCAAAATTGATCCTAGACATGTCAAATTTAAACTTGGGCATGTCAAATTGAATCTTGGGCATGGGCATGAAAGCATAAGCCTACTGTCTTTGGCATCTCAAAATTTATCCTAGGCATGTCAAATTGAATCTTGCGCATGGGCATGAAACATAAATCCTACAGGCTTGGGCATCTAAAAATTGATCCTAGGCATCTCAAATTGAATCTTGGGCATGGGCATGAAAGCACAAGCCTATGGTCTTGGGAATCTCAAAATTGATCCTGGGCATAGACATGTCAAACTTAAACTTGGGCATGTCAAATTGACTCTTGGGAATGGGCATGAAAGCACAAGCCTACGGTCTTGGGCATCTCAAAATTGATCCTAGACATGTCAAATTTAAACTTGGGCATCTCAAATTGAATCTTGGGCATGGGCATGAAAGCACAAGCCTGCGGTCTTGGGTATCTAAAAATTGATCTTAGACATGTCAAGTTTAAACTTGGGCATGTCAAATTGAATCTTGGGCATGGGCATGAAAGCATAAGCCTACGGACTTGGGCATCTCAAAATTGATCCTAGGCATGTCAAATTGAATCTTGGGCATGGGCATGAAACATAAATCCTATGGTCTTGGGCATCTAAAAATTGATCCTAGGCATCTCAAATTGAATCTTGGGCATGGGCATGAAAGCACAAGCCTATGGTCTTGGGAATCTCAAAATTGATCCTAGACATGTCAAACTTAAAATTGGGCATGTAAAATAGACTCTTGGGAATGGGAGAAAGCACAAGTCTACGGTCTTGGGCATCTCAAAATTGATCCTAGACATGTCAAATTTAAACTTGGGCATGTCAAATTGAATCTTGGGCATGCGCATGAAAGCACAGACCTACTGTCTTTGGCATCTCAAAATTGATCCTAGACATGTCAAATTTAAACTTGGGCATGTCAAATTGAATCTTGGGCATGGGCATGAAAGCATAAGCCTACGGTCTTGGGCATCTCAAAATTGATCCTATGCATGTCAAATTGAATCTTGGGCATGGGCATGAAAGCAAAATCCTACGGTCTTGGGCATCTAAAAATTGATCCTAGGCATATCAAATTGAATCTTGGGCATGGGCATGAAAGCACAAGCCTACGGTCTTGGAAATCTCAAAATTGATCCTAGACATGTCAAATTTAAACTTGGGGATGTCAAATAGAATCTCGGGAATGGGCATGAAAGCACAAGCCTACGGTCTTGGGCATCTCAAAATTGATTCTAGACATGTAAAATTTAAACTTGGGCATGTCAAATTGAATCTGGGCATGGACATGAAAGCACAATCATACGGTCTTGGGTATCTCAAAATTGATCCTAGCCATGTCAAATTTAAACTTGGGCATGTCAAATTGAATCTTGGGCATGGGCATGAAAGCACAAGCCTACGGTCTTGGGCATCTCAAAATTGATCCTAGACATGTCAAATTTAAACTTGGGCATGTCAAATTGAATCTTGGGCATGGGCATGAAAGAACAAGCCTACCGTCATGGGCATCTTAAAATTGATCCTAGACATGTCAAATTTAAACTTGGGCATGTCAAATTGAATCTTGGGCATGGGCATGAAAGCACAAGCCTGCTGTCTTGGGTATCTCAAAATTGATCCTAGACATGTCAAGTTTAAACTTGGGCATGTCAAATTGAATATTGGGCATGGGCATGAAAGCATAAGCCTACGGTCTTTGGCATCTCAAAATTGATCCTAGGCATGTCAAATTGAATCTTGGGCATGGGCATGAAACATAAATCCTACGGGCTTGGGCATCTAAAAATTGATCCTAGGCATCTCAAATTGAATCTTGGGCATGGGCATGAAAGCACAAGCCTATGGTCTTGGGAATCTCAAAATTGATCCTAGACATGTCAAACTTAAACTTGGGCATGTCAAATAGACTCTTGGGAATGGGCATGAAAGCACAAGTCTACGGTCTTGGGCATCTCAAAATTGATCCTAGACATGTCAAATTTAAACTTGGGCATGTCAAATTGAATCTTGGGCATGGGCATGAAAGCACAAGCCTACGGTCTTGGGTATCTAAAAATTGATCTTAGACATGTCAAGTTTAAACTTGGGCATGTCAAATTGAATCTTGGGCATGGGCATGAAAGCATAAGCCTACGGACTTGGGCATCTAAAAATTGATCCTAGGCATCTCAAATTGAATCTTGGGCATGGGCATGAAAGCACAAGCCTATGGTCTTGGGAATCTCAAAATTGATCCTAGACATGTCAAATTTAAAATTGGGCATGTAAAATTGAACTCTTGGGAATGGGATGAAAGCACAAGTCTACGGTCTTGGGCATCTCAAAATTGATCCTAGACATGTCAAATTTAAACTTGGGCATGTCAAATTGAATCTTGGGCCTGCGCATGAAAGCACAGACCTACTGTCTTTGGCATCTCAAAATTGATCCTAGACATGTCAAATTTAAACTTGGGCATGTCAAATTGAATCTTGGGCATGGGCATGAAAGCACAAGCCTATGGTCTTGGGTATGTCAAAATTGTTCCTAGACATGTCAAATTTAAACTTGGGCATGTCAAATTGAATCTTGGGCATGGGCATGAAAGCACAAGCCTACGGTCTTGGGCATCTCAAAATTGATCATAGGCATGTCAAATTGAATCTTGGGCATGGGCATGAAAGACAAAGCCTACGGTCTTGGGCATCTAAAAATTGATCCTAGGCATCTCAAATTGAATCTTGGGCATGGGCATGAAAGCACAAGCCTACGGTCTTGGAAATCTCAAAATTGATCCTAGACATGTCAAATTTAAACTTGGGCATGTCAAATTGAATCTTGGGCATGGGCATGGGGATGAAAGCACAAGCCTACGGTCTTGGGCATCTCAAAAAATTGATCCTAGACATGTCAAATTTAAACTTGGGCATGTCAAATTGAATCTTGGGCATGGGCATGAAAGCACAATCATACGGTCTTGGGCATCTCAAAATTGATCCTAGACATGTCAAATTTAAACTTGGGCATGTCAAATTGAATCTTGGGCATGGGCATGAAAGCACAAGCCTACGGTCTTGGGTATCTCAAAATTGATCCTAGACATGAAATTTAAACTTCAAATTTAAATCTTGGGCATCTCAAAATTGATCCTAGGCATGTCAAATTGAATCTTGGGCATGGGCATGAAAGCAAAAGCCTTTGGTCTTGGGAATCTAAAAATTGATCCTAGGCATCTCAAATTGAATCTTGGGCATGGGCATGAAAGCACAAGCCTACGGTCTTGGAATCTCAAAATTGATCCTAGACATGTCAAATTTAAACTTGGGCATGTCAAATAGAATCTTGGGAATGGGCATGAAAGCACAAGCCTACGGTCTTGGGCATCTCAAAATTGATTCTAGACATGTCAAATTTAAACTTGGGCATGTCAAATTGAATCTTGGGCATGGGCATGAAAGCACAATCATACGGTCTTGGGTATCTCAAAATTGATCCTAGATTCAATTTGACACTTGGGCATGTCAAATTGAATCTTGGGCATGGGCATGAAAGCACAAGCCTACGGTCTTGGGCATCTCAAAATTGATCCTAGACATTTCAAATTTAAACTTAGGCATCTCAAATTGAATCTTGGGCATGGGCATGAAAGCAAAAGCCTATGGTCTTGGGAATCTAAAAATTGATCCTAGGCATCTCAAATTGAATCTTGGGCATGGGCATGAAAGCACAAGCCTACGGTCTTGGGCATCTCAAAATTGATCCTAGACATGTCAAATTTAAACTTGGGCATGTCAAATTGAATCTTGGGCATGGGCATGAAAGCACAAGCCTACGGTCTTGGGCATCTCAAAATTGATCCTAGACATGTCAAATTTAAACTTGGGCATGTCAAAATGGAATCTCGGAAATGGGCATGAAAGCACAAGCCTATGGTCTTGGGCATCTTAAAATTGATCCTAGATATGTCAAATTTAAACTTGGGCATGTCAAATTGAATCTTGGGCATGGGCATGAAAGCACAATCATACGGTCTTGGGCATCTAAAAATTGATCCTAGGCATCTCAAATTGAATCTTGGGCATGGGCATGAAATCACAAGCCTACGGTCTTGGGCATCTCAAAATTGATCCTAGAAATGTCAAATTAAATCTCGGGCATGGGCATGAAAGCAAAAGCCTACGGTCTTGGGAATCTAAATATTGATCCTAGGAATCTCAAATTAAATCTTGGGCATGGGCATGAAAGCACAAGCCTACAGTCTTGGGCATCTCAAAATTGATCCTAGACATGTCAAATTTAAACTTGGGCATGTCAAATTGAATCTTGGGCATGGGCATGAAAGAACAAACCTACAATCTTGGGCATCTCAAATTGATCTTAGGGCATGGGCATGAAAGCACAAGCCTACGGCTTGGGCATCTCAAAATTGATCCTAGACATGTCAAATTGAATCTCGGGCATGGCCATGAAAGCAATAGCCTACGGTCTTGGGAATCTAAAAATTGATCCTAGGCATCTCAAATTGAATCTTGGGCATGGGCATGAAAGCACAAGCCTACGGTCTTGAGCATCTCAAAATTTATCCTAGACATGTCAAATTTAAACTTGGGCATGTCAAATTAAATCTTGGGCATGGGCATGAAAGCACAAACCTACGGTCTTGGGCATCTCAAAATTGATCCTATACATGTCAAATTGAATCTCGGGCATGGGCATGAAAGCAAAATCCTATGGTCTTGGGAATCTAAAAATTGATCCTAGGCATCTCAAATTGAATCTTGGGCATGGGCATGAAAGAACAAGCCTACGGTCTTGGGCATCTCAAAATTGATGCTAGACATGTCAAATTTAAACTTGGGCATGTTAAATTAAATCTTGGGCATGGGCATGAAAGCACAAGCCTACGGTCTTGGGCATCTCAAAATTGATCTTAGACATGTTAAATTTAAACTTGGGCATGTCAAATTAAATCTTGGGCATGGGCATGAAAGCACAAGCCTACGGTCTTGGGCATCTCAAAATTGGTCCCAAATTGAATCTCGGGCATGGGCATGAAAGCAAAAGCCTACGGTCTTGGGAATCTAAAAATTGATCCTAGGCATCTCAAATTGAATCTTGGGCATGGGCATGAAAGCACAAGCCTACGGTCTTGGGCATCTCAAAATTGATCCTTGACATGTCAAATTTAAATTTGGGCATGTCAAATTAAATCTTGGGCATGGGCATGAAAGCACAAGCCTACGGTCTTGGGCATCTCAAAATTGGTCCCAAAATTGAATCTCGGGCATGGGCATGAAGGCAAAAGCCTACAGTCTTGGGAATCTAAAAATTGATCCTAGGCATCTCAAATTGTATCTTGGGCATGGGCATGAAAGCACAAGCCTACGGTCATGAGCATCTCAAAATTTATCCTAGACATGTCAAATTTAAACTTGGGCATGTCAAATTGAATCTTGGGCATGGGCATGGGCATGAAAGCA
This sequence comes from Papaver armeniacum, assembly GCA_023531295.1. Lineage (NCBI taxonomy): Eukaryota > Viridiplantae > Streptophyta > Magnoliopsida > Ranunculales > Papaveraceae > Papaver > Papaver armeniacum. The sequence goes on along the minus strand of JAJJWW010005809.1, from coordinate 96,026 downwards.
CAAGCCTACGGTCTTGGGCATCTCAAAATTGAATCTCGGTCATGGGCATGAAAGCAAAAGCCTACGATCTTGGGAATATAAAAATTGATCCTAGGCATCTAAAATTGAATCTTGGGCATTGGCATGAAAGCACAAGCCTGAGGTCATGAGCATCTCAAAATTAATCCTAGACATGTCAAATTTAAACTTGGGCATGTCAAATTAAATCTTGGGCATGGGCATGAAAGCACAAGCCTGCGGTCTTGGGCATCTCAAAATTGATCCTAGACATGTCAAATTGAATCTCGGTCATGGGCATGAAAGCAAAAGCCTACGGTCTTGGGACTCTAAAAATTGATCCTATGCATCTCAAATTGAATCTTGGGCATGGGCATGAAAGCACAAGCCTACGGTTTTGGGCATCTCAAAATTGATCCTAGACATGTCAAATTTAAACTTGGGCATGTCAAATTGAATCTTGGGCATGGGCATGAAAGCACAAGCCTACGGTCTTGGGCATCTCAAAATTGATCCTAGACATGTCAAATTTAAACTAGGGCATGTCAAATTGAATCTTGGGCATGGGCATGAAAGCACAAGCCTACGGTCTTGGAATTTTCAAGATTGATCCTAGATATGTCAAATTGAATCTCGGGCATGGGCATGAAAGCCAAAGCCTATGGTCTTGTTTTTTTTGATAAGTCAAAAATTTGTATCAATAGATAACAAATTTACAAGAGATAGTTTACAAGAAAAGAGGTCACAGCAACCCCAAAAATTTGTAGACTATTAAAACGAAAATAAGCAACATTTGGGTATTCAACTGAATTTAGAAAAGGTGGTCTTCCATTATAATGCATCCCCACTTCATTAGCTAGTAAACATCCACTCTTAGCCATTTTATCTGCTGAAAAATTCGCCTCCCTAAAAGTATGAATGAATCTAATAGACATATAATGCCTACTAGTCACCCTCCATCTAGTTTTTGCAAACCAAGGAGTCGAATTGTTTTTGAAAGCTTCAATCACGCCATAGGATCAGATCTAACACAAATTCTATCAAAACCCCATTGCATAGCCCACTCCAATCCAACTAGAATGCCATATAACTCTGCCAAGTAGTTCGTCGTAACTCCCAGACCAATACTCATAGCACCAAGAACTGAGCATTGCGCATCCCTAGCCACCACCCCAGCACCTGCCACGCCTGGATTGCCTCTCGCAGCACCATCACAACAAATTTGAAGCTCATTATCCTCAGGCGGATGCCAAGAACACTCCACCGGCTGCTGTCTATGCACACTCCTGTGTTGAACACGGAAATAGTTCAAAAGTACCACATCCTCAGCGCAGTTCTTCATATTTCCCTTGAGCCGCCGAATTGAATAGTCTTAAATCAACTTCAAAACTCGTTTGTAAAACACGCTCCAGCTAGGCTTTTTTTGCTCAAAAACACCCTTGTTCTGCAACTGCCACAGCTCCGATCTTAGCACCAGATTGGCAACAAGCCAAAGGTCACGCACAATAGGACTCCTCCCTTTGGCTGCTTTATAAGAGACAGCAAGGTTAGCATTAGGCTGCAAGTTAAAAATATCGGAAAGCCAATTCCATGCTCTTGCTGCAAAGCTGCACTCATACATCACATGTACTAGCGTTTCCTCATCAGTTCCGCAGAGGCAGCACTTATTGGCAAGCTGGATTTTAAATCTGCTCTTGAGTAAATCATAAGTGGCACAAACACCACGGATGAATTTCCAATTTTGAGCTGCAAGAACTGGATGGATCTCTTTTCTCCAAAGAAGCGCAGCACCATCCAGATTGGGATATCTATGACGAATAAGAGAAGTGGCAGAACTGACACTGAAATCCCCAGAGAACTCCGGCATCCAGACTCTGTTATCTTCCCCTCGAGTTGGCGTTGGTAGCTTATGCATCTCCAGGCTAGCAGCAAGCATGCATTGCAAATGCACATCCGGGATATCCCACTGACCATCATTCAACAAATCACTAACACGCACATTGTAGTCAAGCGTGTAATCATTAAGAGCTTCTGCAATACTAAAATCAGCATACCAAATGTCATAATAAAGAGAAGTATCCCTACCATCTCCTACCAAGACCTTAGTATTATTCTCCACCAGATTGTACACACTACGCACTCTAGGCAAAATAGAAGATTTAACACCCGTAGTCTTAATGAGCCCATTACGACCAAAAATCTTAGCCTTAAGGTAAAGAGCCCATTTCTTTTTTAGAATTACGAATCTTCCACCAAACTTTCATAATAAGAGCCTTGTTCATAGTAGCCATACGAGTTAATCCGAGACCCCCCTCCTCATAAGCGCAATAGATCTTATCATAAGCCACCACCACAGTGCGACTGACATTCGAATTACCAGACCAAATGAAATTCCGAATTGCCCTCACATTGAAGAATGAATTTACGAGGCCACTTATAAATTGCCATATTATGAATGGAATAACTAGAAATTACGGATTTAACAAGAACAATGCGATCATGAAAAGATAATAATCTCCCTCTCCAACCAGCAAGCTGATTTTTAATCTTCTCAACAACATTGCAAATATGGCGATAACGAACTGTACCTGGCATAATTTGAACACCCCAATAACGATCTGGAAACGTAGCTACACTCATTCCCAAGTAATTTGCAAGATATGTACACCAACTTGAAGAACCACCACCATAATAAATCTTACTCTTTTGACGACAAACAATCTGCCCAAAAGCTCGCTGGTATTTACCCAATAAATCCACAAGATTATGTAGACTTTTTGAATTACCTTTACAAAAAATCATAATTTCATCAGCAAATAAAAGATGAGTAGGAGAAACACCACCTCTTGTAACCATAGGAGTCATCTTTTTATCACGAAAAAGTTTCGTAATATCTGCTAAGAACGTCTTCAATCAAGACGAAAATCAAGGGAGAAAGGGGATCTCCTTGACGCAAACCTCTATTAATTTTGAAGTAACCCTCCGGACTGCCATTCAAAAGAATAGAGATTCTAGCAGATTGCAAGATATTAAGAATCCAGGCACACCATTTTTCCGAAAAACCATATTTTCGAAAAACTTCTAGCACAAAAGACCAACTTACCGTGTCAAAAGCTTGAGAAATATCTAGCTTGAGACCAATGTTGCCATCTTTGCGCTTAAAGTGAAGCTCATTAACCATCTCCGATGCCAAACTAATATTTTCATGAATATTCCTCCCTTTCATAAAAGCAACCTGTTCCTCAGACACAAGTTTTTCTAAAACACTACCAAGTCTAGTAGCTAGAATCTTAGTAAAAATTTTGAATAAAAAATTACTAAGACCTATTGGTCTGAAATTGCGAAGAGTATTAGCACCCCTTACCTTAGCAAGCAAAATGATTAAAGAAGAATTAACACCATTTGGAATATTTCCGGAATTCCAACAGTGAATAATGGCGTTGATTAAATCTTCTTGGATAATATCCCAGCAATGACGATAAAAACAACTAGAGAAACCATCCGGCCCTGGCGCACTGTCAGCACCCAAATCAAAAACAACTTGCTAAATTTCCTCCGGAGAAGGAATCATGTCCATAGCATGACTCTCCTCAACAGAAATTGAATCATGCTCGAAATCAAATAAGTCATTGTCAATATCCAGCTCCTGCCCATTAAACTTCTCTTCATAGTAATGTACAACATGCTCACGCAACTGCTCATAATCAGAAATACAAGTACCAGCTGCATCAACCAGCTCCGAAATGGTATTAGAGCTTCTTCTAATGCGGATACTATTGTGAAAAAAACTGGAGTTGCTTGACCCCTCCAACAGCCAATTATTGCGAGATTTTTGCTTGAGCATTGTCATCTGCTGCAAACGAGTTTCGCTTAAGGTAGCCATAGCGTCTTTCATTGCATTAAGATTAGCAATGTTACTTGGATCTTCATCCGAAATAAGAGCTGCAGTCTCGAAACGAAGTTGGTCTTGCTTCAAACGAGAATGAATATTACCAAAGATTCTTAGATTCCACTCCTTCATTGCAACCTTCAACCGCTTCAATTTGTAGGGATAAATAAAGTCAGGAAACCCATAAGCTGGCGCATTCCAACTCTCACTAACCATACGAAGAAAATCACCATGTAAGAACCACATTTTTTGAACCCTGAAAGGAGCTCGACGAGGCCTAGGCACCTTAAAAGAATAACCAAGAATAGTAGAATGGTCGGAAACTTCCCTTGGAAGAGCTTTACACCGCCAATTCTAAAACTTTGCTAGCCAAGCCGCATTAATGATTGCACGATCCAACTTGCTGATGATACGACTATTACCAGATTGCCTATTGGACCAAGTGAACTTGCCCAAAGAATCAGCTTCAAAAAGATTGTTATCATCCATCCAATCACTAAATTCATCAATGACTGAAGATCTTGTTTCTAACCCACCTTTCTTTTCGTCCAAGCGAAAAATAGAATAAAAATCTCCTATGACCAACCAAGGAGTAATTGAATCTTGCATATTCAGTTGCTGCCAAAGCCTTCGCCTAGTAGTTTGAACATAACTAGCATGGACAAAAGAAATATGAACACCATCCACCGCAATTGTAATAGCCTGTTTACTTGAATTTACAACAGAAATATCCATCCCATTCATGTAACAAATCCATAGATTCGCAATACTAGAATTGGAAGAGTTATTAATAACAACTGAGGAATATCCTTCCGTAATTAGTCTTCTACCAAAATTTACTAAGCAAGCAACTTTCGGTTCCGCAAGACAAAAAATTTCTAGATTGAAATCCCTAATTAAATCCTTTAACTTAGACAAAAAAAAATGGTCTTGGGAATCTAAAAATTGATCCTAGGAATCTCAAATTGAATCTTGGGCATGGGCATGAAAGCACAAGCCTACGGTCTTGGGCATCTCAAAATTGACCCTAGACATGTCAAATTTAAACTTGGGCATGTCAAATTGAATCTTGGGCATGGGCATGAAAGAACAAACCTACAGTCTTGGGCATCTCAAATTGATCCTAGGGCATGGGCATTTCAAAATTGATCCTAGACATGTCAAATTGAATCTCGGGCATGGGCATGAAAACAATAGCCTACGGTCTTGGGAATTTAAAAATTGATCCTAGGCATCTCAAATTGAATCTTGGGCATGGGCATGAAAGCACAAGCCTACGGTCTTAGGCATCTCAAAATTGATCCTAGACATGTCAAATTTAAACTTGGGCATGTCAAATTGAATCTTGGGCATGGGCATGAAAGCACAAGCCTAAGGTCTTGTGCATCACAAAATTGATCGTAGACATGTCAAATTGAATCTCGGTCATGGGCATGAAAGCAAAATCCTACGGTCTTGGGAATCTAAAAATTGATCCTAGGCATCTCAAATTGAATCTTGGGCATGGGAATGAAAGCACAAGCCTACGGTCATGAGCTTCTCAAAATTGATCCTAGACATGTCAAATTTAAACTTGGGCATGTCAAATTAAATCTTGGGCATGGGCATGAAAGCACAAGCCTACGGTCTTGGGCATCTCAAAATTGATCATATACATGTCAAATTGAATCTCGGGCATGGGAAGGAAAGCAAAAGCCTACGGTCTTGGGAATCTAAAAATTAATCATGGGCATCTCAAATTGAATCTTGGGCATGGGCATGTTAGCACAATCCTACGGTCTTGGGCATCTCAAAATTGATGCTAGACATGTCAAATTTAAATTTGGGCATGTCAAATTAAATCTTGGGCATGGGCATGAAAGCACAAGCCTACGATCTTGGGCATTTCAAAATTGACCATAGACATGTCAAATTGAATCTCGGGCATGGGCATGAAAGAAAAAGCCTACGGTTTTGGGAATCTAACATTGATCCTAGGCATCTCAAATTGAATCTTGGGCATGGGCATGAAAGCACAAGCCTACGGTCTTGGGCATCTCAAAATTGATCCTAGACATGTCAAATTTAAACTTGGGCATGTCAAATTGAATCTTGGTCATGGGCATGAAAGCACAAGCCTAAGGTCTTAGGCATCTCAAAATTGATCCTAGATATGTCAAATTGAATCTCGGGCATGGGCATGAAAGCAAAAGCCTACGGTCTTGGGAATCTGAAAATTGATCTTAGGCATCTCAAATTGAATCTTGGGCATGGGCATGAAAGCACAAGCCTACGGTCTTTGGCATCTGAAAATTGATCCTAGACATGTCAAATTTATACTTGGGCATGTCAAATTGAATCTTAGGCATGGGCATAAAAGCACAAGCCTACGGTCTTGGGCATCTCAAAATTGATCCTAGACATGTCAAATTTAAACTTGGGCATGTCAAATTGAATCTTGGGCATGGGCATGAAAGCACAAGCCTACGGTCTTGGGCATCTCAAAATTGATCCTAGACATGTCAAATTTAAACTTGGGCATGTCAAATTAAATCTTGGACATGGGCATGAAATCACAAGCCTACGGTCGTGGGCATCTCAAAATTGATCCTAGACATGTCAAATTGAATCTCGGGCATGTGCATGAAAGCAAAAGCCTACGGTCTTGGGAATCTAAAAATTGATCCTAGGCATCTCAAATTGAATCTTGGGCATCTCAAAATTGATCCTAGACATGTCAAATTTAAACTTGGGCATGTCAAATTAAATCTTGGGAATGGGCATGAAAGCACAAGCCTACGGTCTTGGCATCTCAAAATTGATCATAGATATGTAAAATTGAATCTTGGGCATGTCAAATTGGATCTTGGACATGGGCATGAAATCACAAGCCTACGGTCTTGGGCATCTCAAAATTGATCCTAGACTTGTCAAATTGAATCTCGGTCATGGGCATGAAAGCAAAAGCCTACGGTCTTGCGAATGTAGGATTCAAATATCGCACAACATATTTTCTTAGCGTGCGAGATTCAATTATTTCCTTAACTTGCGAGAATGTAGCAGAGCTTGCGAGAATGATTGAGAGAGAGCCTGCGAAATTATAAAGTGAGCCTGAGAGAACGTAGCAGGGGATCCGAAAATGAAGGGGAATAAGAGTTGGACACCACTATGTATGAGCTGTCATCCACTATGTAAACACCTATATAAAGTGGAGAGCAAGAGAGAGAAAAGGATATACACATTTTTAGAGAGGACACATTTAGTAAGAGAGAAATATTTTACAGAGAGATATTTTTCGAGAGAGAATGTATTTTTCTTTAGGATCTTCTTCCCCAAAAACTAGATCTAGAAAGCTCCAAATACTCATTAATGGAGATTCTAAATGTAATATTTATGTAATTCCAAAAATCATAGTGAAGAACCATGGATGTAGATCACATTGATCGAACCATGTAAAAATTCTTGTGTGACTATTTAAATTTCTAGCACTTATATTTTGAGATGTCGATGATTAATGTGTTAGATTTAGAAATTAGTATCAAGATATGATAAGGGGTGTGTTGTGGGATTTCCTGCAACTACATTTTGGCGCTAGAAACAGGGAACAACTCTTGTTGGTTCGAAAGAAAGTCAAAGAAATTAGCAATCGGTGGTGTTAGATTTAATTGGATTTATGAATTTTAAGGATAAAAATGGAAGTTTAATGGAGAAATCGTGTCCTCAAGTAGCAAATATCATCGAATACAAAGATGAAGATGCAAAACTACATCAACGAATACGAAGAAAGTGCAACCAAAATGAAAATCAGCAGAATCTACATCAGCTATGAATCTCAAAAGGACAAATCTTTTACCAATTTTCCTTGTTTTATGCTTAATTGTTCGGATCTGGAATTTAGGGAAAAATAAATAAAATCATCTAGAAAAACTCAATGAAACTTTTGGTAAGACTAAACTTTACAGCGTAAAGAGAATGATTAGGAACAACGAAGAAAAGAGTAGCGAGAGGGATAAAGAATTTTCCCTAAAGGAAGAGCAATCAACGGGGGATTAAAGTTCTTCTAACAGGAACAATTGATGGCCAGGCGAAATAAGGATTGAATCATCAAATTAGACAAAGTTTTTGCGAAGAGGAATACGGTAACAAAGACCAGAGAATGCAGTTCACAAAGAAGCACTAGCCGCGAGGAATGATGAGTAGTGTTGTTTATTATACGTAGTATCAAGGACGAAGAAAGAAAAATAGCTCTTGAGTCATAAAGCTCCAAAAGAAGCGAGAATAAGAACTGTAGAATAAAGAAGAAAAGGGACGAAGAGTAGCCTTTTGCAACTGTTGCGTCATGGGAAGAGAATGATAGATATTAGAAAAGAAAACTCGTAAACTTAATATTGCACAACTTCAAGTTGGTAACAACAAAGTCTCAGCGAAGTTGCCGCAGCGGGTGAGTGAAAAGGATTGCTCCTTCAGTTATTCCAGCGAAGTTTAGTTAACTTTAACAACAGCATCAGCGAAGTTCACCTTATCAACCAACCATTCCATCGAAGACAAATGAAGACAAATGAAAGAAAAGATAGAGAAGGAAGCAAAGGAGAGGATTCTATATAAAGTTCACGAAAGAAGAATAAATGAACTTTGATATCTTTGGAGAGAAACAACTTCTTGAAAGAGGAAATTCAAGTGTAATGAAGCAAAAGTTTCCTTCGCATGAATAGCCAAGGAAAAACAACAGAAGAACAATGTGAAGTCCAATCTCGCTCAGACAAATAAGAAAACTTGCGAATTAATCACCTAGTCAAGCAGCAGACGAAGCTCACCATCAGCTCAGTTGTCAGTTCGCAGAATTCAGTACCTGCGAAGTTAATGATCCCTGCGAAGTTAAACCAACACGCCATAGAGAAAAGTACAAAGAATGAATTCGAATCCCGAGTTATCTATAACAAGGGAGGAAAGAAATCTGTTTCATGGGAGTAATCCTAAAATGACCTACAAATTATAAGCAGCAAAGAAAAGGATGAGTTAAGAGGCAACTAGCATTGCCAGCAGCGAAGAAAAGGACGCACACAAAGTATAAGCAGCTAAGTAATTTAGCAAAAACTGGGCAACTTGGTACCTACACAACTGCATCACCAGCAAATCAATAAGAGAAATACAGTATGATTCGCAGCCAGATCCAATAACATTTTTTTTTGTTAAGTCCATGAAGATATGCCAAAAAATTTGATGATCGGATGTAGTGTAGGAACTTTTCTTGGCGCTTATTAACACTCTATATAGCTTAAAACTGACCAGAGGTGGGTGGAGCGGTCTGGAAATCATCTTTGATTTTTAAAGAGGGTTGCTGATAGCCCATGTAGGACTATAGAAGACATCCAACCCACCTCTGATCGGCTTCATCCTTGTTCTCTTCGGTGACAACGTTTTTGGCTTCGCCCAGGTTTGAAAAGAGGGTTGCCAGATCCAATAACAAGTGAAGAAGACAATGAATTACAGGAGCTTTAAAGGCAGAAATGAAAGTAACATGAATTTTTTGCATCTTCAAACAAGCCACAAACGATGGGAAGAGATTCTGGTTTTGCAGGCAAAGAAATAAATGATGAGGAGTTCAAAGGCTATGCAATAAACTGCAAACTAATAAGGAGTTCAACCATGACTAAAGATGAAGAAGAATTCCCGTGAAGAAATTAATAGGAGGAGAAGACCAAGATAAACATTATTGAAAGAACGGTTAAAAAAGGAATAAGTAATGTGAACTGTACCTCTCAATCCCAAACAAGAAGCTGGAACAGTTAGCAAGGGGAGTGTTGAGTGAACTAGAGAACTTGCGATCGAATCCAAGCACATGCATACTTTTTCGCAAATTTTCTATAAAACAAGAGAGAGGATCGTAATAAGAGGGTGGACATTGGGCTTGTTTTCGCAAACGTAATCCAAGACACAAATGGTCAGTAGCGAAGAGAGGAAGCTCAGTACCAGGGGTTCGAATCTCCCCATTCATAGATAGAATTTTTACCCTTCGCAGATGATGTTCATTCACTTCAAACAGATGTTAACTTTGCAAAGTCTTTGATTATTTTGCAAGAGAAGGTTAGCACAGTTGGTATGGTGCGGGATTGGTCACTGGCGAAGAGTACAAGTATAAGGTCGCGGGTTCAAATCTTGCCACTCTTCCATTTATTTTTGCGGCATTTATACATTCAAGAGGGATGTGCTGTGAGGCATTATACACTTCAAGAGATACATTTGCACAGAAGAAAACCAGCACAGATGGTCAGAGAAGAAGTGCTGTGAATTAGAGGGCAAGGGTTCAATTCTCCTTACTATCAAATAATTTTTGCTTCGCAGATATTCATTTTACAGAGTTGGTCTTTGATTATTTGGCAAAGAAGAGAGTTGATGATTATCTCACAAAGAATGAAGAAAAGAATGATTATTTCTCAAAGAATGATTGAAAGAATTGACAGAAATGAAAGAATAAATGAAAGAATAAAGAAACGCGAAAATTTCGCAGAGACATAAGAATGGGACGAACCTTTATGGCGTACACCCTAGTTCGCGAATAAAATTTCGCAAGAGGCAAATGTAAGACCTAAAGTGCGTCATATAAGGGGGTATCTCTTGACATGGCTCAGGGAAAAGGTTACACCTCCCCTGGAACCTGAGTCATGGAGATTTGGGGTCAATAAAGCCCATCCAGGAGGGGTACCTTGGATTTCCAACTATATATATAAGGTTATACCCTGGTTGGACGACCGAGGGTCTCTCCTAAGGAGTCAACACATGATCAAGGCGCCGAGGTACACGGTTGAGCCAAGAGTGCCTGGGCATTTGAAGTGTCTCGGCCATTCTTGGCGTATGCTGCACTCGGCCCGAAGAAAACTCCACTTAGGGTGCAGTCTCGTAACCATAAGCCCTATAGGTATAAGGGATAAGAGGCTGCGAAAACAACTGGTTGTTGTTAAGACCGGATGGGAGGAGCTAGTCTTGTATGGTCGATGTACGCCTCCTTGAAGGGGCAACCAGGAAGATGATAAGGGCGGCACCCTCCATTAGGGAGAGCCGATAAGTGTCTTAAGACGCAAATGTCATGAGGCTTTATTTTCGCAAGAAAATTTAGGCTTGTCATATTTGTGCGATGATCCTGAAGAGGAAATAATATAAAACGCGAGGGTAAGACGAGATCAATGGGTCTTTACATGAAAGTGTAAAGACATCCTGCGATTTCGTCGCAAGACGGCAATGTCATGGGGCTTCATATTCGCAAGAATTTCTAGGCCTGTCATATTGTCGCAACAAAAACATCCTGCAGAGGCAACAATACTAAATAAATGATAAGGCAAGACCAATGGGTCTTTACATGAAAGTGTAATGGCGTCCTGCGATTTTGTCGCAATGACAAGAGGTGGCACAGTAAGACCTTTAACTAGGAAGGAAAAATAAGACCACATAAGAAAGTGAGTAAGCAAATAAGCTTGCGAAAATGATTATATGTAAACAAATAAGTTTGCGAATATATACATGGAAATGAGTTTGAGACAGCGAAAATAACAAAGAAGTATTATTCAGAATCTCTCAGAAGTATTATTCAGAATCTCTCAGCAGTACTATTTAGAATCTCTCAGGAGTGTTATTCAGAATCTCTCAGCAGTATTATTTAGAATCTCTCAGGAGTATTATTCAGAATCTCTCAGGGTATTATTCAGAATTTCGCAGAGGTATTCATAATTTCGCAGAATAAGTCAGAATTTCTCAGAATGTGATTATTTTGCAAAATGTGGTTATTTCACACAATATTTCGCAAAATTATAAGCAACTTGAAGAGATTATACTATCGCATGAGCACAAAGCATGAGACAGAGGCAAGATAAGAATAAAGAAACAATTCGCTCATTCAACATTTTCTCAAGGATTCTACCTTCATAGATAAAGAACAGAGGCAACTATGGATTACCAAGAAAACATTCTATGTCCTTTATATTCTCGGCAAGAATCATTTCCAAAATGGACAAGAATTATCACCAAAAATGAAGTAATAATTTCGCATGAATAGAGGCAATACTTATTACTCACATTCAAGGATGGATACTTCATATACTTCTTCAAGGATACTTCGTATTTCATACTTCTTATACTTCTTCAAGGATGCTTCATACTTCGTATACTTCAAGATGATACTTCTAATTACTTTTCAAAGCTTTGGAACTTCGCAAAAGAATAGAGGCAAGTACGTACTTTTCAAGTCCAATATTCTTGCGCTCGTTCCTTCATCAACAAATATCAAAGACTACTACAACAACGGATTTTTTCTTAAAGATCGCTCTTCAAGCAATATTCAAGAAAAAAGAGGCAAGATGTAGGATTCAAATATCGCAAAACATATTTTCTTAGCGTGCGAGATTCAATTATTTCCTTAACTTGCGAGAATGTAGCAGAGCTTGCGAGAATGATTGAGAGAGAGCCTGCGAAATTATAAAGTGAGCCTGAGAGAACGTAGCAGGGGATCCGAAAATGAAGGGGAATATGAGTTGTACACCACTATGTATGAGCTGTCATCCACTATGTAAACACCTATATAAAGAGGAGAGCAGGAGAGAGAAAAGGATATACACATTTTTAGAGAGGACACATTTAGTAAGAGAGAGAAATATTTTACAGAGAGATATTTTTAGAGAGAGAATGTATTTTTCTTTAGGATCTTCTTCCACAAAAACTAGATCTAGAAAGCTCCAAATACTCATTAATGGAGATTCTAAATGTAATATTTATGTAATTCCAAAAATCATAGTGAAGAACCATGGATGTAGATCACATTGATCGAACCATGTAAAAATTCTTGTGTAACTATTTAAATTTCTAGCACTTATATTTTGAGATTTAGATGATTAATGTGTTAGATTTAGCAATGTGATTGATAAAATTAAGAATCAGCTTACTGTTTGGAAGGGAAAATTGCTTTCTTTTCAAGACAGAATTGTGCTCATTAATTCAGTGATTGCTAGCTATTCCATTCACAATATGGCAGTGTATAAATGGCCTAAGAAGTTCATCCAACAAGCTGAGAGAGTGATCCGCAATTTTCTTTGGTCAGGAGATGCTGAAGTTGCAAGGAAGTGTGTGGTTGGTTTTCCTAAGATTTGCTGCCCTTTGAAAGAAGGTGGGCTGGGTATTACCAGCATGGCTGTTACTAACAAGGCGCTCCTTATGAAATTATGGTGGAACATTCGTTCTTCCAACAAAAAATGGGCGAGGTTCTTATGGGCGAAATACACTTCACGCCTTGGTCGCATAAAGCATTATGGTGTGAACTCTTCGATTCTTCCAGGCATTAGATTAGTTCACTCCATTTTGGACAAGAATACCAAAGTTCTTCTAGGGGATGGAAGGAATACATCTCTTTATTTTGATGTGTGGTATGGTAATGAATGTATTGCGGATATGCTAGGTGATTATGATCTGGATGGCACGGTCATGGTTCGTGAAATTATAGCTAATAATTCTTGGCAGTTGCAGGGAGTTCATATTCGGAATCTGATCAGGGCTGGGGTGGACTTAAACAACTTGCCAATGCTTCAAGGAGGGACTGATTGCAGGGTGTGGATGTCGGAGTTGAAAGGTAATTTTACGGTCTCTTCAGCAAAGGAGCTGGTGCGAAAAAAGTATGCAACTTCAGATGTATATGGCCTGTTGTGGAGACGTGCAATTCATCCTAAACTTGCTGCACAGAATTGGAAGATTGTGAGGGAAGCTTGTGCGACTCAAGACAAGTTGAAAAACAGATTCAAAGCCGAAATAGCCAACAGATGCTATCTTTGTAAGCTGGATGAAGAATCGCTAGAACATATTTTGTGGAGCTGTACTTTTGCAACTCAATCTTGGCAGTGGTGCTCAGGTTTGTTCAATTTGCAGCCTCATTATGATTTGGTTACTTCTTATAAATCTGCCAAAGGAAGGAGTAGAATTGTTAAGGATTTATGGCTGCTAACCAACCTTGTAATTCGTTCGGAGCTGTGGAATACAAGAAATATGGCGTGTTTTCAAAATGCAGCTGTTAGTATTCAGTTTTTAAACAAATGGGTTTTTCATTTGATTCATGATTATGCCGTGCGGTTGAAGAGTTTTATGCACAATACTACAGCAGATTTAGAAATTTTGAATTGTTTCCGTGTTCGTCATAGACAAGTAAAAATGGTGCAGCCTGTTGAATGTGTTTGGGAGCCGCCTAACAGAGATGAACTTCTTTTGTGTTGTGATGGAGCTGCCAAGGGGAACCCTGGTGTTGCTGGTGCGGGTGTTGTAGTTCGTGATCATGATTGTAATTTTGTTGGAGCCATGAGCATTGGATTGGGGTCAACAAATAACTTTTTGGCAGAATTATATGGCGTCATTGTTGGTTTAGAATGGGCAATGAAATGGGAAGTCCGTAAAGTTTTGGTGCGATCAGATTCTATTGGTGCAATTTTGGCGTTTGAGAACTCTAATGTACCTTGGTTTGCTAGGCAAAGATGGCGTAAGATTCAAGACAGCTATGATTCGATTCGTTTTTTCCACACTTATCGTGAAGCAAATTTTTCGGCAGATTCCATGGCAAAAAGAGGTTGTCTCCTAAGGAATGGTGAAGGGATGAATTATGATGAGAGACCGTATTTCCTAAAAAATTTAGAATACCCAAATGTCTCTTATTTTAGATTTAAATAGTTTATAAGTTTTTGGGGTCTTTTGACCTCTTTTCTTGTAAACTTTTGTAAATATTTGCTATTCATCAATACAAATTTGAACTTACCAAAAAAAAATATTTAGAAATTAGTATCAAGATATGATAAGGGGTGTGTTGTGGGATTTCCTGCAACTACAGGGAATCTGAAAATTGATCCTAGGCATCTCAAATTGAATCTTGGGCATGGGCATGAAAGCACAAGCCTACGGTCTTCGGCGTCTCAAAATTGATCCCAAATATGTGAAATTTAAACTTGGACATGTCAAATTGAATCGTGGGCATGGGCATGAAAGCACAAGCCTACGGTCTTGGGCATCTAAAAATTGATCATAGGCATGTCAAATTGAATCGTGGGCATGGACATGAAAGTACAAGCCTACGGTCTTGGGCATCTAAAAATTGATCCTACGCATGTCAAATTTAAACTTGGGCATGTCCAATTGAATCTTGGGCATGGGGATGAAAGCACAAGCCTACGGTCTTGGGCATCTCAAAATTGATCCCGTGCATGTCAAATTGAATCTCGGGGAATATAAAAATTGATGGGCATGAAAGCAAAAGCCTACGGTCTTGGGAATCTAAAAATTGATCCTAGGCATCTCAAATTGAATTTTGGGCATGGGCATGAAAACACAAGCCTACGGTCTTGGGCACCTCAAAATTGATCCTAGACATGTCAAATTTAAACATGGGCATGTCAAAAATTGAATCTTGGGCATGGGCATGAAAGCAAAAGCCTACGGTCTATTCTCAAATCTGCTAGAATTTCTATTCTTCTTAATGGGCATCTCAAAATTGATCCAAGACATGTCAAATTTAAACTAGGGCATGTCTAATTGAATCTTGGGCATGGGCATGAAAGCACAAGCCTACGGTCTTGGGCATCTCAAAATTTATCCAAGACATGTCAAATTTAAACTTTGGCATGTCAATTTTGGAAGCAAAATGAATATTGGGCATGGGCATGAAAGTCCTAATCTTCTCGACAAAGTCAAAAGTAGGTTTAAAATTGCTCTTCCATCTCGGTGATCTCAAAATTGATCCTAGGCATGTCAAATTGGCATCGGGATTTGCTGCGATGGGGCTTCTAGGGGAAACCCGGGTGGCAGAGCAGGGATTGTTGCATGGGCATGAAAGCAAAAGCCTACGGTCTTGGGCATCTCAAAATTTATCCTAGACATGTCAAATTTAAACTTGGGCATGTCAATTGAATATTGGGCATGGGCATGAAAGCACAAGCCTACGGTCTTGGGTATCTCAAAATTGATCCTAGGCATGTCAAATTGAATCTCGGGCATGGGCATGAAAGCAAAAGCCTACGGTCTTCGGCATCTAAAAATTGATCCTAGGCATCTCAAATTGAATCTTGGGCATGGGCATGAAAGCACAAACCTACGGTCTTGGGCATCTCAAAATTGATCCTAGACATGTCAAATTTAAACTTGGACATGTCGAATTGATTCTTGGGCATGGGCATGAAAGTACAAGCCTACGGTCATGGGCATCTCAAAATTGATCCTGGACATGTCAAATTGAATCTCGGGAATGGGCATGAAGGCAAAAGCCTACGGTCTTGGGAATATAAAAATAGATCCAAGGCATCTCAAATTGAATCTTGGGCATGGGCATGAAAGCACAAGCCTACGGTCTTGGGCACCTCAAAATTGATCCTAGACATGTCAAATTTAAACATGGGCATGTCAAATTGAATCTTGGGCATGGGCATGAAAGCACAAGCCTACGGTCGGGGGCATCTCAAAATTGATCCAAGACATGTCAAATTTAAACTTGGGCATGTCTAATTGAATCTTGGGCATGGGCATGAAAGCACAAGCCTACGGTCTTGGGCATCTCAAAATTTATCCGAGACATGTCAAATTTAAACTTGGGCATGTCAATTGAATATTGGGCATGAGCATGAAAGCACAAGCCTACGGTCTTGGGTATCTCAAAATTGATCCTAGGCATGTCAAATTGAATCTCCGGCATGGGCATGAAAGAAAAAGCCTACGGTCTTCGGCATCTAAAAATTGATCCTAGGCATCTCAAATTGAATCTTGGGCATGGGCATGAAAGTACAAACCTACGGTCTTGGGCATCTAAAAATTGATCCTAGACATGTCAAATTTAAACTTGGACATGTCAAATTGATTCTTGGGCATGGGCATGAAAGCACAAGCCTACGGTCATGGGCATCTCAAAATTGATCCTGGACATGTCAAATTGAATCTCGGGCATGGGCATGATAGCAAAATCCTACGGTCTTGGGAATCTAAAAATTGATCCTAGGCATCTCAAATTGAATCTTGGGCATGCGCATGAAAGCACAAGCCTACGTGTTGGCATCTCAAAATTGATCCTGGACATGTCAAATTTAAACTTGGGCATGTCAAATTGAATCTTGGGCAAGGGCATGAAAGCACAAGCCTATGGTCTTGGGCATCTCAAAATTGATCCTAGACATGTCAAATTTAAACTAGGGAATGTCAAATTGAATCGTGGGCATGGGCATGAAAGCACAACCCTACGGTCTTGGGCATCTCAAAATTGATCCTAGACATGTCAAATTTAAACTTGGGCATGTCAAATTGGATCTTGGGCATGGGCATGGAATCACAAGCCTACGGTCTTGGGCATCTCAAAATTGATCCTAGACATGTCAAATTGAATCTCGGTAATGGGCATGAAAGCAAAAGCCTACGGTCTTGGGAATCAAAATTGATACTAGGCATCTCAAATTGAATCTTGGACGTGGGCATGAAAGCACAAGCCTACGGTCTTGGGCATCTCAGAATTGATCCCAGATATGTCAAATTTACTTAGGCATGTCAAATTGAATCTTGGTTTTTTTTTTTTTTTTTTTTTTTTTTTTTTGATAAGTCAAAATTTGTATTATAGATAACAAGATTTACAAGAAATAATTTACAAGAAAAGAGGTCACAGCAACCCCAAAAACTTGTAAACTATTTGAAACGAAAATAAGCAACATTTGGATATTCAACTGAATTTAGAAAAGGTGGTCTCCCAGTAAAATGCACTCCCACTTCATTAGCAAGTAAACAACCACGCTTAGCCATTTTATCTGCCGAAAAATTCGCCTCTCTAAAAGTGTGGATGAACCTTATAGACGTATAGTGTCTACAAATCACCACCCATCTATGCTTTGCAAACCAAGGAATTGAATTATTTTTGATAGCTTCCACCACTCCCATAGAATCTGATCGCACACAAATACGAGTATAATCCCATTGCATAGCCCACTCCAAACCAACAATAATGCCATACAACTCTGCTAAGTAATTCGTCGTAACACCAAGACCAATACTCATCGCACCAAGAACTGAACTTTGCTCGTCTCTAGCCACAACTCCAGCACCAGCAATACCTGGATTACCTCTTGCAGCACCGTCACAACATAGCTGAAGTTCATTTGCATCAGGCGGATGCCAAAAACACTCCACAGGTTGCTGCCACTTAACACTCCGGTGATGAACACGAAAGTAATTCAAAATCATAATATCTTCAGCACAATTCTTCATATGACCCTTGAGACGGATAGAATAGTCTTGAATCAGCTTCAAAACACGTTTATGAAACACACTCCAGTTGGGTTGTTTATGCTCAAAACCGCCTTGTTCCTCAACTGCCATAGCTCGGACTTTAGCACCAGATTAGCGATAAGCCAAAGATCACGCACCATTGGGCTCCTGCCTTTGGCTGACTTAAAAGAAACAAGAATGTTAGCATTAGGCTGGATGTTAAAAATATCAGCAAGCCAATTCCAGGCTCGCGCAGCAAAACTGCAATCAAACAGCACATGAATGAGCGTCTCCTCTTCAATACCACACAGGCAGCACTTATTAGCAAGAGGAATTTTGAACCTGCTCTTGATAAGATCATATGTAGCACAAGCACCACGTAAGAATTTCCAGTTTTGAGCCGCCAAGACCGGATGAACTTCTTTTCTCCAAAGCAGATGCGCACCCTCCAGCTTGGGATAATTCTGCCTAACAAGGGAAGTAGCAGAACTTACACTGAACTCGCCTGTCAACTCCGGCATCCAGACCCTAGTATCTTCTCCTCCAATTGGCGTTGGCATCAAATGCATCTCCATACCAGCCTCCAACATGCGTTGCAAGTGAATATCAGGTATATCCCACTGGCCATCGTTCAAAACATCACTAACACGCACCAATCTATCTAGCGTGTAGTCATTCAAAGCCTCTGCAATACTAATATTAGCATACCAAATGTCATAATATAGAGAAGTATCCCTACCATCTCCAAGCAAAACCTTGGTATTTTTCTCCACCAGATTGTACACACTCCGCACGCCAGGCAAAATGGAAGATTTAACCCCAGAATTCTTAATTCGCCCATTACGATCAAAAAACTTAGCCTTAAGATAGAGAGCCCATTTCTTCTTAGAAAAACGAATCCTCCACCAAAGCTTCATAAGAAGAGCCTTGTTCATAGTAGCCATACGAGTTAGTCCGAGACCCCCCTCCTCAAAAGGGCAGCAGATTTTATCATAAGCCACCACCACTGCACGACTCACATTCGAATCACCCGACCAAATGAAATTCCGAATTGCCCTCTCACATTGAAGAATGAATTTGCGCGGCCACTTATAAATTGCCATGTTATGAATGGAGTAACTAGCAATAACAGTTTTAACAAGAACAATGCGATCATGAAAAGATAATAATCTCCCTCTCCAACCAGCAAGCTGATTTTTAATCTTTTCAACGACATTGCAAATATGACGATAACGAACAGTTACTGCATAATTTGAACACCCAAGTAGCGATCTGGAAAAGTGGCTACGCTCATCCCCAAAAAATTTGCAAGATATGTACACCAACTCGAAGAACCACCACCATAATAAATCTTACTCTTTTGACGACAAACCGTTTGACCTGAAGCACGCTGGTATTTACCCAATAAATCCACAAGATTATGAAGACTTTTTGAGTTACCTTTACAAAAAATCATAATGTCGTCAGCGAAGAAAAGATGGGTAGGAGACACACCACCTCTTGTAACCATTGGAGTCATCTTTTTATCACGAAAAAGTTTCGTAATATTTCTGCTAAGAACATCTTCAATCAAAACGAAAATCAAGGGAGAAAGAGGATCTCCTTGGCGCAAACCTCTATTAATTTTGAAAAAACCCTCCGGACTACCATTCAAAAGAATAGAGATTCTAGCAGATTGCAAGATATTAAGAATCCAGGCACACCACTTCTCAGAAAAACCATACTTACGAAAAACTTCAAGCACAAAAGACCAACTTACCGTGTCAAAAGCTTGAGAAATATCTAGCTTAAGACCAATGTTGCCATCCTTGCGCTTAAAATGAAGCTCGTTGACCATCTCCGACGCCAAACTAATATTTTCATGGATATTTCTCCCTTCATAAAGGCAACCTGTTCCTCAGACACAAGTTTATCTAAAACACTACTAAGTCTAGTAGCTAGAATCTTAGTAAAAATTTTGAAGAAAAAATTACTAAGACCTATTGGTATGAAATTACGAAGAGTATTAGCACCTCTTACCTTAGCAAGCAAGATGATTAAAGAAGAATTAACACCATTTGGAATATGACCAGAATTCCAACAGTGAATAATGGCCTTGAGTAAATCTTCTTGAATAATGTCCCAGCAATGACGATAGAAACAACCAGAGAATCCATCCGGCCCTGGTGCACTATCCGCTCCCAAATCAAAAACGGCTTGCTTAATTTCTTCCGGAGAAGGAATCTTGTCCATGGTGATGCTCTCCTCAACAGATATGGAATCATGCTCAAAATCGAATAAATCACCTTCAATATCTAGCTCTTGCCCGTTGAACTTGTCTTCATAGAACTGAACAACATGATCACGCAGCTGATCATAGTCTGAAATACAAGTCCCATTCAAATCAAGAAGTTCCGAAATTGTATTAGAGCTTTTTCTAATTCTAATACTGTTATGAAAAAAATTGGAGTTACTTGAACCTTCCACCAACCAATTATTCCGAGATTTTTGTTTGAGCATTGTCATCTGTTGTAAACGAGTCTCGCTTAAGGTAGCCATAGCGTCCTTCATCACATTCAGCTTGGTAATATTACTTGGGTCCTCATCCGAAATAAGAGCTGCAGTCTCGAAACGAAGTTGGTCTTGCTTCAACCGAGAATGCACATTACCAAAAATCCTTAGATTCCAATCCTTCATCGCATTCTTCAGCCGTTTTAATTTGTAAGGGAAAACAAAATCTGGAGAGCCATGAGCTGGAGCAGTCCAACTCTCACTGACCATACGAAGAAAATCACCATGTAAGAACCACATCTTTTGAACCCTGAAAGGAGCCCGACGAGGTCTAGGAACTGAAAAAGGATAACCAAGAAGAGTAGAATGATCGGAAACTTCCCTAGGAAGAGCTTTACACCGCCAATTCTCAAACTTAGCAAGCCAAGCCGCATTAATAATTGCACGATCCAACTTGCTGATGATACGACTATTACCAGATTGTCTATTAGACCAAGTGAATTTGCTACCCAAAGAATCAGCTTCAAAAAGATTATTATCATCCATCCAATCACTAAATTCATCAATTACTGAAGATCTAGTTTCCAACCCACCTTTCTTTTCGTCCAAACGCAAAATGCAATTAAAATCTCCTATGACCAGCCAAGGAGTAATTGAATCTTGCATAACCAGTTGCTGCCAAAGCCTTCGTCTAGTAGTTTGAACATAACTAGCATGTACAAAAGAGATATACACACCATCCACTGCGATTGTAATAGCTTGCTTACTTGAATTAACAACAGAAATATCCAACCCATTCATGTAACAAATCCAAAGATTCGCAATACTAGAATTGGAAGAATTATTAATAACAACTGAGGAGTAACCTTCCGTAATTAGTCTTCTACCAAAATTCACTGAGCAAGCAACTTTCGGTTCAGCAAGACAAAAAACATCTGGATTAAAATCCCTTATCAACTCTTTTAGTTTAGACTGTGCTGCATCACGCGCAACACCATTTATATTCCAAAAAAGCACCCGCATAATTAAACTCTGGGTTTGAGTCTATTATTTAGCTTAAATTGTTTAGCAACATTTGAGGAGGGATTAAGAACAGGTGAAGAACCATTGCGAGCACGAATACCCAACGCAGAATTATCATCTGAATCTGACATTGAATCCTGGTCTTTCAAAGCTTCTATCTTGTTCTGCATATCTATAATCTGTTGTCGCTTGGCTTGCTTAGCAACCTCACCAAGTTTGCCAAACACCAAAACGTTATTGCCAGAACTGTCACCTAGAATGTTAAATTTATTTTGAGAGACATACTCCGAGGATTCTTCCAGCGCATTACACAAAGGTGTAGACGAGGATGCAACATCAATCCTAGCAGGTGGAGGAAGTTTAGTTCTTGCCAATTCAACATTCCCACCTGACTTAGCGTTCAAGCCTGAGGTACTCAACGACCTTGCCTTACTAACTAATACTGAATGCGTAAGAATGGCCTGCTTGTGTCTTTCAACCTCAGCAGTTGCCATACGCAAAACAGCTTCAGATTGTGCTAAACCATCCTGCAACTGTTGTTCCAACTCAACAGTGTCATTGATGCACATAACCTCATTATCAGCCATAGAATTTGAAGTACCTTCCCCAGCATGATTTGTTCCTTTCTTTCCCTTCTTCTTCCGTCTTGCCTCTTTCCACTCCGTACCCACATTGTGGCCTGAGTGTTGCTGATTATTAACTGGAGGGACAATTGCTTGCTGCGAATCTGTAGCTACCATAGAAAGTCATTGATGAATAGCACCAGTATTACCTTTTGGTTTCTTCCGACATTCAACATCAGCATGACCAATAATGCAACATTTAGAACAAAATTTAGGCTTCTTAAGTATTTCAAAAGGTTGAAGAAATTCTAACCCACCTACAGCAACGTGAATGTCGTCAGACTTGAGTTCAACAAAATCAATGTCGATGAGAACTGAGGCAAAGTGACCATATTCATGTGCCAAAGTTCTCTTATCAACGACAATGGGAGAACCCAGTGTTTTTCCCATGGCGAGCAGAGTTTTTTCAATCCAAAACTCCATTGGGAGACCCTGGAAACTTGACCCAAGCAGTAGCACGAGATGATCTCTGTTTGTCGGCGTCAAAACTAGGAAACCATTCCATTAAGTTTAGTTTCTGTTGAGCAACGATCCATTGCTCAGCTTGTAAAATCTTCAATTTATCCTCTTGTGACAATAACTTGATGATGAAGAAACCCCTATTCAACGGAACAAAGTGCACACGTCCTTCTCCAAGCTGCCATTGGAGTTCTAGGTTTTTTTTCACGTCAGCCAAATTGAGTTCTTTAAAATCTAACCTACCAATGAGGCTAAATTTCCATATCGCACATCCTTCCAAATACAGTTCATCCGGAATTGCAATAGAAGGTTTACCCTCTTTCAAAGTAGGGTTTGGCAAAGAAGATAGATCCACAGCTGTTTTTGGTAGTTCCTTCTTGCCTTTGAGTCTATCCGCATAAGTTAGTATCTTAGTAGGTTGAGATGAATCATTATCCCCCATCTGGAATCACCAAAAGAGATGATTCAAGATGAAGCGCGCTGTGAAAATTTGAAAAATGCAAAAACCTAAAAATCGCGAGCAAACTTTTAGGAGAGAGAAAAGTTAGAAACAGTTCAGGGAAAAATAACTAATAATTCAAATTGAATCTTGGGCATGGGCATGAAAGCACAAGCCTACGGTCTTGGGTATCTCAAAATTAATCCTAGACACGTCAAATTTAAACTTGGACATGTCAAATTGATTCTTGGGCATGGGCATGAAAGCACAAGCCTACGGTCTTGGGCATCTCAAAATTGATCCTAGACATGTCAAATTTAAACTTGGGAATGTCAAATTGAATCGTGGGCATGGGCATGAAAGCACAACCCTACGGTCTTGGGCATCTCAAAATTGATCCTAGACATGTCAAATTTAAACTTGGGCATGTCAAATTGGATCTTGGGCATGGGCATGGAATCACAAGCCTACGGTCTTGGGCATCTCAAAATTGATCCTAGACATGTCAAATTGAATCTCGGTAATGGGCATGAAAGCAAAAGCCTACGGTCTTGGGAATCTGAAAATTGATACTAGGCATTTTTTTTTTTTTTTTGGTAAATCCAAAATGTATTAATGAATAGCGAGATTACAAAACAAAATAAGTAGCAAGAAAAGAGGTCAAAGAAACCCCAAAAAACTTGCTACTTACTTGAAACGAAAATAAGATACATTAGGTAATTCAATAGACAAGATAAAATCAGGTCTATTATCATAACTAAAACCAACACCTTCTTCCAATAAGCTACCCCTTTTAGCCAAACAATCAGCCGCAAAGTTAACCTCTCTGTAAGAATGAATAAAGCGAATGTTGTCGTATCTAGCCTTAACCGCCACCCATCTCGGTCTAAGAAACCAAGGAACACTAGAAACATCACCAGAGAAGACCAAAACAGCACTCATGGAGTCTGATCTTATACAAATATTATGGACTCCAAACTTCGTAGCCCACTCCAGACCAACTATAACACAAAAAAGTTCAGCCAAAAAATTGGTTTGTACACCAAAACCAACACTCATAGCTCCGATCACCTGAGCATTGTCATCACGGACAACTACACCCCCACCTGCTCTACCTGGATTACCTCTAGCCGCTCCATCACAACATAACATCAGTTCGTTAGTGTGAGGAGGCTCCCAAAAACATTCAATGGGAACGACTTGTTTAAGCTGCCTATGCCGAACTCTAAAGAAAGCAAGAATCCGAAGGTCCTCTTGAGAATTAAACATACAACCCTTAAGTCTTGTAGAAAAATCTTGGATCTGATTAAACACCTTCTTTTGGAAGAACAACCAATTAACCCTTTGGTTACCATAAACAAACCCATTTCTAGTCATCCAAAGCTCAGAACGGATAACTAAAATTGCAAGAAGCCATAAATCCTTGACCATCCTACTCTTACCTTTAGCCTCCTTGTAAGAAGTAGAAAAAACTGGGTGCGGAAGAATCCCAAACACATCTGAAATCCAATCCCATGCTTTTGCCGCGAAGGAACAAGACCATAAAATATGCTCCAGCGATTCTTCTTGGCTGTTACAAAGACAACATTTGTTAACAACATGATACTTAAACCTGCTCTTCACCTTGTCCAAAGTAGCACACGCCCCACGCAGAAGTTTCCAATTTCTGGCCGCAAGAGCTGGATGGACTGAAGGCCTCCATAATAGATTAGTTTCAACCATCATAGGCTGTCTTGTGCGAACCAAATCTCTAGCAGAGCGAACTGAAAATCTCCCTTTGTAATCAGGCTTCCACACCTTGAAATCATCACCTCCCATCGGCTTTGGAAGATTATCTAAGTCCACACCAGCCTCCAACAGCTGCAAACGCACTTCTTCAGTGAAAACCCACGCCCCATCATGAATGAAATCACTTACCAAAATGTTGCGCTCCAGATTTTGTTGCCCAAGAGACACAGCAATGCTTTCATCAGCACACCAAGCATCAAAATATAAGGATGTATTCCTGCCATCACCAATAAGCATTCTCGAATTGGCCTGAACTTCATTATGCACCCATTTAAAACCTGGCAGAATCGAAGATTTCTTGTAGCCAACCAACTGGCCATTACGGCCAAAAAATTTTGCACGCATAAAACACGCCCAAGCCTTTTGGGAATTACAAATATTCCAGCAAAGCTTCATAAGCATGGCTTTGTTCATAACTCTCATACGAGTAAGGCCAAGACCACCCTCATTATAGGGAGCACAGATTTTATCATATGAAACCACGAAAGATCTACTTACTTGAGAATCTCCCGACCACAAGAAATTACGAATAGCAGCCTCACATTGTTGAATGAATTTTCTGGGCCATTTATAGACAGCCATATTGTGAATAGAATAACTAGCAATCACCGATTTAACCAACACCACTCTATCTTGAAAAGAAAGCATTCTCCCCTTCCAACCTGCTAACTGATCTTTGATTTTTTCCACCACATTGCTAATATGATGATATTTAACAGCACCCGGCATGATTTTCACCCCCAAATATCTATCCGGAAAAGAAACAATATTCATGCCTAAAAAATCCGCAATACTGGCTCTCCTCCGCAAAGAACCACCTCCATAATAAATCTTGCTTTTCTCACGACTAACGGTTTGGCCCGAAGCAGACGTGGGCATGAAAGCACAAGCCTACGGTCTTGGGCATCTCAGAATTGATCCCAGATATGTCAAATTTACTTGGGCATGTCAAATTGAATCTTGGGCATGGGCATGAAAGCACAAGCCTACGGTCTTGGGTATCTCAAAATTAATCCTAGACACGTCAAATTTAAACTTGGACATGTCAAATTGATTCTTGGGCATGGGCATGAAAGCACAAGCCTACGGTCTTGGGCATCTCAAAATTGATCCTAGACATGTCAAATTTAAACTTGGGCATGTCAAATTAAATCTCGGGCATGGGCATGAAAGAACAAGCCTGCGGGCTTGGGCATCTCAAAATTGATCCTAGACATGTAAAATTGAATCTCGGGCATGGGCATGAATGCAAAAGCCTACGGTCTTAGGAATCTAAAAATTGATCCTAGGCATCTCAAATTGAATCTAGGGCATGGGCATGAAAGCACAAGACTACGATCTTGGGCATCTAAAAATTGATCCTAGACATGTCAAATTGAATCTTGGGCATGGGCATGAAAGAAAAAGCCTATGGTCTTGAGAATCTAAAAATTGATCCTAGGTATCTCAAATTGAATCTTGGGCATGGGCATGAAAGCAAAAGCCTACGGTCTTCGGCATCTAAAACTTGATCCTAGGCATCCCAATTGAATCTTGGGCATGGGCATGAAAGCACAAGCCTACGGACTTGGGCATCTCAAAATTGATCCTAGACATGTCAAATTTGAACTTGGGCATGTTAAATTAAATCTTGGGTATGGGCATCAAAGCACATTGGGCATCTCAAAATTGATCCTAGACATGTCAAATTTAATCTCGGGCATGGGCATGAAAGCAAAAGCCTACGGTCTTGGGAATCTGAAAATTGATACTAGGCATCTCAAATTGAATCTTGGGCATGGGCATGAAAGCACAAGCCTACGGTCTTGGGCATCTCAGAATTGATCCCAGATATGTCAAATTTAAACTTGGGCATGTCAAATTGAATCGTGGGCATGGGAATGAAAGCACAAGCCTATGGTCTTGGGCATCTAAAAATTGATCCTAAAATACAAGAAATCCGAAAATACATATTTTTACCCATGCGATATGCGCATGAATCACGCACCAAGCCTTGTGTCTACACAAATTTGTTTTTTGCAAGTTTTTATTTATGGGAGGATTCCTTTTAAGCGTTTAATTGTTTTACAAGAAACAAAAAACTTAGTTTACAAGAAATCTGAAACCCTAGAGGTTCCTAGGGTTCAAAGAAACTTGGAAATACATATTTTTACCCATGCGATATGGGCATGAATCTCAATCACCAAGCCTTGTGTCTACACAAATTTGTTTTTTGCAAGTTTTTATTTAAGAATTTTATTTAAATCTTGGGCATCTCAAAAGGCATCTAAACACCTAGACATGTCAATTTGACATGTAGACATGTCAAATTGACCCTAGACATGTCAAATTTAAACTTGGGCATGTCAAATTGAATCTTGGGCATGAGCATGAAAGCACAATCCTACGGTCTTGGAGATCTCAAAATTGATCCTAGACATGTCAAATTTAAACTTGGGCATATTAAATTGAATCTTGGGCATGGGCATGAAAGCACAAGCCTACGGTCTTGGGCATCTCAAAATTGATCCTAGACATGTCAAATTTAAACTTGGGTATGTCAAATTGAATCTTGGGAATTGGCATGAAAGCACAAGCCTACGGTCTTGGGAATCTAAAATTGATCCTAGGCATCTCAAATTGAATCTTGGGCATGGGCATGAAAGCACAAGCCTACGGTCTTGGGAATCTCAAAATTGATCCTAGACATGTCAAATTTAAACTTGGGCATGGGCATAAAAGCACAAGCCTACGGTCTTGGGAATCTCAAAATTGATCCTAGACATGTCAAATTTAAACTTGGGAATGTCAAATTGAATCTTGGGCATGGGCATGAAAGCAAAAGCCTACGGTCTTGGGAATCTAAAAATTTATTTTAGGCATGTCAAATTGAATCTTGGGCATGGGCATGAAAGCACAAGCCTACGGTGTTGGGCATCTCAAAATTGTTCCTAGACATGTCAAATTTAAACTTGGGCATGTCAAATTGAATCTTGGGCATGAGCATGAAAGCACAATCCTACGGTCTTGGGCATCTCAAAATTGATCCTAGACATGTCAAATTTAAACTTGGGAATGTCAAATTGAATCTTGGGCATGGGCATGAAAGCAAAACCCTACGGTCTTGGAAATCTAAAAATTTATTTTAGGCATCTCAAATTGAATCTTGGGCATGGGCATAAAAGCACAAGCCTACGGTGTTGGGCATCTCAAAATTGATCCTAGACATGTCAAATTTAAACTTGGGCATGTCAAATTGAATCTTGGGCATGAGCATGAAAGCACAATCCTACGGTCTTGGGCATCTCAAAATTGATCCTAGACATGTCAAATTTAAACTTGGGAATGTCAAATTGAATCTTGGGCATGAGCATGAAAGCACAATCCTACGGTCTTGGAGATCTCAAATTTGATCCTAGACATGTCAAATTTAAACTTGGGCATGTTATATTGAATCTTGGGCATGGGCATGAAAGCACAAGCCTACAGTCTTGGGCATCTCAAAATTGATCCTAGACATGTCAAATTTAAACTTGGGCATGTCAAATTGAATCGTGGGCATTGGCATGAAAGCACAAGCCTACGGTCTTGGGAATCTAAAATTGATCCTAGGCATCTCAAATTGAATCTTGGGCATGGGCATGAAAGCAAAGCTTACGGTCTTGGGAATCTCAAAATTGATCCTAGACATGTCAAATTTAAACTTGGGCATGGGCATAAAATCTTGGGCCTGGGTCTTGGGAATCTCAAAATTGATCCTAGACATGTCAAAATTAAACTTAGGCATTTCAAATTGAATCTTGGGCATGGGCATGAAAGCAAAAGCCTACGGTCTTGGGAATCTAAAAATTTATTTTAGGCATCTCAAATTGAATCTTGGGCATGGGCATAAAAGCACAAGCCTACGGTCTTAAGCATCTCAAAATTGTATCCTAGACATGTCAAATTTAAACTTGGGCATGTCAAATTGAATCTTGGGCATGAGCATGAAAGCACAATCCTACGGTCTTGGGCATCTCAAAATTGATCCTAGACATGTCAAATTTAAACTTGGGCATGTCAAATTGAATCTTGGGCATGGGCATGAAAGCAAAAAGCCTACGGTCTTGGAAATCTAAAAATTTATTTTAGGCATCTCAAATTGAATCTTGGGCATGGGCATAAAAGCACAAGCCTAGGGTGTTGGGCATCTCAAAATTGATCCTAGACATGTCAAATTTAAACTTGGGCATGTCAAATTGAATCTTGGGCATGAGCATGAAAGCACAATCCTACGGTCTTGGGCGTCTCAAAATTGATCCTAGACATGTCAAATTTAAACTTGGGCATGTCAAATTGAATCTTGGGCATGGTCATGAAAGCAAAAGCCTACGGTCTTAGGAATCTAAAAATTGATCCTAGGGATCTCAAATTGAATCTTGGGCATGGACATGAAAGCACAAGCCTACGATCTTGGGCATCTCAAAATTGATCCTAGAGATGTCAAATTTAAACTTGGGCATGTCAAATTGAATCTTGGGCATGGGCATGAAAGCACAAGCCTACGGTCTTGGGCATCTCAAAATTGATCCTAGACATGTCAAATTAAACTTGGGAATGTCAAATTGAATCTTGGGCATGGGCATGAAAGCACAAGCCTACGGTCTTGGGCATTTCAAAATTGATCCTAGACATGTCAAATTTAATCTCGGTCAATGGTCATGAAAGCAAAAGCGTATGGTCTTGGGAATCTACAAATTGATTTTAGGCATCTCAAATTGAATCTTGGGCATGGGCATGAAAGCACAAGCCTACGGTCTTGGGCATCTCAAAATTGATCCTAGACATGTCAAATTTAAACTTGGGCATGTCAAATTGAATCTTGGGCATGAGCATGAAAGCACAATCTTACGGTCTTGGGCATCTCAAAATTGATCCTAAACATGCATGTTAAATTGAATCTTGGGCATGGGCATGAAAGCACAAGCCTACAATCTTGGGCATCTCAAAATTGATCCTAGACATGTCAAATTTAAACTTGGGTATGTCAAATTGAATCTTGGGCATGGGCATGAAATCACAAGCCTACGGTCTTGGGCATCACAAAATTGATCCTACACATGTCAAAATTAAACTTGGGCATGTCAAATTGAATCGTGGGCATGGGCATGAAAGCAAAAGCCTACGGTCTTGGGAATCTAAAATGGATCCTAGGCATCTCAAATTGAATCTTGGGCATGGGCATGAAAGCACAAGCCTACGGTCTTGGGCATCTCAAAATTGATCCTAGACATGTCAAATTTAAACTTGGGCATGTCAAATTGAATCTTGGGCATGGGCATGAAAGTACAAGCCTACGGTCTTGGTCATCTCAAAATTGATCCTAGACATGTCAAATTGAATCTCGGGCATGGGCATGAAAGCAAAAGCCTATGGTCTTAGGAATCTAAAAATTGATCCTAGGCATCTCAAATTGAATCTAGGGCATGGGCATGAAAGCACAAGCTTACGATCTTGGGTATCTCAAAGTTGATCCTAGGCATCTCAAATTGAATCTTGGGCATGGGCATGAAAGCACAAGCCTACGGTCTTGGGCATCTCAAAATTGATCCTAGACATGTCAAATTTAAACTTGGGTATGTCAAATTAAATCTTGGGCATGGGCATCAAAACACAAGCCTACGGTCTTGGGCATCTCAAAATTGATCCTAGACATGTCAAATTGAATCTCTGGCATGGGCATGAAAGCAAAAGCTTACGGTCTTAGGAATCTAAAAATTGATCCTAGGCATCTCAAATTGAATCTTGGGCATGGGCATGAAATCACAAGCTTACGATCTTGGGCATCTCAAAATTGATCCTAGACATTTCAAAATCCTAGACATGTCAAATTGAATCTCGGTCAATGGGCATGAAAGCAAAAGCCTACGATCTTGGGAATCTACAAATTGATTTTAGGCATCTCAAATTGAATCTTGGGCATGGGCATGAAAGCACAAGCCTACGGTCTTGGGCATCTCAAAATTGATCCTAGACATGTCAAATTTAAACTTGGGCATGTCAAATTGAATCTTGGGCATGAGCATGAAAGCACAAGCCTACGGTCTTGGGCATCTCAAAATTGATCCTAGACATGTCAAATTTAAACTTGGGCATGTTAAATTGAATCTTGGGCATGGGCATGAAAGCACAAGCCTACGGTCTTGGGAATCTAAAATTGATCCTAGGCATCTCAAATTGAATCTTGGGCATGGGCATGAAAGCAAAAGCCTACGGTCTTGGGAATCTCAAAATTGATCCTAGACATGTCAAATTTAATCTTGGGCATGGGCATGAAAGCACAAGCCTACGGTCTTGGGAATCTCAAAATTGATCCTAGACATGTCAAATTTAAACTTGGGCATGTCAAATTGAATCTTGGGCATGGGCATGAAAGCAAAAGCCTACGGTCTTGGGAATCTAAAAATTTATTTTAGGCATCTCAAATTGATTCTTGGGCATGGGCATAAAAGCACAAGCCTACGGTTTTGGGCATCTCAAAATTGTTCCTAGACATGTCAAATTTAAACTTAGGCATGTCAAATTGAATCTTGGGCATGAGCATGAAAGCACAATCCTACGATCTTGGGCATCTCAAAATTGATCCTAGACATGTCAAATTTAAACTTGGGAATGTCAAATTGAATCTTGGGAATGGGCATGAAAGCAAAAGCCTACGGTCTTGGAAATCTAAAAATTGATCCTAGGCATCTCAAATTGAATCTTGGGCATGGGCATGAAAGAAAAAGCCTACGGTCCTGGGCAAAGGCACATTCCTACGGTCCTGGGCATCTCAAAATTGATCCTAGACATGTCAAATTTAAACTTTGGCATGTCAAATTGAATCTTGGGCATGAGCATGAAAGCACAATCCTACGGTCTTGGGCATCTCAAAATTGATCCTAGACATGTCAAATTTAAACTTGGGAATGTCAAATTGAATCTTGGGCATGAGCATGAAAGCACAATCCTACGGTCTTGGAGATCTCAAAATTGATCCTAGACAAGTCAAATTTAAACGTGGGCATATTAAATTGAATCTTGGGCATGGGCATGAAAGCACAAGCCTACAGTCTTGGGCATCTCAAAATTGATCCTAGACATGTCAAATTTAAACTTGGGTATGTCAAATTGAATCGCGGGCATTGGCATGAAAGCACAAGCCTACGGTCTTGGGAATCTAAAATTGATCCTAGGCATCTCAAATTGAATCTTGGGCATGGGCATGAAAGCAGAAGCTTACGGTCTTGGGAATCTCAAAATTGATCCTAGACATGTCAAATTTAAACTTGGGCATGGGCATAAAAGCAAAAGCCTACGGTCTTGGGAATCTCAAAATTGATCCTAGACATGTCAAATTTAAACTTGGGAATGTCAAATTGAATCTTGGGCATGGGCATGAAAGCAAAAGCCTACGGTCTTGGGAATCTAAAAATTTATTTTAGGCATCTCAAATTGAATCTTGGGCATGGGCATAAAAGCACAAGCCTACGGTGTTGGGCATCTCAAAATTGTACCTAAACATGTCAAATTTAAACTTGGGCATGTCAAATTGAATCTTGGGCATGAGCATGAAAGCACAATCCTACGGTCTTGGGCGTCTCAAAATTGATCCTAGACATGTCAAATTTAAACTTGGGAATGTCAAATTGAATCTTGGGCATGGGCATGAAAGCAAAAGCCTACGGTCTTGGAAATCTAAAAATTTATTTTAGGCATCTCAAATTGAATCTTGGGCATGGGCATAAAAGCACAAGCCTACGGTGTTGGGCATTTCAAAATTGATCCTAGACATGTCAAATTTAAACTTGGGCATGTCAAATTGAATCTTGGGCATGAGCATGAAAGCACAATCCTACGGTCTTGGGCGTCTCAAAATTGATCCTAGACATGTCAAATTTAAACTTGGGAATGTCAAATTGAATCTTGGGCATGGTCATGAAAGCAAAAGCCTACGGTCTTAGGAATCTAAAAATTGATCCTAGGGATCTCAAATTGAATCTTGGGCATGGGCATGAAAGCACAAGCTTACGATCTCGGGCATCTCAAAATTGATCCTAGAGATGTCAAATTTAAACTTGGGCATGTCAAATTGAATCTTGGGCATGGGCATGAAAGCACAAGCCTACGGTCTTGGGTATCTCAAAATTGATCCTAGACATGTCTTAAACTTGGGAATGTCAAATTGAATCTTGGGCATGGGCATGAAAGCACAAGCCTACGGTCTTGGGCATTTCAAAATTGATCCTAGACATGTCAAATTGAATCTCGGTCAATGGTCATGAAAGCAAAAGCCTACGGTCTTGGGAATCTACAAATTGATTTTAGGCATCTCAAATTGAATCTTGGGCATGGGCATGAAAGCACAAGCTTACGGTCTTGGGCATCTCAAAATTGATCCTAGACATGTCAAATTTAAACTTGGGCATGTCAAATTGAATCTTGGGCATGAGCATGAAAGCTCAATCTTACGGTCTTGGGCATCTCAAAATTGATCCTAGACATGCATGTTAAATTGAATCTTGGGCATGGGCATGAAAGCACAAGCCTACAATCTTGGGCATCTCAAAATTGATCCTAGACATGTCAAATTTAAACTTGGGTATGTCAAATTGAATCTTGGACATGGGCATGAAATCACAAGCCTACGGTCTTGGGTATCACAAAATTGATCCTACACATGTCAATTTTAAACTTGGGCATGTCAAATTGAATCGTGTGCATGGGCATGAAAGCACAAGCCTACGGTCTTGGGAATCTAAAATGGATCCTAGGCATCTCAAATTGAATCTTGGGCATGGGCATGAAAGCACAAGCCTACGGTCTTGGGCATCTCAAAATTGATCCTAGACATGTCAAATTTAAACTTGGGCATGTCAAATTGAATCTTGGGCTTGGGCATGAAAGTACAAGCCTACGGTCTTGGTCATCTCAAAATTGATCCTAGACATGTCAAATTGAATCTCGGGCATGGGCATGAAAGCAAAAGCCTATGGTCTTAGGAATCTAAAAATTGATCCTAGGCATCTCAAATTGAATCTAGGGCATGGGCATGAAAGCACAAGCTGATCTTGGGTATCTCAAAGTTGATCCTAGGCATCTAAAATCGAAACTTGGCATGGGCATGAAAGCACAAGCCTACGGTCTTGGGCATCTCAAAATTGATCCTAGACATGTCAAATTTAAACTTGGGTATGTCAAATTAAATCTTGGGCATGGGCATCAAAGCACAAGCCTACGGTCTTGGGCATCTTAAAATTGGTCCTAGACATGTCAAATTGAATCTCTGGCATGGGCATGAAAGCAAAAGCCTACGGTCTTAGGAATCTAAAAATTGATCCTAGGCATCTCAAATTGAATCTTGGGCATAGGCATGAAATCACAAGCTTACGATCTTGGGCATCTCAAAATTGATCCTAGACATTTCAAAATCCTAGACATGTCAAATTGAATCTCGGTCAATGGGCATGAAAGGAAAAGCCTACGATCTTGGGAATCTACAAATTGATTTTAGGCATCTCAAATTGAATCTTGGGCATGGGCATAAAAGCACAAGCCTACGGTGTTGGGCATCTCAAAATTGATGCTAGACATGTCAAATTTAAACTTGGGCATGTCAAATTGAATCTTGGTATGAATAATATTTTAACTAAGGAGGAACTTGAAGAGGCAAGCAACATTCAGCTTGATGATGTGCGTGCTAATTTTATTCGAAATCCAGCTTTTAGACGAGACTATTACAAGGAAAAAAAGGAGCTTTGGAGAGAGTTACAAAGAAAAAACCACAAACTCCTATCAAGCTTGTTCCTAGACTGGTAATTATGCTTGGGAGAAAAATGAATATGAAGATGAAGATGATATGTATGACGACGATTATAATGAGTACTATGGAGACCCAGATGTTTTGGCAGAAATCCTTGCTGGTCTCCAAACTAAGAAGAGGAATTTTAAGGTGGGAAAGGGGCGGAAACGTTTCTAAGTTCCTTATGTCTCTTCTTTTTGTTAGTTATTTGTTTTTAAGAGTTTTTTGAGCTTCTAGTGCTTTTTTTGGTGTTATTTTTTCTCCCTTTTGGTTTATGGGGGTGGGAGGACTTGAGCCCTCATTGTAATTCTTGTAATTACGTTTTTTTTGCTTTAATAAACCATTGGACTTAGCAAAAAAAAAAATCTTGGGCATTGGCATGAAATCACAAGCCTACGGTCTTGGGCGTCTCAAAATTGATCCTAGACATGTCAAATTTAAACTTGGGCATGTTAAATTGAATCTTGGGCATGGGCATGAAAGCACAAGCCTACGGTCTTGGGCATCTCAAAATTGATCCTAGACATGTCAAATTTAAACTTGGGCATGTCAAATTGAATCTTGGGCATGGGCATGAAAGCAAAAGCCCACGGTCTTGGGCGTCTCAAAATTGATCCTAGACATGTCAAATTTAAACTTGGGAATGTCAAATTGGCTCTTGGGCATGGACATGAAAGCACAAGCCTACGATTTGGGCATTTCAAAATTGATCCTAGACATGTCAAATTGAATCTCGGTCAATGGGCATGAAAGCAAAAGCCTACGGTCTTGGGAATCTACAAATTGATTTTAGTCATCTAAAATTGAATCTTGGGCATGGGCATGAAAGCACAAGCCTACGGTCTTGGGCATCTCAAAATTGATCCTAGACATGTCAAATTTAAACTTGGGCATGTCAAATTGAATCTTGGGCATTAGCATGAAAGCACAAGCCTACGGTGTTGGGCATCTCAAAATTGATCCTAGACATGCCAAATTTAAACTTGGGCATGTTAAATTGAATCTTGGGCATGAAAGCACAAGCCTACAGTCTTGGGCATCTCAAAATTGATCCTAGACATGTCAAATTGAATCTTGGGCATGGGCATGAAATCACAAGCCTACGGTCTTGGGCATCACAAAATTGATCCTAGACATGTCAATTTTAAACTTGGGCATGTCAAATTGAATCGTGGGCATGGGCATGAAAGCACAAGCCTACGGTCTTGGGAATCTAAAATTGATCCTAGGCATCTCAAATTGAATCTTGGGCATGGGCATGAAAGCACAAGCCTACGGTCTTGGGCATCTCAAAATTGATCCTAGACATGTCAAATTTAAACTTGGGCATGTCAAATTGAATCTTGGGCTTGGGAATGAAAGCACAAGCCTACGGTCTTGGTCATCTCAAAATTGATCCTAGACATGTCAAATTGAATCTCGGGCATGGGCATGAAAGCAAAAGCCTATGGTCTTAGGAATCTAAAAATTGATCCTAGGCATCTCAAATTGAATCTAGGGCATGGGCATGAAAGCACAAGCTTACGATCTCGGGTATCTCAAAGTTGGTCCTAGGCTTCTCAAATTGAATCTTGGCCATGGGCATGAAAGCACAAGCCTACGGTCTTGGGCATCTCAAAATTGATCCTTGACATGTCAAATTTAAACTTGGGCATGTCAAATTGAATCTTGGGTATGGGCATGGAATCACAAGCCTACGGTCTTGGGCATTTCAAAATTGATCCTAGACATGTCAAATTGAATCTCGGTCATGGGCATGAAAGCAAATGCAAAAGCCTACGGTCTTGGGAATCTGAAAATTGATCCTAGGCATCTCAAATTGAATATTGGCATTGGCATGAAATCACAAGCCTACGGTCTTGGGCATCTCAAAATTGATCCTAGACATGTCAAATTTAAACTTGGGCATGTCAAAATAAATCTCGGGCATGGGAATGAAAGCACAAGCCTACAGTCTTAGGCATCTCAAAATTGATCCTAGACATGTCAAATTGAATCTCGGGCATGGGCATGAAAGCAAAATCCTACGGTCTTGGGAATCTAAAAATTGATCCTAGGCTTCTCAAATTGAATCTTGGGCATGTGCATGAAAGCACAAGCCTACAATCTTGGGCATCTCAAAATTGATCCTAGACATGTTAAATTTAAACTTGGGCATGTCAAAATTGAATCTTGGGCATGAGCATGAAAGCACATGCCTACGGTCTTGAGAATCTCAAAATTGATCCTAGACATGTCAAATTTAAACTTGGGAATAAACTTGGGCATGTCAAATTGAATCTTGGGCATGGGCATGAAAGCACATGCCTACGGTCTTGGGCATCTCAAAATTGATCCTAGACATGTCAAATTTAAACTTGGGCATCTCAAATTGAATCTTGGGCATGCATGAAAGCACAAGCCTACGATCTTGGGCATCTCAAAATTGATCCTAGACATGTCAAATTTAAACTTGGGCATGTCAAATTGAATCTTGGGCTTGGGCATGAAAGCACAAGCCTATGGTCTTGGTCATCTCAAAATTGATCCTAGACATGTCAAATTGAATCTCGGGCATGGGCATGAAAGCAAAAGCCTACGGTCTTAGGAATCTAAAAATTGATCCTAAGCATCTCAAATTGAATCTAGGGCATGGGCATGAAAGCACAAGCCTACAATCTTGGGCATCTCAAAATTGATCCTAGACATGTTAAATTTAAACTTGGGAATGTCAAATTGGATCTTGGGCATGAGCATGAAAGCACATGCCTACGGTCTTAAGAACCTCAAAATTGATCCTAGACATGTCAAATTTAAACTTGGGCATGTCAAATTGAATCTTGGGCATGGGCATGAAAGCACATGCCTACGGTCTTGGGCATCTCAAAATTGATCCTAGACATGTCAAATTTAAACTTGGGCATCTCAAATTGAATCTTGGGCATGGGCATGAAAGCACAAGCCTACGGTATTGGGCATCTCAAAATTGATCCTAGACATGTCAAATTTAAACTTGGGCATGTCAAATTGAATCTTGGGCTTGGGCATGAAAGCACAAGCCTATGGTCTTGGTCATCTCAAAATTGATCCTAGACATGTCAAATTGAATCTCGGGCATGGGCATGAAAGCAAAATCCTACGGTCTTAGGAATCTAAAAATTGATCCTAAGCATCTCAAATTGAATCTAGGGCATGGGCATGAAAGCACAAGCTTACGATTTTGGGTATCTCAAAGTTGATCCTAGGCATGTCAAATTGAATCTATGGCATGGGCATGAAAGTAAAAGCCTACGGTCTTGGGCATCTAAAAATTGATCCTAGGCATCTCAAATTGAATCTTGGGCATGGGCATGAAAGCACAAGCCTACGGTCTTGGGCATCTCAAAATTGATCCTAGACATGTCAAATTTAAACTTGGGCTTGCCAAATTAAATCTTGGGCATGGGCGTCAAAGCACAAGCCTACGGTCTTGGGCATCTCAAAATTGATCCTAGACATGTCAAATTTAAACTTGGGCATGTCAAATTGAATCTTGGGTATGGGCATGAAAGCACAAGCCTACGGTCTTGGGCATCTCAAAATTGATCCTAGAAATGTCAATTTTAAACTTGGGCATGTCAAATTGAATCGTGGGCATGGGCATGAAAGCACAAGCCTACGGTCTTGGGAATCTGAAAATTGATCATAGACATGTCAAATTTAAACTTGGGCATGTCAAATTGAATCTTGGGCATGGGCATGAAAGTACAAGCCTACGGTCTTGGGCATCTCAAAATTGATCCTAGACATCTCAAATTTAAATTTGGGAATGTTAAATTGGATCTTGGGCATGGGCTTGAAAACACAAGCCTACGGTCTTGGGCATCTCAAAATGGATCCTAGACATGTCAAATTGAATCTCGGGCATGGGCATGAAAGTACAAGCCTACGGTCTTGGGCATCTCAAAATTGATCCTAGACATGTCAAATTTAAACTTGGGAATGTCAAATTGAATCTTGGGCATTGGCATGAAGGCACAAGCTTACGGTCTTAGGCATCTCAAAATTGATCCTAGACATGTCAAATTGAATCTCGGGCATGGGCATGAAAGCAAAAGCCTACGGTCCTGGGAATCTAAAAATTGATCCTAGACATGTCAAATTTAAACTTGGGCATGTCAAATTGAATCTTGGGCATGGGCATGAAAGCACAAGCCTACGGTCTTGGGCATCTCAAAATTGATCCTAGACATCTCAAATTTAAACTTAGGAATGTTAAATTGGATCTTAAGCATGGGCATGATAACACAAGCCTACGGTCTTGGGCATCTCAAAATTGATCCTAGACATGTCAAATTTAAACTTGGGCATGTCAAATTGAATCTTGGGTATGGGCATGAAAGCACAAGCCTATGATCTTGGGCATCTCAAAATTGATCCTAGACATGTCAAATTGAATCTCGGGCATGGGCATGAAAGCAAATGCCTACGGTCTTGGGAATCTAAAAATTGATCATAGACATGTCAAATTTAAACTTGGGCATGTCAAATTGAATCTTGGGCATGGGCATGAAAGCACAAGCCTACGCTCTTGGGCATCTCAAAATTGATCCTAGACATGTCAAATTTAAACTTGGGCATGTCAAATTGAATTTTGGGTATGGGCATGAAAGCACAATCCTACGGTCTTGGGCATCTCAAACTTGATCCTAGACATGTCAAATTTAAACTTGGGCATGTCAAATTGAATCTTGGGTATGGGCATGAAAGCACAAGCCTACGGTCTTGGGCATCTCAAAATTGATCCTAGACATGTCAAATTTAAACTTGGGCATGTCAAATTGAATCTTGGGTATGGGCATGAAAGCACAAGCCTACGGTCTTGGGCATCTCAAAATTGGTCCTAGACATGTCAAATTTAAACTTGGGCATCGATGCCGAAGATCATCTGAAAATTGATCATTCATGTCGGAAAGGAGCGATTTTTTCTCTCCAAAAAAGAGGCGATTTTTTTCTTTAGGGTTTTCAACCTTCATCAACGTTTTTCCTTCATCCTAGATCATCTTTGGTGATTTAGGATGGGGGAAAATCCTGTTTCAAACTCGATTTCTCATGGGATTAAAACTGTCAGTTTTGTTGATTTAGTTAAGGGTAAAAAACCCTATGTGTTAACTGATTCGGATCTCACATCTCTTCCTGATGCAACTACTTTTTGTGATGAACCGGCTCTTGATTTACCTCTTGAACTTACACAAGAGGGGCGTGATATGTTTCAATTCAGTCTCATTGGGAGATTGAACTTCAAAGGATTAAAACTTGATGAAGTTCATAACGTTTTGGAAGAACAATGGAAACTGGGTTATAGGAGGAGTAAGTTGGTACCAATGACAAAGGGTTTTTTCATCATCAAGTTAACATCATCTGCTGACAAAGAAAGGGATTGGCATGGGGATACGTGGGTTGTGCAGAATCAACAGCTTAGGGTTTATAATTTTTACCCTAATTTTGATCCGGAAAAACAAAGCACTTCTCGTGCTAATGTTTGGGTTAGTTTCCCAGGCTTATTCATTGAATTATGGACGAAAAAGAATTCTATTATCCATTGCTAAAATTCTTGGTAGGCCAATTGCTATTGATCAGAAAAGCTTGGATCATGATGTTGGGAACTATGCTGCTGTACTTATTAATATTGATTTTGCTAAACCGATTCCTAAAAGAATTCGTTTGAAAGCTAATGGCAAAGATTTTTGGCAATATGTAGAAGTTCGGGATTTGGAGAACATCAAGTTTTGCACTCACTTTGTAAGTTCATGGGTCATAAATTTGAAAACTGTCTTGCTGCTCGTAAGCTTTTGGGGGTTCTAAATCTTGATTGAGTCCCAAAAACTTGAAAATTCCAGGGGATAGTAAAATGGGTAGCAGTACAAATCAAAAATATTCCTGGAGGGAAGTGCGTGGAGAGAAAAATATGCATGGTACCCATGTTGTTCATGCTAAATCTGGTGCTGATGATATTGCAGCAAAGGAAATTACTCGATCACAGGAAAGAAAATATGACAGAAGTGCAAATCACTAATTCTAATGTTGTTTCACTTCAAGAGAGTGCTTGAAGATACACAGTTGGAAGAGGAACTTAATAGCTCTTTTGTTGAATATCGAGAAGCCCAGCTCAAATTGATTCGCTTGCAAAAACGCTATTGCAGCAAAAAAGACCTTGCTGCACGTAAGAATTCTGATCATGCAGTCCATGCAGTTCGGTCGAGTTGCAAGCAGTCGGGACTAAGGAAAACTCTATTGATCAGTCCGTGAAATCCCAGCCAAAGTCCGTGAATAATTTAGCTTCTCAGCCAAATTCTCGTGAACAAGAGTAGTGCTAAGAATACTTCCGTGTCAAACAAAACTACGAAAGCAATATTCAGACCGTGAATATTTCTCGGGGATGAATACTCAACAAACTTCCGTGACCAAGAAGAATTCAGAGATATCCGTATCCAAGCAATCCAACTTGGTTTTGGAAACTCAGCAACAACCCGTGTCCAATGAAAACTCTGAGATTATGTCCGTGCAATGTCATACTCAGTCCGTATCCAAGGAGAATTCTGAGATTATTCAGACCGTGAAACCTACTTCTACTTCTCTTGCATCAAAGCCAAGTTCTGTGGCTAAGGCTATGAAAGATAAGGGCGTGTCCAAGGATTCTTCAAAGGATGATTGGAAACAAGTTAAGGGTAAGAAATCACCAACCAAATTTTCTTTTACACCCTTAACTGATGCTTTGATTGCTTCCTCTGAATTTGTTTGCAAAAACAAATATGATTCTCTAAGCTTAGGTTTGAGAGATGATTTTGAGGAATTTAAACAAAGTGGTACTATAATAGATGATGAGGAAACACAAAGTGATGCTGTTTTGGATGCGACTAATATGGCAGCTGAAGTTAAAAACACAAAAGAGTGGGGTACGCTAGTTGATGACAATAAAAACAAGAATAACAAGGTTTCAAAGATGACAGATTCAGTTGCTTTTGATATAAATAATATTTTGACTACGGAGGAATTAGAGGAGGCAAGCAAAATTCAGAATGATGAAGTGCGTGCTAACTTCATTAGAAATCCAGTCTATAGAAAGGAGTATTTTAATGAACAAAAAGAGTTGTTGGAGAGAGTCTCAAAGAAAAAACCTCAAACTCCTATAAAACTTATTCCTGGTGGTAATTATGCTTCAGATGAAGATGATTATGATGATATTTATGATGATGAGTATAATGATTGTTATGAAGAGCCAAATTTGACAGAAATCCTTGCTGGTCTCCAATCTAAGAAGAAGAATTTTAGGGTTGGAAAGGGTCGCAAACATTATTAAGTTCATATTTTTCTTATTTTTTGTGTTTAGGACCTTTTTATGAGTTTTTTATTGAGCTTTTTATGCTTTTTTTTTTCACCCCTTTGGTTTATGGGGGTGGGGGGACTTGAGCCCTCATTGTAATTCTTGTAATTACATTTTTTTGCTTTAATAAACCTTTGGACTTAGCAAAAAAAATTAAACTTGGGCATGTCAAATTGAATCTCGGGTATGGGCATGAAAGCACAAGCCTACAGTCTTGGGCATCTCAAAATTGATCCTAGACATGTCAATTTTAAACTTGGGCATGTCAAATTGAATCGTGGGCATGGGCATGAAAGCACAAGCCTACGGTCTTTGGAATCTGAAAATTGATCATAGACATGTCAAATTTAAACTTGGGCATGTCAAATTAAATCTTGGCCATGGGCATGAAAGTACAAGCCTACGGTCTTGGGCATCTCAAAATTGATCCTAGACATCTCAAATTTAAACTTGGGAATGTTAAATTGGATCTTGGGCATGGGCATGTAAACACAAGCCTACGGTCTTGGGCATCTCAAAATTGATCCTAGACATGTCAAATTGAATCTCGGGCATGGGCATGAAAGCAAAAGCCTACGGTCTTGGGAATCTGAAAATTGATTTTAGGCATCTCAAATTGAATCTTGGGCATGGGCATGAAAGCACAAGCCTACGGTCTTGGGCATCTCAAAATTGATCCTAGACATGTCAAATTTAAACTTGGGAATGTCAAATTGAATCTTGGGCATTGGCATGAAGGCACAAGCCTACGGTCTTGGGCATCTCAAAATTGATCCTAGACATGTCAAATTGAATCTCGGGCATGGGCATGAAAGCAAAAGCCTACGGTCTTGGGAATCTAAAAATTGATCCTAGACATGTCAAATTTAAACTTGGGCATGTCAAATTGAATCTTGGGCATGGGCATGAAAGCACAAGCCTACGGTCTTGGGCATCTCAAAATTGATCCTAGACATCTCAAATTTAAACTTGGGAATGTTAAATTGGATCTTAAGCATGGGCATGAAAACACAAGCCTACGGTCTTGGGCATCTCAAAATTGATCCTAGACATGTCAAATTTAAACTTGGGCATGTCAAATTGAATCTTGGGTATGGGCATGAAAGCACAAGCCTATGGTCTTGGGCATCTCAAAATTGATCCTAGACATGTCAAATTGAATCTCGGGCACGAGCATGAAAGCAAATGCCTACGGTCTTGGGAATCTAAAAATTGATCATATACATGTCAAATTTAAACTTGGGCATGTCAAATTGAATCTTGGGGATGGGCATGAAAGCACAAGCCTACGCTCTTGGGCATCTCAAAATTGATCTTAGACATGTCAAATTTAAACTTGGGCATGTCAAATTGAATTTTGGGTATGGTGTAGTGATCTACACTACAAACAGCTCTAATTAGGGATTCAAATCACAGGATCTACACTGTGATATTGAGAAGGACCTCAAAGAGGCAAAAGAAAAATAAATTTCTGGATAAAATCTTCACACCCGTCCAAGGGTGAATACAGACCAATAAAAGGAGAGAGAGAGGTTTTGGCTCACACGTGCCAGATACTCACATAAGACTTCAACTAAAGACAACCCTAGAATTAATAAGGGCACCCCTGACTATGGCTAAGAAGGAATATGACAAATGCCGGCTCCTACAGAGCATCCTTGTCCTCAAGGATGAACTTGGGAAAAGAGGATTTGATGGCAGCTACGTCCTCCC
This sequence comes from Papaver armeniacum, assembly GCA_023531295.1. Classification (NCBI taxonomy): domain Eukaryota; kingdom Viridiplantae; phylum Streptophyta; class Magnoliopsida; order Ranunculales; family Papaveraceae; genus Papaver; species Papaver armeniacum. Next base: position 52,235 of record JAJJWW010005809.1, on the reverse strand, counting down.
AGGATGTATCTCCTTCCGCTGTATGAGACCATTGTATCTCCACCTGTGGAATAGGTCGACGGCCTTTGAAAATGGTGCGAGAGTTGATAATCTTGACAGGCTTCACCCTAAACAAACCCTCCTTGTCAATGTTGGGCAATGATGTCTGTGGTAATAACCCTTGTCCAAGCTTTTGCTTAAGCTGTGAAACGTGAAAAATGGGGTGGATGCGGGAAGAAGCAGGCAGTTGAAGTCGATAGGCCACCGCTCCAATTTTCTCTAAAACCTTGTAAGGACCAAAAAATTTTGCTGCCAGCTTGAGAGTCTTGCGTAGTTGGAAAGACATTTGACGATACGGCTGCAGGCGTAAGTAAACCCAATCCCCAACTGCAAAAACTCTCTCCGTTCTACGCTTATCAGCCTGTTGCTTAATGCGGTGTTGAGATTGGAGAAGATTCTGGCGCAGGACTGTTGTCATTATTCCCCTTTGGTGTAGATAATCATCGACCACAGAGTGACGAATGCCACCCGTCTGATGGAGTCCAAACTGTGGAGGAGAGTAGCCGTATAGAGCTTGAAACGGCGTGAGTTTCAAACTAGTGTGGTAAGAGGTGTTGAACCACCACTCCGCCAAAGACAGCCAAGAAACCCACTTGGTTGGCCTGTAGCTACACATACAACGTAAATACGATCCCAGGCAAGCATTGACACGCTCCGTTTGGCCGTCTGTTTGCGGATGGTACGAAGTGCTCATGTGAAGAGAAGTACCAACAGCCTGGAACAAGGCTTGCCAAAACCCACTAAGGAAAACAAAGATCTCTATCGGATACAATGGTGGCGGGTACCATGCGGCTTAAGGACCTGTATCGATGAAAAGTTTTGCTACAGTTTGTGCTGTGTAGGGATGACTTAAAGCAATGAAATGAGAGTATTTAGTGAAACGGTCAACGATTACCATAATGACATCGCGACCTTCAGATTTAGGCAACCCGGAGATGAAATCCATGCTGATGTGCTTCCAGGCTTGATCAGGAATGGGTAGGGGCTGGAGAAGACCCGTAGGTAACTTGTGCTCCACCTTATGTTGTTGGCAGACATCACAGTGTTGGACAAATTGTATTAAATCACGCTTCATACCCTGCCAATGAAAGTAAGTCTTGGCACGTTGGTAGCTGGCTTGCATGCCTGAGTGACCTCCAATGGCGGATGAGTGGACAGCTGCCATAACTTGTTGTCTAGCAGTCCCAGCTTTACCAATGTAAATTCTTCCCTGAAACTTCAAAATGCCATTAGTAAGGGTATATCCTGTATCATGCATGGAAGAGATAGTCAGTTTAGGAATCCAATAAACTGCTATGGGGTCATCTATATAGCTAGTGAGAATGTCTTCAAGCCATTTTGGTGTTGTTGCCGAGAGAGAAGAACAATTAGCTCTAGAAAGAGCATCAGCTACCCGATTGTCCGAACCCTTCTTGTAAGTAAGAGTGTAGTCATACCCCAATAATTTAGTCATCCATTTCTGTTGAAGAACTGTGTGCAGTTGTTGATCCAGAAAAAATCTGAGGCTTTGATGATCCGTAAATATCGTAAAATGAGACCCTAATAAATACGATCTCCATTTGGTGACAGATAAGACAATTGCCAGCAACTCCTTTTCATAAGTGGATAAGGCTTGATATTGGATTCCCATACCTTTGCTGAAGAAGGCAATTGGTCTGCCACTCTGCATTAATACGGCTCCCACTCCTAGATTACTAGCATCAGTTTCAAGTTCAAACTCCTTAGTGAAATCTGGCAGAGTGAGAACAGGTGTAGAAGTAACTACTTTCTTTAGTTGTTCAAAAGCTAACTCGGCAGCATCCGTCCAAGCAAAGTTGCCCTTTTTGAGTAGCTCGGTAAGTGGTTTACAAATTAAACCGTAACCCTTAATAAATCTGCGATAGTAACCTGTCAGACCCAGAAAACCTCGTAAGGTTTTAAGTGTAGTTGGTCTAGGCCAATTTAACATACATTCGATTTTTGCCGGGTCAGCTGCTACCCCCTTGCTGCTAATTATGTGGCCTAGATACTCCATTTGTGGTTGTCCGAAGGAACACTTGCTGCGCTTAACAAACAAGGAATGTTTGTGCAAAATAGACAAAACGATATGCAAATGTTCACAGTGAGTAGCCATGTCTGGACTATAAATGAGTATATCATCGAAAAACACCAAGATGAACTTTCTAAGGTATGGGCTAAAGATGTCATTCATTAATGACTGAAAAGTAGCAGGACCATTTGTAAGACCAAAGGGCATCACTCGAAATTCGAAATGACCGTGGTGAGTACGAAAAGCAGTTTTAGCTATGTCATTTAAGTAAACCCTAATCTGATGATAACCCGCTAGAAGATCAAGTTTGGTGAATATAGTAGCGCCTGCCAATTCAGCTAATAATTCTTCTATAACTGGGATAGGGTACTTATCTTTAATAGTGATAGCATTCAGCTTACGATAGTCGACACAGAACCGCCAGCCGCCGTCTTTCTTCTTGACTAAGATGACTGGTGAGGCGAAAGGGCTATGGCTGGGCTGTATTACTTCGAATCCAAAGATTTCTTGCACCAGTTGCTCAATCACTCCCTTTTGAACATATGGGACTCTGTAAGGGCGAAGATTTGGAGGGGTAGCATTGGGAATCAGATTGATGTGGTGGTCATGAGTTCTTTCAGGAGGTAGTGTGGTAGGTGTCTGAAAAATGGTAGGAAATTGCTCCAGAACTGCAGCAATGGGTGGTGCTATGATTTCAGGGTGAGTGTTGGCTTGAAGAGAAAAAAATTGACCAATCAAACCTTGTGTGCCTTTTTGCAGTAGTCTCTTTAGCAAGGAACCTGACATATGAGATAAGGTGGCTGCTTCTGGTAGGCCGATCAGCTCAATTTCTTGACCCTGGTGCTGAAACTTAATCAGTAATTTCTTGAAGTCGAAGACCATAGGACTGAGTTCTCGCATCCAATCTACACCCAGTACCATGTCATACCCCCCGAGGTCTAGAATGTGCAAGTCATGAGAAAATGGATGACCTTGCATACTCCAAGTGAATGCTGAACATTGTGCTTGGCTTAACAATTTGTTGCCATCAGCTACTGCCACTTGCAAGGGTTGTGTAGAACTGATCCTACATCCACTTTTACTTGCAGCCTTGGTATCTAAGAAGCTATGAGTGCTTCCACTATCAATTAAAATGGTGAGCTCTTGTTGCTTGACGAAGCCCTTGATTTTAATGGTTGTATGTGAAATGGACCCAGCCAAGGCATGTAACGAGATCTCCATGTCTTCTTGTAATTCTTCGATAGTTGGAGTGGACTTGTCGCTTGTTTCTGCAGGCTGTGAAGTATCATCATCATCCGCTATAATCATATACAATTGCTGTTTGTTACACTTATGTCCTCTAGAAAAAGGCTCATCGCAGTCATAACACAGGCCTTTCTCTCGCTTGGCACGCATTTCTGCATAAGTGAGTTTCTTCACAGACTGTAATTTTGGACTTGTTATTGGACTAGTAACAATGGGATTAGTAACTAGAGGGGTAAGATTAGGAGGTTTGATAGGGGTAAGTAAAGGTTTGCTACCAGACGAAAACTTACTGAAGTATTTGGGTGGAGCCTTAGATGTTTTCTCTAAGATACATTCTTGCCTTCTGGCTAAAAAAATAGTCTGTTGTAGAGAAGTAGGAGAAAACATTTCTACCACTAGTTTGATATCCTCCTTTAGACCACTGATAAAACTATGAATGAAGTAATCGTCGTTTAAGGAAGGATTCTTTGCTAACATTAAAGCTTTGAGTTCTTCAAATTTTTCTTGATAGTCCAAAACTGAATGAGTTTGATCTAATTTATTGAACTCACCTACAACATTATCATGGCCTATTTCTTGAAATCTAGTGCAAACATCAATAATGAAATCCTCCCAATATAAAATACCTTTGCCAATCTGATAATCCTGGAACCACACATCTGCTTTTCCTTCCAAGTACAGGGTTGCTAGATTCACCTTCTCCTCATCATTCATTTGGTGGAGAAAGAAGTATTTCTTGCATTTACGGACCCAAGCTCTCGGGTTCGTGCCATCAAAACGAGGAAAATCGATTTTAGGTCTGTAACTAGAAAACTGACCTTCACCCACTTGAGGATTAAGAAGTAGACGCTGTTGAGGAATTCGTTGACGACCCGTAGAGGTGTTGGGAGTAACAGGTTCTCCTTCTTCCCACGTATGATTAAGATTTGCATCAGAGGAGTTACCCGGAGAAGTTTTCAGTTGCTGGAGAATCAATTTAAGAGCGTCAGCTTGATCTTTAAGAGTAGCTTTCACCTCGGCGTTATCAGAGCGAAGCGACTGCATCTCGTCACGGATTTCCTTCAATTCCAAACTCATATTTCTCTGAGATTCGTCCAATTTCTGTAACCTAGTACCATCTGCCATGATAATTGCCAAGGATAAACCCAATCTGATACCACTTGTAGTGATCTACACTACAAACAGCTCTAATTAGGGATTCAAATCACAGGATCTACACTGTGATATTGAGAAGGACCTCAAAGAGGCAAAAGAAAAATAAATTTCTGGATAAAAATCTTCACACCCGACCAAGGGTGAATACAGACCAATAAAAAGAGAGAGAGAGGTTTTGGCTCACACGTGCCAGATACTCACATAAGACTTCAACTAAAGACAACCCTAGAATTAATAAGGGCACCCCTGACTATGGCTAAGAAGGGATATGACATATGGGCATGAAAGCACAATCCTACGGTCTTGTGCATCTCAAAATTGATCCTAGACATGTCAATTTTAAACTTGGGCATGTCAAATTGAATCGTGGGCATGGGCATGAAAGCACAAAAAAAATCAAGCCTACGGTCTTGGGCATCTGAAAATTGATCCTAGACATGTCAAATTTAAACTTGGGCATGTCAAATTGAATCTTGGGCATGGGCATGAAAGCACAAGCCTACGGTCTTGGGCATCTATAAATTGATCCTAGACATCTCAAATTTAAAAATGGGAATGTCAAATTGAATCTTGGGCATGGGCATGAAAGCACAAGCCTACGGTCTTGGGCATCTCAAAATTGATCCTAGACATGTCAAATTGAATGTCAAATTGAATCTTGGGCATGGGCATGAAAGCAAAAGCCTACGGTCTTAGGCATCTCAAAATTGATCCTAGAAAAATTGAAACTTGGGCATCTCAAATTGAATCTTGGGCATGGGCATGAAAGCACAAGCCTACGGTCTTGGGCATCTCAAAATTGATCCTAGACATGTCAAATTTAAACTTGGGAATGTCAAATTGAATCTTGGGCATTGGCATGAAGGCACAAGCCTACGGTCTTGGGCATCTCAAAATTGATCCTAGACATGTCAAATTGAATCTCTGACATATGCATCTCAAAATTTATCCTAGACATGTCAAATTTAAACTTGGGCATGTCAAATTGAATCTTGGGCATGGGCATGAAAGCACAAGCCTACGGTCTTGGGCATCTCAAAATTGATCCTAGACATCTCAAATTTAAACTTGGGCATGTTAAATTGAATCTTGGGCATGGGCATGAAAACACAAGCCTACGGTCTTGGGCATCTCAAAATTGATCCTAGACATGTCAAATTTAAACTTGGGCATGTCAAATTGAATCTTGGGTATGGGCATGAAAGCACAAGCCTACGGTCTTGGGCATCTCAAAATTGATCCTAGACATGTCAAATTTAAACTTGGGAATGTCAAATTGAATCTTGGGCATGGGCATGAAAGCACAAGCCTAAGGTCTTGGGCATCTCAAAATTGATCCTAGACATGTCAAATTGAATCTCGGGCATGGGCATGAAAGCAAAAGTCTACGGTCTTGGGAATCTAAAAATTGATCCTAGGCATCTCAAATTGAATCTTGGGCATGGGCATGAAAGCACAAGCCTACGGTCTTGGGCATCTCAAAATTGATCCTAGACATGTCAAATTTAAACTTGAGCGTGTCAAATTGAATCTTGGGTATGGGCATGAAAGCACAAGCCTACGGTCTTGGGCATCTCAAAATTGATCCTAGACATGTCAATTTTAAACTTGGGCATGTCAAATTGAATCTTGGGCATGGGCATGAAAGCACAAGCCTATGGTCTTGGGAATCTTAAAATTGATCCTAGACATGTCAAATTTAAACTTGGGCATGTCAAATTGAATCTTGGGCATGGGTATGAAAGCACAAGCCTACGGTCTTGGGCATCTCAAAATTGATCCTAGACATGTCAAATTTATACTTGGGCATGTCAAATTGAATCTTGGGCATGGGCATGAAAGCACAAGCCTACGGTCTTGGGCATCTCAAAATTGATCCTAGACATGTCAAATTTAAACTTGGGCATGTCAAATTGAATCTTGGGCATGGGCATGAAAGCACAAGCCTACGGTTTTGGGCATCTCAAAATTGATCCTAGACATGTCAAATTTAAACTTGGGCATGTCAAATTGAATCTTGGGCATGGGCATGAAAGCACAAGCCTACGATCTTGGGCATCTCAAAATTGATCCTAGACATGTCAAATTTATACTTGGGCATGTCAAATTGAATCTTGGGCATGGGCATGAAAGCACAAGCCTACGGTCTTGGGCATCTCAAAATTGATCCTAGACATGTCAAATTTAAACTTGGGCATGTCAAATTGAATCTTGGGCATGGGCATGAAAGCACAAGCCTACGGTCTTGGGCATCTCAAAATTGATCCTAGACATGTCAAATTTAAACTTGGGCATGTCAAATTGAATCTTGGGCATGGGCATGAAAGCACAACCCTACGGTCTTGGGCATCTCAAAATTGATCCTAGACATGTTAAATTTAAACTTGGGCATGTCAAATTGAATCTTATGCATGGGCATGAAAGCACAAGCCTACGGTCTTGGGCATCTCAAAATTGATCCTAGACATGTCAAATTTAAACTTGGGCATGTCAAATTGAATCTTGGGCATGGGCATGAAAGCACAAGCCTACGGTCTTGGGAATCTCAAAATTGATCCTAGACATGTCAAATTGAATCTTGGGCATGGGCATGAAAGCACAACCTTACGATCTAGGGCATCTCAAAATTGATCCTAGACATGTCAAATTTAAACTTGGGCATGTCAAATTGAATCTTGGGCATGGGCATGAAAACACAAGCCTACGGTCTTGGGCATCTCAAAATTGATCCTAGACATGTCAAATTTAAACTTGGGCATGTCAAATTGAATCTTGGGCATGGGCATGAAAGCACAAGCCTACGGTCTTGGGCATCTCAAAATTGATCCTAGACATGTCAAATTTAAACTTGGGCATGTCAAATTGAATCTTGGGCATGGGCATGAAAGCACAAGCCTACGGTCTTGGGCATCTCAAAATTGATCCTAGACATGTCAAATTTAAACTTGGGCATGTCAAATTGAATCTTGGGCATGGGCATGAAAGCACAAGCCTACGATCTTGGGCATCTCAAAATTGATCCTAGACATGTCAAATTTAAACTTGGGCATGTCAAATTGAATCTTGGGCATGGGCATGAAAGCAAAAGCCTACGGTCTTGGGCATCTCAAAATTGATCCTAGACATGTCAAATTTAAACTTGGGCATGTCAAATTGAATCTTGGGCATGGGCATGAAAGCACAAGCCTACGGTCTTGGGCATCTCAAAATTGATCCTAGACATGTCAAATTTAAACTTGGGCATGTCAAATTGAATCTTGGGCATGGGTATGATGAAAGCACAAGCCTACGGTCTTGGGCATCTCAAAATTGATCCTAGACATGTCAAATTTAAACTTGGGCATGTCAAATTGAATCTTGGGCATGGGCATGAAAGCACAAGCTTACGATCTTGGGCATCTCAAAATTGATCCTAGACATGTCAAATTTAAACTTGGGCATGTCAAATGGAATCTTGGGCATGGGCATGAAAGCACAAGCCTACGGTCTTGGGCATCTCAAAATTGATCCTAGACATGTCAAATTTAAACTTGGGCATGTCAAATTGAATCTTGGGCATGGGCATGAAAGCACAAGCCTACGGTCTTGGGCATCTCAAAATTGATCCTAGACATGTCAAATTTAAACTTGGGCATGTCAAATTGAATATTGGGCATGGGCATGAAAGCACAAGCCTACGATCTTGGGCATCTCAAAATTGATCCTAGACATGTCAAATTTATACTTGGGCATGTCAAATTGAATCTTGGGCATGGGCATGAAAGCACAAGCCTACGGTCTTGGGCATCTCAAAATTGATCCTAGACATGTCAAATTTATACTTGGGCATGTCAAATTGAATCTTGGGCATGGGCATGAAAGCACAAGCCTACGGTCTTTGGGCATCTCAAAATTGATCCTAGACATGTCAAATTTAAACTTGGGCATGTCAAATTGAATCTTGGGCATGGGCATGAAAGCACAAGCCTACGGTCTTGGGCATCTCAAAATTGATCCTAGACATGTCAAATTTAAACTTGGGCATGTCAAATTGAATCTTATGCATGGGCATGAAAGCACAAGCTTACGATCTTGGGCATCTCAAAATTGATCCTAGACATGTCAAATTTAAACTTGGGCATGTCAAATTGAATCTTGGGCATGGGCATGAAAGCACAAGCCTACGGTCTTGGGCATCTCAAAATTGATCCTAGACATGTCAAATTTAAACTTGGGCATGTCAAATGGAATCTTGGGCATGGGCATGAAAGCACAAGCCTACGGTCTTGGGCATCTCAAAATTGATCCTAGACATGTCAAATTTAAACTTGGGAATGTCAAATTGAATCTTGGGCATGGGCATGAAAACACAAGCCTACGGTCTTGGGCATCTCAAAATTGATCCTAGACATGTCAAATTTAAACTTGTCAAATTGAATCTTGCATGTCAAATTGAATCTTGGGCATGGGCATGAAAGCACAAGCTTACGATCATGGGCATCTCAAAATTGATCCTAGACATGTCAAATTTATACTTGGGCATGTCAAATTGAATCTTGGGCATGGGCATGAAAGCACAAGCCTACGGTCTTGGGCATCTCAAAATTGATCCTAGACATGTCAAATTTAAACTTGGGCATGTCAAATTGAATCTTGGGCATGGGCATGAAAGCACAAGCCTACGGTCTTGGGCATCTCAAAATTGATCCTAGACATGTCAAATTTAAACTTGGGCATGTCAAATTGAATCTTGGGCATGGGCATGAAAGCACAAGCCTACGGTCTTGGGCATCTCAAAATTGATCCTAGACATGTCAAATTTAAACTTGGGCATGTCAAATTGAATCTTGGGCATGGGCATGAAAGCACAAGCCTACGATCTTGGGCATCTCAAAATTGATCCTAGACATGTCAAATTTAAACTTGGGCATGTCAAATTGAATCTTGGGCATGGGCATGAAAGCACAAGCCTACGGTCTTGGGCATCTCAAAATTGATCCTAGACATGTCAAATTTAAACTTGGGCATGTCAAATTGAATCTTGGGCATGGGCATGAAAGCACAAGCCTACGATCTTGGGCATCTCAAAATTGATCCTAGACATGTCAAATTTAATCTTGGGCATGGGCATGAAAGCACAAGCCTACGGTCTTGGGCATCTCAAAATTGATCCTAGACATGTCAAATTTAAACTTGGGCATGTCAAATTGAATCTTGGGCATGGGCATGAAAGCACAAGCCTACGGTCTTGGGCATCTCAAAATTGATCCTAGACATGTCAAATTTAAACTTGGGCATGTCAAATTAAATCTTGGGCATGGGCATGAAAGCACAAGCCTACGGTCTTGGGCATCTCAAAATTGATCCTAGACATGTCAAATTGAATCTTGGGCATGGGCATGAAAGCAAAAGCCTATGGTCTTGGGAATCTCAAAATTGATCCTAGGCATCTCAAAATGAAATTTAATTTGGCATGGGCATGAAAGAACAAGCCTACGGTCTTGGGCATCTCAAAATTGATCCTAGACATGTCAAATTTAAACTTGGGCATGTCAAATTGAATCTTGGGCATGGGCATGAAAGCACAAGCCTACGGTCTTGGGCATCTCAAAATTGATCCTAGACATGTCAAATTTAAACTTGGGCATGTCAAATTGAATCTTGGGCATGGGCATGAAAGCACAAGCCTACGGTTGATCATAGACATGTCAAATTTAAACTTGGGCATGTCAAATTGAATCTTGGGTATGGGCATGAAACCATAATCCTACGGTCTTCCTTTTCTCTCTCCTAATTTTGCTCTGGCGATTTTAGGGTTTTAGCATTTTTTCAAAAAAAATTTTCACGCGCCTCTTCCTTGGATCATCTTTTTGGGTGATTTGAGATGGGAGATGCTTCTCAAACGAGAACTCTCACCTATGCTGATCAAGTGAAAGGAAAAAAACAGTTACCAACTACATTGATTGATCTCAGTTTACTACCAAAACCCACGTTGAAGGATGGAAAACCGGCTGTGGTTCTTCCTGAAGCTTTCTATATAGAAGGTTGTGATATTTGGAAGTTCAGCCTTATTGGACGTCTAGATTTGAAAGGGATTAATTTCCAAGATGTGAAGAATGACCTTGAACATCAATGGCAGCTAGGTCAGGGTGCGGTTCAATTCATTCCCATGAGTAGAGGTTTCTTCACCATCAAGTTACAAACACAAGATGCAAAAAACAAGCTATTGAACGCTGAAGCCTGGTTTTTTGGGCAGCAAAAACTAAACCTAATTGAATGGTTCCCAGGTTTTGACGCTGAAAAGCAAAGAACATCTCATGCTTCGGTATGGGTTACCTTCCCTGGATTACCTTTAGAATTCTGGACTGAAAAATCTCTATTGTCAATGGCTAAATCGCTGGGTACTCCAATTGTTGTTGATAGACGCACCCTTGCTCATGAGTATGGCCATTTTGCGTCGGTTCTGGTTGATATTGATTTTGCTGAAGCAGCTACTGATGCTATTCATGTCACGGTGGGAGGATTGGATTTTTGGCAAGCCGTAGAGATCCAAAAGATGCCAAAATATTGCTCTAAATGCAAGCTCATTGGCCATAATGATCAGGAATGCAGAAAACAGCCTAAAGTTAATAAGGAACGAACTGTTGCAGTTAACAATGTTACTCAAAACAATGTTGCTCAATCTAATAACGTTCAACCTGTTGTTGTTCAGAACGTTGCGCAAACTGGTGGTGAATGGCATGTTGCTCAACGTAAGAAGAAGGGTAAGAAGAGGGGTACTATTTCTGGTGTTCATGAAGTTGTTCATACTATTGGTGATGGGGAAGTTGATCGGGAGTTTGCTGCTCAGCTGTTGAATGCTAAGCAGATGGAGATTAATTTGGCAAAGGCCAAAGCTGACTTTGAATCTGCCTATGTTGAATTGGCAAGAACTAAGCATACGCAGGTTTCAAATTCGGCCTTAGTTAGCAATGGAGTAGTGGGTGAAACTGCTCCTATAACTAAGACGGGTTTAGTTGCAACTAGGATTCCTAAACCTGTTAGGCCTGCATCTTCAACTCCTTTTTGTGATCAACTTATGACTGGTGAGTTCGTTCTTAATAAGAACAAATTTGATGCTCTTAATTTCATCCCGGATGTGGCAGAGAGTTCAGCTGATGCTAAGTTCAGGGCGGAACAAGAAGCTCACAGAGAACGCATTATAAGCCTGCAGAAATTGGTAAATAATACGGCTGGTAAGCATTCAAATCTTGAAACTATTTCCGAAGATTCTGAATTGGGTTTGGAAGCTTCAATATTAAGGAGCCGTGTTGAAAGAGGTAATTCTCCAAGAATAAACACTGGGTCTTCTGCTCAGTCAGTTAGTAACCCCTCCAACAAAGGTTTTTAATGCGTGTTCTTTATTGGAACATAAATGGCATTGCACGCCATGCTGCAAGGTGCAAGTTACAAGAGTTACTTAAAGAAAATAAGCCGCATATCTTTTGCATTGCTGAACCAAAAGTGCATTGTACTATTAGTTTCATGCAAGGGTTATTTGTGGATGGTTACAAAAAAGATATTATTCATAATTCTGATGGTTTTTCTAAAGCAAACATCTGGATTTTTTGGTCCAATGACATGACAAGGCCTTTAGTTGTGAATACTAGTAGGCAAGCTATTACTATTGAAACAGAGGGTGTGTTGGTATCCTTTGTTCATGCAAGCTGTTTTCAAGTCCCTCGTAGAAGATTATGGCAGCAACTTACTTCGGTAGATATTAATACCCCGTGGTTGGTGATAGGGGATTTTAATTGTGTGTTGCGTAATGATGAAAAAAAAGGTGGTCGTGAGCCGCGCACTTCAGTCATTAACGATTTTAGTGATTGGATGGATGATAATGATCTCTTTGAAGCTGATTTCTTGGGTTCAAAGTTCACCTGGGCTAATGGGCAAACTGGTGTGCGTAGAATCCTTTGCAAGCTGGATAGAGCTATTATTAATGAGGCGTGGCTTAATAAATTTGAGAATTGGAGGTGTAAAGCTCTTCCACGTGAAGTTTCCGACCATTCTCCTCTTATTGGCTTTCTTGTTGTCAACTCTAGACCAAAAAGAGCTCCTTTTAGAGTGCAAAAAATGTGGTTTTCTCACCCTGATTTCATGCGCATGGTTATAGAGAGCTGGAATGCTCCTGTGTCTGGTTCTCCTGCTTTTATTTTTCCTTTCAAACTCAAGAGATTGAAGGCGGCTATGAAAGATTGGAATCTTCGGGTTTTTGGTAATGTTTATGCTAAGCTCAAGCAGGCAAAGTTGACTATGGAAGTTGCTCTGCGTATTTCTGATGAAGATCCTGAGGACGTTACTAAGCTGAATTTTGCCAAAGAAGCTTCAGTAACTCTTCAAGAGGTTCGTTCTCAACATTCCACTATGTTGAAGCAGAAGTCGAGAAATAAATGGCTCACGGATGGTGCTAGCAATACTTCTTTTTTTCACACCAGTGTTCGAATTCGTAGGAGCAATAATCTGATCTCGGAATTGGTAGATGATAATGGGAACATTCTCACTGATTATGACCAAATTAGAGATCATGCGGTGTCTTTTTTTGAGTCTAAATTTAATGGTGTTGAATTCCCAATTGATGATGAATTATTCCATTATGATCATAACATTATCTCTTCGGAAGATAGTCAGAGAATGGATGAAATTCCAACTATAGAGGAGATAAAGGCTGCTGTTTTTGATCTTGGAGCGGATAGTGCCCCTGGCCCTGATGGTTTCTCTGGTTGTTTCTATAGGCATTGTTGGGACTTGATTCAACAAGACCTTTGCAACGCTATTTCTTATTGCTGGCGAGAAAAAATAATTCCTCAAGGTACCAACTCTAGTCTTTTGATTTTATTAGCCAAGGTTCGAGGAGCCAACACTCTTCGTAACTTTAGGCCCATTGGTCTTAGTAATTTTTTCTTTAAAATTTTCACTAAGATTTTAGCTACAAGACTGGGTAGTGTACTTGACAATCTTGTTTCGGAAGAACAAGTTGCTTTCATGAAGGGGAGAAACATTCATGAAAACATCAGTGTGGCGTCGGAGATGGTTAATGAGCTTAAAATCAAGCGTAAAGATGGCAACTTGGGTCTAAAGCTTGACATCACCCAAGCTTTCGACACGGTGAGTTGGTCTTTTGTCTTGGAAGTTTTTCGGAGGTATGGTTTCTCTCAAAGTTGGTGTTCTTGGATCCTTTCGATTCTTAACTCAGCTCGTATTTCTATTCTTCTTAATGGTAATCCGGAGGGCTTCTTCAAGATTAATAGAGGCCTAAGACAGGGTGATCCTTTATCACCTCTTATTTTTGTTTTGATAGAGGATGTTCTTAGCAGAAATCTGTCAAAATTATTTCTTGAGAAGAAGATGACACCGATGCTTTCAAAAAAGAAAAAAGGTATTTCTCCTACTCATCTTTTCTTTGCGGATGACATAATGATTTTTTGTAAGGGCAACATGAAGAGTTTGCATAATCTTCTTGCGTTGCTGGGCAAATATCAAGTGGCTTCGGGTCAAACGGTTTGTCGACAAAAGAGTAAGGTTTACTTTGGTGGTGGCTCTTTGAGTCGTTGTCGAACAATAACAAATTTACTTGGTATGGAGGTCTCGACTTTTCCAGACAGGTATCTAGGGGTTCAAATCATGCCCGGGGCTGTTAAATATCGTCATATTAGTAATGTGATTGATAAAATTAAGAACCAGCTTACTGTTTGGAAAGGAAAATTGCTTTCTTTTCAAGACAGAATTGTGCTCATTAATTCAGTGATTGCTAGCTATTCCATTCACAATATGGCAGTGTATAAGTGGCCTATGAAGTTCATCCAACAAGCTGAGAGGGTGATCCGCAATTTTCTTTGGTCTGGAGATGCTGAAATTGCAAGGAAATGTGTGGTTGGTTTTCCTAAAGTTTGCTGCCCTTTGAAAGAAGGTGGTCTGGGTATCACAAGCATGGCTGTCACTAACAAAGCGCTTCTTATGAAGCTATGGTGGAACATTCGTTCTTCCAACAAAAAATGGGCTAGGTTCTTATGGGCTAAATATACTTCTCGCTTTGGTCGCATAAAGCAATATGGTGTGAATTCTTCGATTCTTCCGGGCATTAGATCAGTTCATTCCATGGTTGATAAAAATACCAAAGTTCTTCTAGGTGACGGAAGGAGTACATCCCTTTATTTTGATGTGTGGTATGGTAATGAATGTATTGCGGATATGCTTGGTGATTATGAGCAGGATGGTACGGTCATGGTTAGTGACATTATTGTTAATAATTCTTGGCAGTTGCAGGGAATACATGTTCCGAATCTGATCAGGGCTGGGGTAGACTTAAACAACTTGCCAATGCTGCAAGGAGGGGCTGATTGCAGGGTGTGGATGCCGGATTTGAAAGGAAATTTTACGGTTTCTTCAGCCAAGAATCTGGTGCGTAAAAAGTATGCAACTTCAGAAGTTTATGGACTGTTGTGGAGACGTGCAATTCATCCTAAACTAGCTGCTCAAAATTGGAAGATTGTAAGGGAAGCGTGTGCGACTCAAGACAAGCTCAAAAATAGATTCAAAACCGAAATAGCCAACAGGTGCTACCTTTGCAAGCTGGAGGAGGAATCGCTACAACATATTCTTTGGGGCTGTACGTTTGCTGCTCAAACTTGGCAGTGGTGCTCAGGTTTGTTCAATTTGCAGCCTCATTATGATTTGATTACTTCTTATAAATCTGCCAAGGGAAGGAGTAGAATTGTTAAGGATTTATGGCTGTTAACCAACCTTGTTATTCGTTCGGAGCTGTGGAATACAAGAAATATGGCGTGCTTTCAAAACGCTTCTGTTAGTATACAATTTTTTAAACAGCGTGTGTTTCATTTGATTCATGATTATGCTGTGCGTTTGAAGAGTGTTATGCATAATACTACAGCGGATTTAGAGATTTTGAACTGTTTCCGTGTTCGTCATAGACAAGTAAAAATGATGCAGCCTGTTGAATGTAATTGGGAGCCGCCAAACAGTGATGAACTTCTTTTGTGTTGTGATGGAGCAGCCAAAGGAAACCCTGGTATTGCTGGTGCGGGAGTTGTAGTTCGTGATCATGATTGTAATTTTGTTGGAGCCATGAGCATTGGTTTGGGAACAACAAATAATTTTTTGGCAGAATTATATGGTGTAATAGTTGGTTTAGAATGGGCAAGGAAATGGGAAATCCGTAAAATTCTGGTGCGATCAGATTCTATTGGTGCAATTTTGGCTTTTGAGAACTCTAATTTGCCTTGGTTTGCTAGGCAAAGATGGAGTAAGATTCAAGACAGCTATGATTCGATTCGTTTTGTTCACACTTATCGTGAAGCAAATTTTTCAGCAGACTCCATGGCTAAAAGAGGTTGTCTATTAAGGAATGGTGCAGGGATGAATTATGATGAGAGACCTTATTTTCTAAGAAATTTAGAATATCCAAATGTCTCTTACTTTAGATTTAAATAGTTTATAAGTTTTTGGGGTCTTTTGACCTCTTTTCTTGTAAACTCTTGTAAATATTTGCTATTCATCAATACAATTTTGGACTTACCAAAAAAAAATAATCCTACGGTCTTGGGCATCTCAAAATTGATCCTAGACATGTCAAATTTAAACTTGGGCATGTCAAATTGAATCTTGGGCATGGGCATGAATCCTGGGCATGGGCATGAAAGCACAAGCCTACGGTCTTGGGCATCTCAAAATTGATCCTAGACATGTCAAATTTAAACTTGGGCATGTCAAATTGAATCTTGGGCATGGGCATGAAAACACAAGCCTACGGTCTTGGGCATCTCAAAATTGATCCTAGACATGTCAAATTTAAACTTGGGAATGTCAAATTGAATCTTGGGCATGGGCATGAAAGCACAAGCCTCAACGGTCTTGGGCATCTCAAAATTGATCCTAGACATGTCAAATTTAAACTTGGGAATGTCAAATTGAATCTTGGGCATGGGCATGAAAGCACAAGCCTAAGGTCTTGGGCATCTCAAAATTGATCCTAGACATGTCAAATTGAATCTTGGGCATGGGCATGAAAGCAAAAGTCTACGGTCTTGGGAATCTAAAAATTGATCCTAGGCATCTCAAATTGAATCTTGGGCATGGGCATGAAAGCACAAGCCTACGGTCTTGGGCATCTCAAAATTGATCCTAGACATGTCAAATTTAAACTTGGGATGTCAAATTGAATCTTGGGCATGGGCATGAAAGCACAAGCCTACGGTCTTGGGCATCTCAAAATTGATCCTAGACATGTCAATTTTAAACTTGGGCATGTCAAATTGAATCTTGGGCATGGGCATGAAAGCACAAGCCTATGGTCTTGGGAATCTCAAAATTGATCCTAGACATGTCAAATTTAAACTTGGGCATGTCAAATTGAATCTTGGGCATGGGCATGAAAGCACAAGCCTACGGTCTTGGGCATCTCAAAATTGATCCTAGACATGTCAAATTTAACTTGGGCATGTCAAATTGAATCTTGGGCATGGGCATGAAAGCACAAGCCTACGGTCTTGGGCATCTCAAAATTGATCCTAGACATGTCAAATTTAAACTTGGGCATGTCAAATTGAATCTTGGGCATGGGCATGAAAGCACAAGCCTCAAATTGAATCTTGGGCATCTCAAAATTGATCCTAGACATCTCAAATTTAAACTTGGGCATGTCAAATTGAATCTTGGGCATGGGCATGAAAGCACAAGCTTACGGTCTTGGGCATCTCAAAATTGATCCTAGACATGTCAAATTTAAACTTGGGCATGTCAAATTGAATCTTGGGCATGGGCATGAAAGCACAAGCCTACGGTCTTGGGCATCTCAAAATTGATCCTAGACATGTCAAATTTAAACTTGGGCATGTCAAATTGAATCTTGGGCATGGGCATGAAAGCACAAGCCTACGGTCTTGGGCATCTCAAAATTGATCCTAGACATGTCAAATTTAAACTTGGGCATGTCAAATTGAATCTTGGGCATGGGCATGAAAGCACAAGCCTACGGTCTTGGGCATCTCAAAATTGATCCTAGACATGTCAAATTTAAACTTGGGCATGTCAAATTGAATCTTGGGCATGGGCATGAAAGCACAAGCCTACGGTCTTGGGCATCTCAAAATTGATCCTAGACATGTCAAATTTAAACTTGGGCATGTCAAATTGAATCTTGGGCATGGGCATGAAAGCACAAGCCTACGGTCTTGGGCATCTCAAAATTGATCCTAGACATGTCAAATTTAAACTTGGGCATGTCAAATTGAATCTTGGGCATGGGCATGAAAGCACAAACCTACGGTCTTGGGCATCTCAAAATTGATCCTAGACATGTCAAATTTAAACTTGGGAATGTCAAATTGAATCTTGGGCATGGGCATGAAAACACAAGCCTACGGTCTTGGGCATCTCAAAATTGATCCTAGACATGTCAAATTTAAACTTGGGCATGTCAAATTGAATATTGGGGCATGGGCATGAAAGCACAAGCCTACGGTCTTGGGCATCTCAAAATTGATCCTAGACATGTCAAATTTAAACTTGGGCATGTCAAATTGAATCTTGGGCATGGGCATGAAAGCACAAGCCTACGGTCTTGGGCATCTCAAAATTGATCCTAGACATGTCAAATTTAAACTTGGGCATGTCAAATTGAATCTTGGGCATGGGCATGAAAGCACAAGCCTACGGTCTTGGGCATCTCAAAATTGATCCTAGACATGTCAAATTTAAACTTGGGCATGTCAAATTGAATCTTGGGCATGGGCATGAAAGCACAAGCCTACGGTCTTGGGCATCTCAAAATTGATCCTAGACATGTCAAATTTAAACTTGGGCATGTCAAATTGAATCTTGGGCATGGGCATGAAAGCACAAGCCTACGGTCTTGGGC
This sequence comes from Papaver armeniacum, assembly GCA_023531295.1. Classification (NCBI taxonomy): domain Eukaryota; kingdom Viridiplantae; phylum Streptophyta; class Magnoliopsida; order Ranunculales; family Papaveraceae; genus Papaver; species Papaver armeniacum. The sequence continues at coordinate 33,873 of JAJJWW010005809.1, read as the reverse complement.
ATCTCAAAATTGATCCTAGACATGTCAAATTAAACTTGGGCATGTCAAATTGAATCTTGGGCATGGGCATGAAAGCACAAGCCTACGATCTTGGGCATATCAAAATTGATCCTAGACATGTCAAATTTAAACTTGGGCATGTCAAATTGAATCTTGGGCATAGGCATGAAAGCACAAGCCTACGGTCTTGGGCATCTCAAAATTGATCCTAGACATGTCAAATTTAAACTTGGGCATGTCAAATTGAATCTTGGGCATGGGCATGAAAGCACAAGCCTACGGTCTTGGGCATCTCAAAATTGATCCTAGACATGTCAAATTTAAACTTGGGCATGTCAAATTGAATCTTGGGCATGGGCATGAAAGCACAAGCCTACGGTCTTGGGCATCTCAAAATTGATCCTAGACATGTCAAATTTAAACTTGGGCATGTCAAATTGAATCTTGGGCAAATTGAATCTTGGGCATGGGCATGAAAGCACAAGCCTACGGTCTTGGGCATCTCAAAATTGATCCTAGACATGTCAAATTTAAACTTGGGCATGTCAAATTGAATCTTGGGCATGGGCATGAAAGCACAAGCCTACGGTCTTGGGCATCTCAAAATTGATCCTAGACATGTCAAATTTAAACTTGGGCATGTCAAATTGAATCTTGGGCATGGGCATGAAAGCACAAGCCTACGGTCTTGGGCATCTCAAAATTGATCCTAGACATGTCAAATTTAAACTTGGGCATGTCAAATTGAATCTTGGGCATGGGCATGAAAGCACAAGCCTACGGTCTTGGGCATCTCAAAATTGATCCTAGACATGTCAAATTTAATCTTGGGCATGTCAAATTGAATCTTGGGCATGGGCATGAAAGCACAAGCCTACGGTCTTGGGCATCTCAAAATTGATCCTAGACATGTCAAATTTAAACTTGGGCATGTCAAATTGAATCTTGGGCATGGGCATGAAAGCACAAGCCTACGGTCTTGGGCATCTCAAAATTGATCCTAGACATGTCAAATTTAAACTTGGGCATGTCAAATTGAATCTTGGGCATGGGCATGAAAGCACAAGCCTACGGTCTTGGGCATCTCAAAATGGAATCTTGGGCATGTCAAATTGAATCTGGGCATGGGCATGAAAGCACAAGCCTACGGTCTTGGGCATCTCAAAATTGATCCTAGACATGTCAAATTTAAACTTGGGCATGTCAAATTGAATCTTGGGCATGGGCATGAAAGCACAAGCCTACGGTCTTGGGCATCTCAAAATTGATCCTAGACATGTCAAATTGAATCTATGGCATGGGCATGAAAGCAAAAGCCTACGGTCTTGGGCATCTCAAAATTGATCCTAGGCATCTCAAATTGAATCTTGGGCATGGGCATGAAAGCACAAGCCTACGGTCTTGGGCATCTCAAAATTGATCCTAGACATGTCAAATTTAAACTTGGGCATGTCAAATTGAATCTTGGGCATGGGCATGAAAGCACAAGCCTACGGTCTTGGGCATCTCAAAATTGATCCTAGACATGTCAAATTTAAACTTGGGCATGTCAAATTGAATCTTGGGCATGGGCATGAAAGCACAAGCCTACGGTCTTGGGCATCTCAAAATTGATCCTAGACATGTCAAATTTAAACTTGGGCATGTCAAATTAAATCTTGGGCATGGGCATGAAAGCACAAGCCTACGGTCTTGGGCATCTCAAAATTGATCCTAGGCATGTCAAATTGAATCTTTGGCATGGGCATGAAAGCACAAGCCTACGGTCTTGGGCATCTCAAAATTGATCCTAGACATGTCAAATTGAATCTTGGGCATGGGAATGAAAGCACAAGCCTACGGTCTTGGGCATCTAAAAATTGATCCTAGACATGTCAAATTTAAACTTGGGCATGTCAAATTGAATCTTGGGCATGGGCATGAAAGCACAAGCCTACGGTCTTGGGCATCTCAAAATTGATCCTAGACATGTCAAATTTAAACTTGGGCATGTCAAATTGAAAGCACAAGCCTACGGCATGGGCATCAAATTGTTCAAGTCATGTCAAATTGAATCTTGGGCATCTCATAATATACCCTAGGCATGTCAAATTGAATCTTGGGCATGGGCATGAAAGCACAAGCCTACGGTCTTGGGCATCTCAAAATTGATCCTAGACATGTCAAATTTAAACTTGGGCATGTCAAATTGAATCTTGGGCATGGGCATGAAAGCACAAGCCTACGGTCTTGGGCATCTCAAAATTGATCCTAGACATGTCAAATTTAAACTTGGCATGTCAAATTGAATCTTGGGCATGGGCATGAAAGCACAAGCCTACGGTCTTGGGCATCTCAAAATTGATCCTAGACATGTCAAATTTAAACTTGGGCATGTCAAATTGAATCTTGGGCATGGGCATGAAAGCACAAGCCTACGGTCTTGGGCATCTCAAAATTGATCCTAGACATGTCAAATTTAAACTTGGGCATGTCAAATTGAAACTTGGGCCTTGGGCATGGGCATGAAATCACAAGCCTACGGTCTTGGGCATCTCAAAATTGATCCTAGACATGTCAAATTGAATCTCGGGCATGGGCATGAAAGCAAAAGCCTACGGTCTTGGGAATCTTAAAATTGATCCTAGGCATCTCAAATTGAATCTTGGGCATGGGCATGAAATACTAGCCTACGGTCTTGGGCATTTCAAAATTGATCCTAGACATGTCAAATTTATACTTGGGCATGTCAAATTGAATCTTGGGCATGGGAATGAAAGCACAAGCCTACGGTCTTGGGCATCTCAAAATTGATCCTAGACATGTCAAATTTAAACTTGGGCATGTCAAATTGAATCTTGGGCATGGGCATGAAAGCACAAGCCTACGGTCTTGGGCATCTCAAAATTGATCCTAGACATGTCAAATTTAAACTTGGGCATGTCAAATTGAATCTTGGGCATGGGCATGAAAGCAAAAGCCTACGGTCTTGGGCATCTCAAATTGATCCTAGGCATGTCAAATTGAATCTTTGGGCATGGGCATGAAAGCACAAGCCTACGGTCTTGGGCATCTCAAAATTGATCCTAGACCAAATTTAAACATGTCAAATTGAATCTTGGGCATGGGCATGAAAGCACAAGCCTACGGTCTTGGGCATCTCAAAATTGATCCTAGACATGTCAAATTTAAACTCATGTCAAATTGAATCTTGGGCATGGGCATGAAAGCACAAGCCTACGGTCTTGGGCATCTCAAAATTGATCCTAGACATGTCAAATTTAAACTTGGGCATGTCAAATTGAATCTTGGGCATGGGCATGAAAGCACAAGCCTACGGTCTTGGGCATCTCAAAATTGATCCTAGACATGTCAAATTGAATCTTGGGCATGGGCATGAAAGCAAAAGCCTACGGTCTTGGGCATCTAAAAATTGATCCTAGGCATGTCAAATTGAATCTTGGGCATGGGCATGAAAGCAAAAGCCTACGGTCTTGGGCATCTCAAAATTGATCCTAGGCATGTCAAATTGAATCTTGGGCATTGGCATGAAAGCACAAGCCTACGGTCTTGGGCATCTCAAAATTGATCCTAGACATGTCAAATTGAATCTTGGGCATGGGCATGAAAGCAAAAGCCTACGGTCTTGGGCATCTCAAAATTGATCCTAGGCATGTCAAATTGAATATGGGCATTGAATGGGCATGGGCAAGCACAAGCCTACGGTCTTGGGCATCTCAAAATTGATCCTAGACATGTCAAATTTATCTTGGGCATGTCAAATTGAATCTTGGGCATGGGCATGAAAGCACAAGCCTACGGTCTTGGGCATCTCAAAATTGATCCTAGACATGTCAAATTTAAAACTTGGGCATGTCAAATTGAATCTTGGGCATGGGCATGAAAGGAAAAGCCTACGGTCTTGGGCATCTCAAAATTGATCCTAGACATGTCAAATTTAAACTTGGGCATGTCAAATAGAATCTTGGGCATGGGCATGAAAGCACAAGCCTACGGTCTTGGGCATCTCAAAATTGATCCTAGACATGTCAAATTTAAACTTGGGCATGTCAAATTGAATCTTGGGCATGGGCATGAAAGCAAAAGCCTACGGTCTTGGGCATCTCAAAATTGATCCTAGACATGTCAAATTTAAACTTGGGCATGTCAAATTGAATCTTGGGCATGGGCATGAAAGCACAAGCCTACGATCTTGGGCATCTCAAAATTGATCCTAGACATGTCAAATTTATACTTGGGCATGTCAAATTGAATCTTGGGCATGGGCATGAAAGCACAAGCCTATGGTCTTGGGCATCTCAAAATTGATCCTAGACATGTCAAATTTAAACTTGGGCATGTCAAATTGAATCTTGGGCATGGGCATGAAAGCACAAGCCTACGGTCTTGGGCATCTCAAAATTGATCCTAGACATGTCAAATTTAAACTTGGGCATGTCAAATTGAATCTTGGGCATGGGCATGAAAGCACAAGCCTACGGTCTTGGGCATCTCAAATTGATCCTAGACATGTCAAATTTAAACTTGGGCATGTCAAATTGAATCTTGGGCATGGGCATGAAAGCACAAGCCTACGGTCTTGGGCATCTCAAAATTGATCCTAGACATGTCAAATTTAAACTTGGGCATGTCAAATTGAATCTTGGGCATGGGCATGAAAGCACAAGCCTACGGTCTTGGGCATCTCAAAATTGATCCTAGACATGTCAAATTTAAACTTGGGCATGTCAAATTGAATCTTGGGCATGGGCATGAAAGCACAAGCCTACGGTCTTGGGCATCTCAAAATTGATCCTAGACATGTCAAATTGAATGGGCTCAAATTGGGCATGGGCATGAAAATTGAAAGCCTAGGAATCTCAAAATTGATCCTAGGCATGTCAAATTGAATCTCGGGCATGGGCATGAAAGCAACAAGCCTACGGTCTTGGGCATCTCAAAATTGATCCTAGACATGTCAAATTTAAACTTGGGCATGTCAAATTGAATCTTGGGCATGGGCATGAAAGCACAAGCCTACGGTCTTGGGCATCTCAAAATTGATCCTAGACATGTCAAATTTAAACTTGGGCATGTCAAATTGAATCTTAGGCATGGGCATGAAAGCACAAGCCTACGGTCTTGGGCATCTCAAAATTGATCCTAGACATGTCAAATTTAAACTTGGGCATGTCAAATTTCATATTGGGCATGGGCATGAAAGCACAAGCCTACGGTCTTGGGAATCTGAAAATTGATCCTAGGCATCTCAAATTGAATCTTGGGCATGGGCATGGGCATGAAAGCACAAGCCTACGGTCTTGGGCATCTCAAAATTGATCCTAGACATGTCAAATTGAATCTTGGGCATGGGCATGAAAGCACAAGCCTACGGTCTTGGGCATCTCAAAATTGATCCTAGACATGTCAAATTTAAACTTGGGCATGTCAAATTGAATCTTGGGCATGGGCATGAAAGCACAAGCCTACGGTCTTGGGCATCTCAAAATTGATCCTAGACATGTCAAATTTAAACTTGGGCATGTCAAATTGAATCTTGGGCATGGGCATGAAAGAAAGCACAAGCCTACGGTCTTGGGCATCTCAAAATTGATCCTAGACATGTCAAATTTAAACTTGGGCATGTCAAATTGAATCTTGGGCATGGGCATGAAAGCACAAGCCTACGGTCTTGGGCATCTCAAAATTGATCCTAGACATGTCAAATTTAAACTTGGGCATGTCAAATTGAATCTTGGGCATGGGCATGAAAGCACAAGCCTACGGTCTTGGGAATCTCAAAATTGATCCTAGGCATGTCAAATTGAATCTTGGGCATGGGCATGAAAGCACAAGCCTACGGTCTTGGGCATCTCAAAATTGATCCTAGACATGTCAAATTGAATCTTGGGCATGGGCATGAAAGCACAAGCCTACGGTCTTGGGCATCTCAAAATTGATCCTAGACATGTCAAATTTAAACTTGGGCATGTCAAATTGAATCTTGGGCATGGGCATGAAAGCACAAGCCTACGGTCTTGGGCATCTCAAAATTGAATCTGATCCTTTAAACATGTCATATGTCAAATTGAATCTTGGGCATGGGCATGAAAGCAAAAGCCTACGGTCTTGGGCATCTCAAAATTGATCCTAGGCATGTCAAATTGAATCTTGGGCATGGGCATGAAACAAAAAGCCTACGGTCTTGGGAATCTAAAAATTGATCCAAGGCATCTCAAATTGAATCTTGGGCATGGGCATGAAAGCACAAGCCTACGGTCTTGGGCATCTCAAAATTGATCCTAGACATGTCAAATTTAAACTTGGGCATGTCAAATTGAATCTTGGGCATGGGCATGAAAGCACAAGCCTACGGTCTTGGGCATCTCAAAATTGATCCTAGACATGTCAAATTTAAACTTGGGCATGTCAAATTGAATCTTGGGCATGGGCATGAAAGCACAAGCCTACGGTCTTGGGCATCTCAAAATTGATCCTAGACATGTCAAATTTAAATCTTGGGCATGTCAAATTGAATCTTGGGCATGGGCATGAAAGCACAAGCCTACGGTCTTGGGCATCTCAAAATTGATCCTAGACATGTCAAATTTAAACTTGGGCATGTCAAATTGAATCTTGGGCATGTGCATGAAAGCACAAGCCTACGGTCTTGGGCATCTCAAAATTGATCCTAGACATTTCAAATTTAAACTTGGGCATGTCAAATTGAATCTTGGGCATGGGCATGAAAGCACAAGCCTACGGTCTTGGGCATCTCAAAATTGATCAAATAGACATGTCAAATTGAATCTTGGGCATGGGCATGAAAGCAAAAGCCTATCTTGGGAATCTCAAAATTGATCCTAGGCATCTCAAATTGAATCTTGGGCATGGGCATGAAAGCACAAGCCTACGGTCTTGGGCATCTCAAAATTGATCCTAGACATGTCAAATTTAAATTTGGGCATGTCAAATTGAATCTTGGGCATGGGCATGAAAGCACAAGCCTACGGTCTTGGGCATCTCAAAATTGATCCTAGACATGTCAAATTTAAACTTGGGCATGTCAAATTGAATCTTGGGCATGGGCATGAAAGCACAAGCCTACGGTCTTGGGCATCTCAAAATTGATCCTAGACATGTCAAATTTAAACTTGGGCATGTCAAATTGAATCTTGGGCATGGGCATGAAAGCAAAAGCCTACGGTCTTGGGAATCTCAAAATTGATCCTAGGCATCTCAAATTGAATCTTGGGCATGGGCATGAAAGCACAAGCCTACGGTCTTGGGCATCATTAAAATTGATTCTAGGCATCTCAAATTTGATCCTAATCTTGAATCTTGGGCATGGGCATGAAAGCACAAGCCTACGGTCTTGGGCATCTCAAAATTGATCCTAGACATGTCAAATTTAAACTTGGGCATGTCAAATTGAATCTTGGGCATGGGCATGAAAGCAAAAGCCTACGGTCTTGGGCATCTCAAAATTGATCCTAGACATGTCAAATTTAAACTTGGGCATGTCAAATTGAATCTTGGGCATGGGCATGAAAGCACAAGCCTACGGTCTTGGGCATCTTAATCCTAGACAAAATTGATCCTAGACATGTCAAATTTATACTTGGGCATGTCAAATTGAATCTTGGGCATGGGCATGAAAGCAAAAGCCTACGGTCTTGGGCATCTCAAAATTGATCCTAGACATGTCAAATTTAAACTTGGGCATGTCAAATTGAATCTTGGGCATGGGCATGAAAGCACAAGCCTACGGTCTTGGGCAAAATTGATCCTAGACATGTCAAATTTAAACTTGGGCATGTCAAATTGAATCTTGGGCATGGGCATGAAAGCACAAGCCTACGGTCTTGGGCATCTCAAAATTGATCCTAGACATGTCAAATTTAAACTTGGGCATGTCAAATTGAATCTTGGGCATGGGCATGAAAGCACAAGCCTACGGTCTTGGGCATCTCAAAATTGATCCTAGACATGTCAAATTTAAACTTGGGCATGTCAAATTGAATCTTGGGCATGGGCATGAAAGCACAAGCCTACGGTCTTGGGCATCTCAAAATTGATCCTAGATGTCAAATTTATGTCAAATTTAAACTTGGGCATGTCAAATTGAATATTGGGCATGGGCATGAAAGCACAAGCCTACGGTCTTGGGCATCTCAAAATTGATCCTAGACATGTCAAATTTAAACTTGGGAATGTCAAATTAAATCTTGGGCATGGGCATGAAAGCACAAGCCTACGGTCTTGGGCATCTCAAAATTGATCCTAGACATGTCAAATTGAATCTTGGGCATGGGCATGAAAGCAAAAGCCTATGGTCTTGGGAATCTCAAAATTGATCCTAGGCATCTCAAATTGAATCTTGGGCATGGGCATGAAAGCACAAGCCTACGGTCTTGGGCATCTCAAAATTGATCCTAGACATGTCAAATTTAAACTTGGGCATGTCAAATTGAATCTTGGGCATGGGCATGAAAGCACAAGCCTACGGTCTTGGGCATCTCAAAATTGATCCTAGACATGTCAAATTTAAACTTGGGCATGTCAAATTGAATCTTGGGCATGGGCATGAAAGCACAAGCCTACGGTCTTGGGCATCTCAAAAATTGATCCTAGACATGTCAAATTTAAACTTGGGCATGTCAAATTGAATCTTGGGCATGGGCATGAAAGCAAAAGCCTACGGTCTTGGGAATCTCAAAATTGATCCTAGGCATCTCAAATTGAATCTTGGGCATGGGCATGAAAGCACAAGCCTACGGTCTTGGGCATCTCAAAATTGATCCTAGACATGTCAAATTGAATCTTGGGCATGGGCATGAAATGCACAAAGCCTACGGTCTTGGGCATCTCAAAATTGATCCTAGACATGTCAAATTTAACTTGGGCATGTCAAATTGAATCTTGGGCATGGGCATGAAAGCAAATGCCTACGGTCATGGGCATGGGCATTTCAAAATTGATCCTAGACATGTCAAATTTAAACTTGGGCATGTCAAATTGAATCTTGGGCATGGGCATGAAAGCACAAGCTTACTATCTTGGGCATCTCAAAATTGATCCTAGACATGTCAAATTTATACTTGGGCATGTCAAATTGAATCTTGGGCATGGGCATGAAAGCACAAGCCTACGGTCTTGGGCATCTCAAAATTGATCCTAGACATGTCAAATTTAAACTTGGGCATGTCAAATTGAATCTTGGGCATGGGCATGAAAGCACAAGCCTACGGGCATCTTGGGCATCTCAAAATTGATCCTAGACATGTCAAATTTATACATGGGCATGTCAAATTGAATCTTGGGCATGGGCATGAAAGCACAAGCCTACGGTCTTGGGCATCTCAAAATTGATCCTAGACATGTCAAATTTAAACTTGGGCATGTCAAATTGAATCTTGGGCATGGGCATGAAAGCACAAGCCTACGGTCTTGGGCATCTCAAAATTGATCCTAGACATGTCAAATTTAAACTTGGGCATGTCAAATTGAATCTTGGGCATGGGCATGAAAGCACAAGCCTACGGTCTTGGGCATCTCAAAATTGATCCTAGACATGTCAAATTTAAACTTGGGCATGTCAAATTGAATCTTGGGCATGGGCATGAAAGCACAAGCCTACGGTCTTGGGCATCTCAAAATTGATCCTAGACATGTCAAATTTAAACTTGGGAATGTCAAATTAAATCTTGGGCATGGGCATGAAAGCACAAGCCTACGGTCTTGGGCATCTCAAAATTGATCCTAGACATGTCAAATTGAATCTTGGGCATGGGCATGAAAGCAAAAGCCTACGGTCTTGGGAATCTCAAAATTGATCCTAGGCATCTCAAATTGAATCTTGGGCATGGGCATGAAAGCACAAGCCTAAGGTCTTGGGCATCTTAAAATTGATCCTAGACATGTCAAATTTAAACTTGGGCATGTCAAATTGAATCTTGGGCATGGGCATGAAAGCACAAGCCTACGGTCTTGGGCATCTCAAAATTGATCCTAGACATGTCAAATTTAAACTTGGGCATGTCAAATTGAATCTTGGGCATGGGCATGAAAGCACAAGCCTACGGTCTTGGGCATCTCAAAATTGATCCTAGACATGTCAAATTTAAACTTGGGCATGTCAAATTGAATCTTGGGCATGTCAAATCAATCTTGGGCATGGGCATGGGCATGAAAGCACAAGCCTACGGTCTTGGGCATCTCAAAATTGATCCTAGGCATCTCAAATTTAAACTTGAATCTTTGGGCATGGGCATGAAAGCACAAGCCTACGGTCTTGGGCATCTCAAAATTGATCCTAGGCATGTCAAATTGAATCTTGGGCATGGGCATGAAAGCACAAGCCTACGGTCTTGGGCATCTCAAAATTGATCCTAGACATGTCAAATTTAAACTTGGGCATGTCAAATTGAATCTTGGGCATGGGCATGAAAGCAAAAGCCTACGGTCTTGGGCATCTCAAAATTGATCCTAGACATGTCAAATTTAAACTTGGGCATGTCAAATTGAATCTTGGGCATGGGCATGAGATGCACAAGCCTACGGTCTTGGGCATCTCAAAATTGATCCTAGACATGTCAAATTTAAACTTGGGCATGTCAAATTGAATCTTGGGCATGGGCATGAAAGCACAAGCCTACGGTCTTGGGCATCTCAAAATTGATCCTAGACATGTCAAATTTAAACTTGGGCATGTCAAATTGAATCTTGGGCATGGGCATGAAAGCACAAGCCTACGGTCTTGGGCATCTCAAAATTGATCCTAGACATGTCAAATTTAAACTTGGGCATGTCAAATTGAATCTTGGGCATGGGCATGAAAGCACAAGCCTACGGTCTTGGGCATCTCAAAATTGATCCTAGACATGTCAAATTTAAACTTGGGCATGTCAAATTGAATCTTGGGTATGGGCATGAAAGCACAAGCCTACGGTCTTGGGCATCTCAAAATTGATCCTAGACATGTCAAATTTATACTTGGGCATGTCAAATTGAATCTTGGGCATGGGCATGAAAGCACAAGCCTACGGTCTTGGGCATCTCAAAATTGATCCTAGATATGTCAAATTTAAACTTGGGCATGTCAAATTGAATCTTGGGCATGGGCATGAAAGCACAATCCTACGGTCTTGGGCATCTCAAAATTGATCCTAGACATGTCAAATTTAAACTTGGGCATGTCAAATTGAATCTTGGGCATGGGCATGAAAGCACAAGCCTACGGTCTTGGGCATCTCAAAATTGATCCTAGACATGTCAAATTGAATAGCAAAAGCCTACGTTCTTGGGAATCTAAAAATTGATCCTAGGCATCTCAAATTGAATCTTGGGCATGGGCATGAAAGCAAAAGCCTACGGTCTTGGGCATCTCAAAATTGATCCTAGACATGTCAAATTTAAACTTGGGCATGTCAAATTGAATCTTGGGCATGGGCATGAAAGCACAAGCCTACGGTCTTGGGCATCTCAAAATTGATCCTAGACATGTCAAATTTAAACTTGGGCATGTCAAATTGAATCTTGGGCATGGGCATGAAAGCACAAGCCTACGGTCTTGGGCATCTCAAAATTGATCCTAGACATGTCAAATTTAAACTTGGGCATGTCAAATTGAATCTTGGGAATGGGCATGAAAGCACAAGCCTACGGTCTTGGCCATATCAAAATTGATCCTAGACATGTCAAATTTAAACTTGGGCATGTCAAATTGAATCTTGGGCATGGGCATGAAAGCAAAAGCCTTCGGTCTTGGGAATCTGAAAATTGATCCTAGGCATCTCAAATTGAATCTTCTTGGCATGGGCATGAAAGCACAAGCCTACGGTCTTGGGCATCTCAAAATTGATCCTAGACATGTCAAATTGAATCTTGGGCATGGGCATGAAAGCACAAGCAAATTACGGTCTTGGGCATCTCAAAATTGATCCTAGACATGTCAAATTTATCCTTGGGCATGTCAAATTGAATCTTGGGCATGGGCATGAAAGCACAAGCCTACGGTCTTGGGCATCTCAAAATTGATCCTAGACATGTCAAATTTAAACTTGGGCATGTCAAATTGAATCTTGGGCATGGGCATGAAAGCACAAGCTTACTATCTTGTGCATCTCTTGGGAATGTCAAATTGGAATTGATCCTAGACATGTCAAATTTAAACTTGGGCATGTCAAATTGAATCTTGGGCATGGGCATGAAAGCACAAGCCTACGGTCTTGGGCATCTCAAAATTGATCCTAGACATGTCAAATTTAAACTTGGGCATGTCAAATTGAATCTTGGGCATGGGCATGAAAGCACAAGCCTACGGTCTTGGGCATCTCAAAATTGATCCTAGACATGTCAAATTTAAACTTGGGCATGTCAAATTGAATCTTGGGCATGGGCATGAAAGCACAAGCCTACGGTCTTGGGCATCTCAAAATTGATCCTAGACATGTCAAATTTAAACTTGGGCATGTCAAATTGAATCTTGGGCATGGGCATGAAAGCACAAGCCTACGGTCATGGGCATCTCAAAATTGATCCTAGACATGTCAAATTTATACTTGGGCATGTCAAATTGAATCTTGGGCATGGGCATGAAAGCACAAGCCTACGGTCTTGGGCATCTCAAAATTGATCCTAGATATGTCAAATTTAAACTTGGGCATGTCAAATTGAATCTTGGGCATGGGCATGAAAGCACAAGCCTACGGTCTTGGGCATCTCAAAATTGATCCTAGACATGTCAAATTTAAACTTGGGAATGTCAAATTAAATCTTGGGCATGGGCATGAAAGCACAAGCCTACGGTCTTAGGAATCTCAAAATTGATCCTAGACATGTCAAATTGAATCTTGGGCATGGGCATGGGCATGGGCATGAAAAGCAAAAGCCTACGGTCTTGGGAATATGAAAATTGATCCTTGGCATCTCAAATTGAATCTTGGGCATGGGCATGAAAGCGAAAGCCTACAGTCTTGGGCATCTGAAAATTGCCTAGACATGTCAAATTTATACTTTGGCATGTCAAATTGAGTCTTGGGCATGGGCATGAAAGCACAAGCATACGGTCTTGGGCATCTCAGAATTGATCCTAGACATGTCAAATTTAAACTTGGGCATGTCAAATTGAATCTTGGGCATGGGCATGAAAGCACAAGCCTACGGTCTTGGGCATCTCAAAATTGATCCTAGACATGTCAAATTTAAACTTGGGCATGTCAAATTAAATCTTGGGCATGGGCATGAAAGCAAAAGCCTACGGTCTTGGGAATCTAAAAATTGATCCTAGGCATCTCAAATTGAATCTTGGGCATGGGCATGAAAGCACAAGCCTACGGTCTTGGGCATCTCAAAATTGATCCTAGGCATGTCAAATTGAATCTTGGGCATGGGCATGAAAGCACAAGCCTACGGTCTTGGGCATCTCAAAATTGATCCTAGACATGTCAAATTTAAACTTGGGCATGTCAAATTGAATCTTGGGCATGGGCATGAAAGCAAAAGCCTACGGTCTTGGGCATCTCAAAATTGATCCTAGACATGTCAAATTTAAACTTGGGCATGTCAAATTGAATCTTGGGCATGGGCATGGGCATGAAAGCACAAGCCTACGGTCTTGGGCATCTCAAAATTGATCCTAGACATGTCAAATTTAAACTTGGGCATGTCAAATTGAATCTTGGGCATGGGCATGAAAGCAAAAGCTACGGACTTTCAAAATTGATCCTAGACATGTCAAATTTATCCTTGGGCATGTCAAATTGAATCTTGGGCATGGGCATGAAAGCACAAGCCTACGGTCTTGGGCATCTCAAAATTGATCCTAGACATGTCAAATTTATACTTGGGCATGTCAAATTGAATCTTGGGCATGGGCATGAAAGCACAAGCCTACGGTCTTGGGCATCTCAAAATTGATCCTAGACATGTCAAATTTAAACTTGGGCATGTCAAATTGAATCTTGGACATGGGCATGAAAGCACAAGCCTACGGTCTTGGGCATCTCAAAATTGATCCTAGACATGTCAAATTTAAACTTGGGCATGTCAAATTGAATCTTGGGCATGGGCATGAAAGCACAAGCCTACGGTCTTGGGCATCTCAAAATTGATCCTAGATATGTCAAATTTAAACTTGGGCATGTCAAATTGAATATTGGGCATGGGCATGAAAGCACAATCCTACGGTCTTGGGCATCTCAAAATTGATCCTAGACATGTCAAATTTAAACTTGGGAATGTCAAATTGAATCTTGGGCATGGGCATGAAAGCACAAGCCTACGGTCTTGGGCATCTCAAAATTGATCCTAGACATGTCAAATTGAATCAAATCTTGGGCATGGGCATGAAAGCAAAAGCCTACGGTCTTGGGAATCTGAAAATTGATCCTAGGCATCTCAAATTGAATCTTTGGCATGGGCATGAAAGCACAAGCCTACGGTCTTGGGCATCTCAAAATTGATCCTAGACATGTCAAATTTAAACTTGGGCATGTCAAATTGAATCTTGGGCATGGGCATGAAAGCACAAGCCTACGGTCTTGGGGCATCTCAAAATTGATCCTAGACATGTCAAATTTAAACTTGGGCATGTCAAATTGAATCTTGGGCATGGGCATGAAAGCACAAGCCTACGATCTTGGGCATCTCAAAATTGATCCTAGACATGTCAAATTTATACTTGGGCATGTCAAATTGAATCTTGGGCATGGGCATGAAAGCACAAGCCTACGGTCTTGGGCATCTCAAAATTGATCCTAGACATGTCAAATTTAAACTTGGGCATGTCAAATTGAATCTTGGGCATGGGCATGAAAGCACAAGCCTACGATCATGGGCATCTCTAAATTGATCCTAGACATGTCAAATTTAAACTTGGGCATGTCAAATTGAATCTTGGGCATGGGCATGAAAGCACAAGCCTACGGTCTTGGGCATCTCAAAATTGATCCTAGATATGTTAAATTTAAACTTGGGCATGTCAAATTGAATCTTGGGCATGGGCATGAAAGCACAAGCCTACGGTCTTGGGCATCTCAAAATTGATCCTAGACATGTCAAATTTAAACTTGGGAATGTCAAATTGAATCTTGGGCATGGGCATGAAAGCACAAGCCTACGGTCTTGGGCATCTCAAAATTGATCCTAGACATGTCAAATTGAATCTCGGGCATGGGCATGAAAGCAAAAGCCTATGGTCTTAGGCATCTCAAAATTGAATTTTTGGGCATGTGCATGAAAGCACAAGCCTACGGTCTTGGACATCTCAAAATTGATCCTAGACATGTAAAATTTAAACTTGGGCATGTCAAATTGAATCTTGGGCATGGGCATGAAAGCACAAGCCTACGGTCTTGGGCATCTCAAAATTGATCCTAGACATGTCAAATTTAAACTTGGGCATGTCAAATTGAATCTTGGGCATGGGCATGAAAGCACAAGCCTACGGTCTTGGGCATCTCAAAATTGATCCTAGACATGTCAAATTTAAACTTGGGCATGTCAAATTAAATCTTGGACATGGGCATGAAAGCAAAAGCCTACGGTCTTGGGCATCTCAAAATTGATCCTAGGCATCTCAAATTGAATCTTGAATCTTGGGCATGGGCATGAAAGCACAAGCCTACGGTCTTGGGCATCTCAAAATTGATCCTAGACATG
Source organism: Papaver armeniacum (assembly GCA_023531295.1). Lineage (NCBI taxonomy): Eukaryota > Viridiplantae > Streptophyta > Magnoliopsida > Ranunculales > Papaveraceae > Papaver > Papaver armeniacum. Next base: position 18,231 of record JAJJWW010005809.1, on the reverse strand, counting down.
TCAAATTGAATCTTGGGCATGGGCATGAAAGCACAAGCCTACGGTCTTGGGCATCTCAAAATTGATCCTAGGCATGTCAAATTGAATCTTGGGCATGGGCATGAAAGCACAAGCCTACGGTCTTGGGCATCTCAAAATTGATCCTAGACATGTCAAATTTAAACTTGGGCATGTCAAATTGAATCTTGGGCATGGGCATGAAAGCACAAGCCTACGGTCTTGGGCATCTCAAAATTGATCCTAGACATGTCAAATTGAAACTTGGGAATGTAAAATTGAATCTTGGGCATGGGCATGAAAGCACAAGCCTACGGTCTTGGGCATCTCAAAATTGATCCTAGACATGTCAAATTTAAACTTGGGAATGTCAAATTGAATCTTGGGCATGGGCATGAAAGCACAAGCCTACGGTCTTGGGCATCTCAAAATTGATCCTAGACATGTCAAATTTAAACTTGGGCATGTCAAATTGAATCTTGGGCATGGGCATGAAAGCACAAGCCTACGGTCTTGGGCATCTCAAAATTGATCCTAGACATGTCAAATTTAAACTTGGGCATGTCAAATTGAATCTTGGGCATGGGCATGAAAGCACAAGCCTACGGTCTTGGGCATCTCAAAATTGATCCTAGACATGTCAAATTGAATCTCGGGCATGGGCATGAAAGCAAAAGCCTACGGTCTTGGGAATCTCAAAATTGATCCTAGGCATCTCAAATTGAATCTTGGGCATGGGCATGAAAGCACAAGCCTACGGTCTTGGGCATCTCAAAATTGATCCTAGACATGTCAAATTTAAACTTGGGCATGTCAAATTGAATCTTGGGCATGGGCATGAAAGCACAATCTCAAAATTGATCCTACGGTCTTGGGCATCTCAAAATTGATCCTAGACATGTCAAATTTAAACTTGGGCATGTCAAATTGAATCTTGGGCATGGGCATGAAAGCACAAGCCTACGGTCTTGGGCATCTCAAAATTGATCCTAGACATGTCAAATTTAAACTTGGGCATGTCAAATTGAATCTTGGGCATGGGCATGAAAGCAAAAGCCTACGGTCTTGGGCATCTCAAAATTGATCCTAGGCATGTCAAATTTGGGAATCTTTGGCATGGGCATGAAAGCACAAGCCTACGGTCTTGGGCATCTCAAAATTGATCCTAGACATGTCAAATTGAATCTTGGGCATGGGCATGAAAGCACAAGCCTACGGTCTTGGGCATCTCAAAATTGATCAAATTTAAACTTGGGCATGTCAAATTGAATCTTGGGCATGGGCATGAAAGCACAAGCCTACGGTCTTGGGCATCTCAAAATTGATCCTAGACATGTCAAATTTAAACTTGGGCATGTCAAATTGAATCTTGGGCATGGGCATGAAAGCACAAGCCTACGGTCTTGGGCATCTCAAAATTGATCCTAGACATGTCAAATTGAAACTTGGGAATGTCAAATTGAATCTTGGGCATGGGCATGAAAGCACAAGCCTACGGTCTTGGCATCTCAAAATTGATCCTAGACATGTCAAATTTAAACTTGGGCATGTCAAATTGAATCTTGGGCATGGGCATGAAAGCACAAGCCTACGGTCTTGGGCATCTCAAAATTGATCCTAGACATGTCAAATTTAAACTTGGGCATGTCCCAAAAATTTGAATCTTGGGCATGGGCATGAAAGCACAAGCCTACGGTCTTGGGCATCTCAAAATTGATCCTAGACATGTCAAATTTAAACTTGGGCATGTCAAATTGAATCTTGGGCATGGGCATGAAAGCACAAGCCTACGGTCTTGGGCATCTCAAAATTGATCCTAGACATGTCAAATTGAATCTTGGGCATGGGCATGAAAAAGCAAAAGCCTACGGTCTTGGGAATCTCAAAATTGATCCTAGGCATCTCAAAATTGAATCTTTGGCATGGGCATGAAAGCACAAGCCTACGGTCTTGGGCATCTCAAAATTGATCTTAGACATGTCAAATTGAATCTTGGGCATGGGCATGAAAGCACAAGCCTACGGTCTTGGGCATCTCAAAATTGATCCTAGACATGTCAAATTTAAACTTGGGCATGTCAAATTGAATCTTGGGCATGGGCATGAAAGCACAAGCCTACGGTCTTGGGCATCTCAAAATTGATCCTAGACATGTCAAATTTACACTTGGGCATGTCAAATTGAATCTTGGGCATGGGCATGAAAGCACAAGCCTACGGTCTTGGGCATCTCAAAATTGATCCTAGACATGTCAAATTTAAACTTGGGCATGTCAAATTGAATCTTGGGCATGGGCATGAAAGCACAAGCCTACGGTCTTGGGCATCTCAAAATTGATCCTAGACATGTCAAATTTAAACTTGGGCATGTCAAATTTAAATTTGAATCCTCGGGCATGGGCATGAAAGCACAAGCCTACGGTCTTGGGCATCTCAAAATTGATCTTAGACATGTCAAATTGAATCTTGGGCATGGGCATGAAAGCAAAAGCCTACGGTCTTGGGAATCTAAAAATTGATCCTAGGCATGTCAAATCTCTTGGGCATGGGCATGAAAGCAAAAGCCTACGGTCTTGGGCATCTAAAAATTGATCCTAGACATCTCAAATTGAATCTTGGGCATGGGCATGAAAGCACAAGCCTACGGTCTTGGGCATCTCAAAATTGATCCTAGACATGTCAAATTAATCTCTGGCATGGGCATGAAAGCAAAAGCCTACGGTCTTGGGAATCTCAAAATTGATCCTAGGCATGTCAAATTGAATCTTGGGCATGGGCATGAAAGCACAAGCTTATGATCTTGGGCATCTCAAAATTGATCCTAGACATGTCAAATTTAAACTTGGGCATGTCAAATTGAATCTTGGGCATGGGCATGAAAGCACAAGCCTACGGTCTTGGGCATCTCAAAATTGATCCTAGACATGTCAAATTTAAACTTGGGCATGTCAAATTGAATCTTGGGCATGGGCATGAAAGCACAAGCCTACGGTCTTGGGCATCTCAAAATTGATCCTAGACATGTCAAATTGAATCTCGGGCATGGGCATGAAAGCAAAAGCCTACGGTCTTGGGCATCTAAAAATTGATCCTAGGCATCTCAAATTGAATCTTGGGCATGGGCATGAAAGCACAAGCCTACGGTCTTGGGCATCTCAAAATTTATCCTAGACATGTCAAATTTAAACTTGGGCATGTTAAATTAAATCTTGGGCATGGGCATGAAAGCACAAGCCTACGGTCTTGGGCATCTCAAAATTGATCCTAGACATGTCAAATTGAATCTCGGGCATGGGCATGAAAGCAAAAGCCTACGGTCTTGATCATCTCAAAATTGATACTAGGCATCTCAAATTGAATCTTGGGCATGGGCATGAAAGCACAAGCCTACGGTCTTGGGCATCTCAAAATTGATCCTAGACATGTCAAATTTAAACTTGGGCATGTCAAATTAAATCTTGGGCATGGGCATGAAAGCACAAGCCTACGGTCTTGGGCATCTCAAAATTGATCCTAGACATGTCAAATTGAATCTCGGGCATGGGCAAGAAAGCAAAAGCCTACGGTCTTAGGAATCTAAAAATTGATCCTAGGCATCTCAAATTGAATTAGGGCATGGGCATGAAAGCACAAGCCTACGGTCTTGGGCATCTCAAAATTGATCCTAGACATGTCAAATTTAAACTTGGGCATGTCAAATTGAATCTTGGGCATGGGCATGAAAGCACAAGACTACAATCTTGGGCATCTCAAAATTGATCCTAGACATGTCAAATTGAATCTCGGGCATGGGCATGAAAGCAAAAGCCTATGGTCTTGAGAATCTAAAAATTGATCTTAGGCATCTCAAATTGAATCTTGGGCATGGTTTTTTTTTTTTTTTGATAAGTCAAAATTGTCTTAATAGATAACAAAATTTACAAAGTATAGTTTACAAGAAAAGAGGTCACAACAACCCCAAAAACTTGTAAACTACTGGAAACGATAATAAGAAACATTTGGATACTCAACTGAATTTTAAAAAAATGGTCTTCCTTCTTAATGCATTCCCACTTCATTAACTAGTAAACATCCACGCTTAGCCATTTTGTCAGCAAAAAATTCAACTCCGGGAAAAAATTGAATCTTGGGCATGGGCATGAAAGCACACAGCCTACGGTCTTGAGCATCTCAAAATTGATCCTAGACATGTCAAATTTAAACTTGGGCATGTCAAATTGAATCTTGGGCATGGGCATGCAAGCACAAGCCTACGGTCTTGGGCATCTCAAAATTGATCCTAGACATGTCAAATTTAAACTTGGGCATGTCAAATGAATCTTTGGCATGGGCATGAAAGCACAAGCCTACGGTCTTGGGCATCTCAAAATTGATCCTAGGCATGTCAAATTGAATCTCGGGCATGGGCATGAAAGCAAAAGCCTACGGTCTTGGGCATCTAAAAATTGATCCTAGGCATCTCAAATTGAATCTTGGGCATGGGCATGAAAGCACAAGCCTACGGTCTTGGGCATCTCAAAATTGATCCTAGACATGTCAAATTTAAACTTGGGCATGTCAAATTGAATCTTGGGCATGGGCATGAAAGCACAAGCCTACGGTCTTGGGCATCTCAAAATTGATCCTAGACATGTCAAATTGAATCTTGGGCATGGGCATGAAAGCAAAAGCCTACGGTCTTAAGAATCTAAAAATTGATCCTAGGCATCTCAAATTGAATCTTGGGCATGGGCATGAAAGCACAAGATTACGATCTTGGGCATCTCAAAATTGATCCTAGGCATGTCAAATTGAATCTTGGGCATGGGCATGAAAGCAAAAGCCTACGGTCTTGGGCATCTCAAAATTGAAAGCACAAGCCTACGGTCTTGGGCATCTCAAAATTGATCCTAGACATGTCAAATTTAAACTTGGGCATGTCAAATTGAATTGTGGGAAAGGGCATGAAAGCACAAGCCTACGGTCTTGGGCATCTAAAAATTGATCCTAGGCATGTCAAATTGAATCTTGGGCATGGGCATGAAAGTTCAAGCCTACGGTCTTGGGCATCTCAAAATTGATCCTAGACATGTCAAATTTAAACTTGGGCATGTCAAATTAAATCTTGGGCATGGGCATGAAAGCACAAGCCTACGGTCTTGGGCATCTCAAAATTGATCCTAGACATGTCAAATTGAATCTCGGGCATGGGCATGAAAGCAAAAGCCTACGGTCTTAGGAATCTAAAAATTGATCCTAGGCATCTCAAATTGAATTAGGGCATGGGCATGAAAGCACAAGCCTACGATCTTGGGCATCTCAAAATTGATCCTAGACATGTCAAATTTAAACTTGGGCATGTCAATTGAATCTTGGGCATGGGCATGAAAGCACAAGCCTACTGTCTTGGGCATCTCAAAATTGATCCTAGACATGTCAAATTGAATCTCGGGCATGGGCATGAAAGCAAAAGCCTATGGTCTTGAGAATCTAAAAATTGATCCTAGGCATCTCAAATTGAATCTTGGGCATGGTTTTTTTTTTTTTTTTGATAAGTCAAAATTGTCTTAATAGATAACAAAATTTATCCTAGAAGTATAGTTTACAAGAAAAGAGGTCACAACAACCCCAAAACTTGTAAACTATGGGCATGAAACGGAAACATTTGGATACTCAAAAATTTTATCTTCTAATGCATTCCCGTCAAACTAGTAAACATCCACGCTTAGCCATTTTGTCGCATGAAAAATTCACCTCCGCAAAAGAACGCCTCCCGAATCTAGGGCATGGGCATGAAAATTGATCATAGCACACAAGCTTACGGTCTTGGGCATCTCAAAATTGATCCTAGACATGTCAAATTTAAATTTGGGCATGTCAAATTGAATCTTGGGCATGGGCATGAAAGCACAAGCCTACGGTCTTGGGCATCTCAAAATTGATCCTAGACATGTCAAATTTAAACTTGGGCATGTCAAATTGAATCTTGGGCATGGGCATGAAATCACAAGCCTACGGTCTTGGGCATCTCAAAATTGATCCTAGACATGTCAAATTTAAACTTGGGCATGTGCATGAAAGTAAAAGCCTACGGTCTTTGGGAATCTGAAAATTGATCCTAGGCATCTCAAATTGAATCTTGGGCATGGGCATGAAAGCACAAGCCTACGGTCTTGGGCATCTCAAAATTGATCCTAGACATGTCAAATTGAATCTCGGGCATGGGCATGAAAGCAAAAGCCTACGGTCTTAGGGAATCTAAAAATTGATCCTAGGCATCTCAAATTGAATCTTGGGCATGGGCATGAAAGCACAAGCCTACGGTCTTGGGCATCTCAAAATTGATCCTAGACATGTCAAATTTAAACTTGGGCATGTCAAATTGAATCTTGGGCATGGGCATGAAAGCACAAGCCTCAAATTGAATCTTGGGCATGGGCATGAAAGCAAAAGCCTACGGTCTTGGGAATCTAAAAATTGATCCTAGGCATCTCAAATTGAATCTTGGGCATGGGCATGAAAGCACAAGCCTACGGTCTTGGGCATCTCAAAATTGATCCTAGACATGTCAAATTTAAACTTGGGAATGTCAAATTAAATCTTGGGCATGGGCATGAAAGCACAAGCCTACGGTCTTGGGCATCTCAAAATTGATCCTAGACATGTCAAATTGAATCTCGGGCATGGGCATGAAAGCAAAAGCCTACGGTCTTGGGAATCTAAAAATTGATCCTAGGCATCTCAAATTGAATCTTGGGCATGGGCATGAAAGCACAAGCCTACGGTCTTGGGCATCTCAAAATTGATCCTAGACATGTCAAATTTAAACTTGGGCATGTCAAATTGAATCTTGGGCATGGGCATGAAAGCACAAGCCTACGGTCTTGGGCATCTCAAAATTGATCCTAGACATGTCAAATTGAATCTCGGGGCATGGGCATGAAAGCAAAAGCCTACGGTCTTGGGAATCTAAAAATTGATTTTAGGCATCACAAATTGAATCTTGGGCATGGGCATGAAAGCACAAGCCTACGGTCTTGGGCATCTCAAAATTGATCCTAGACATGTCAAATTGAATCTCGGGCATGGGCATGAAAGCAAAAGCCTAAGATCTTAGGAATCTAAAAATTGATCCTAGGAATCTCAAATTGAATCTTGGGCTTTGGCATGAAAGCACAAGCCTACGGTCTTGGGCATCTCAAAATTGATCCTAGACATGTCAAATTTAAACTTGGGCATGTCAAAATCTTGGGCATGGGCATGAAAGCACAAGCCTACGGTGGTCTTGGGCATCTCAAAATTGATCCTAGGCATGTCAAATTGAATCTTGGGCATGGGCATGAAAGCACAAGCCTACGGTCTTGGGAATCTCAAAAATTGATCCTAGACATGTCAAATTTAAACTTGGGCATGTCAAATTGAATCTTGGGCATGGGCAATTGAATCTTGGGCATGGGCATGAAAGCACAAGCCTACGGTCATGGGCATCTCAAAATTGATCCTAGACATGTCAAATTGAATCTCGGGCATGGGCATGAAAGCAAAAGCCTACGGTCTTAGGAATCTAAAAATTGATCCTAGGCATCTCAAATTGAATCTTGGGCATGGGCATGAAAGCACAAGCCTACGGTCTTGGGCATCTCAAAATTGATCCTAGACATGTCAAATTTAAACTTGGGCATGTCAAATTAATTCTTGGGCATGGGCATCAAAGCACAAGCCTCCGGTCTTGGGCATCTCAAAATTGATCCTAGACATGTCAAATTGAATCTCGGGCATGGGCATGAAAGCAAAAGCCTACGGTCTTAGGAATCTAAAAATTGATCCTAGGCATCTCAAATTGAATCTTGGGCATGGGCATGAAAGCACAAGCCTACGGTCTTGGGCATCTCAAAATTGATCCTAGACATGTCAAATTTAAACTTGGGCATGTCAAATTAAATCTTGGGCATGGGCATGAAAGCACAAGCCTACGGTCTTGGGCATCTCAAAATTGATCCTAGACATGTCAAATTGAATCTCGGGCATGGGCATGAAAGCAAAAGCCTACGGTCTTGGGAATCTAAAAATTGATTTTAGGCATCTCAAATTGAATCTTGGGCATGGGCATGAAAGCACAAGCCTACGGTCTTGGGCATCTCAAAATTGATCCTAGACATGTCAAATTTAAACTTGGGCATGTCAAATTGAATCTTGGGCATGGGCATGAAAGCACAAGCCTAAGGTCTTGGGCATCTCAAAATTGATCCTAGATATGTCAAATTGAATCTTGGGCATGGGCATGAAAGCAAAAGCCTACGGTCTTGGGAATCTAAAAATTGATTTTAGGCATCTCAAATTGAATCTTGGGCATGGGCATCAAAGCACAAGCCTACGGTCTTGGGCATCTCAAAATTGATCCTAGACATGTCAAATTGAATCTCGGGCATGGGCATGAAAGCAAAAGCCTACGATCTTAGGAATCTAATAATTGATCCTAGGAATCTCAAATTGAATCTTGGGCTTTGGCATGAAAGCACAAGCTTACGATCTTGGGCATCTCAAAATTGATCCTAGACATGTCAAATTTAAACTTGGGCATGTCAAATTGAATCTTGGGCATGGGCATGAAAGCACAAGCCTACGGTCTTGGGCATCTCAAAATTGATCCTAGACATGTCAAATTGAATCTCGGGCATGGGCATGAAAGCAAAATCCTACGGTCTTGGGAATCTGAATCTAAAATTGATCCTAGGCATCTCAAATTGAATCTTGGGCATGGGCATGAAAGCACAAGCCTACGGTCTTAGGCATCTCAAAATTGATCCTAGACATGTCAAATTTAAACTTGGGCATGTCAAATTGAATCTTGGGCATGGGCATGAAAGCACAAGCCTACGGTCTTGGGCATCTCAAAATTGATCCTAGACATGTCAAATTGAATCTCGGGCATGGGCATGAAAGCAAAAGCCTACGGTCTTAGGAATCTAAAAATTGATCCTAGGCATCTCAAATTGAATCTTGGGCATGGGCATGAAAGCACAAGCCTACGGTCTTGGGCATCTCAAAATTGATCCTAGACATGTCAAATTTAAACTTGGGGATGTCAAATTAAATCTTGGTCATGGGCATCAAAGCACAAGCCTACGGTCTTGGGCATCTCAAAATTGATCCTAGACATGTCAAATTGAATCTCGGGCATGGGCATGAAAGCAAAGCCTAAGCACGTCTTGGGAATCTAAAAATTGATTTTAGGCATCTCAAATTGAATCTTGGGCATGGGCATGAAATCACAAGCCTACGCTCTTGGGAAACTCAAAATTCATCCTAGACATGTCAAATTTAAACTTGGGCATGTCAAATTGAATCTTGGGCATGGGCATGAAAGCACAAGCCTACGGTCTTGGGCATCTCAAAATTAATCCTACACATGTCAAATTGAATCTCGGGCATGGGCATGAAAGCAAAAGCTTACGGTCTTGGGAATCTAAAAATTGATTTTAGGCATCACAAATTGAATCTTGGGCATGCGCATCAAAGCACAAGCCTACGGTCTTGGGCATCTCAAAATTGATCCTAGACATGTCAAATTGAATCTCGGGCATGGGCATGAAAGCAAAAGCCTAAGATCTTAGGAATCTAATTTTTGATCCTAGGATTCTCAAATTGAATCTTGGGCTTTGGCATGAAAGCACAAGCTTACGATCTTGGGCATCTCAAAATTGATCCTAGACATGTCAAATTTAAACTTGGGCTTGTCAAATTGAATCTTGGGCATGGGCATGAAAGCACAAGCCTATGGTCTTGGGCATCTCAAAATTGATCCTAGGCATCTCAAATTGAATCTTCGGCATGGGCATGAAAGCACAAGCCTATGGTCTTGGGAATCTCAAAATTGATCCTAGACATGTCAAATTTAAACTTGGGCATGTCAAATTGAATCTTGGGCATGGGCATGAAAGCACAAGCCTAAGGTCTTGGGCATCTCAAAATTGATCCTACACATATCAAATTGAATCTCGGGCATGGGAATGAAAGCAAAAGCCTACGGTCTTGGGAATTTAAAAATTGATTTTAGGCATCACAAATTGAATCTTGGGCATGGGCATCAAAGCACAAGCCTACGGTCTTGGGCATCTCCAAATGATCCTAGACATGTCAAATTGAATCTCGGGCATGGGCATGAAAGCAAAAGCCTACGATCTTAGGAATCTAATAATTGATCCTAGGATTCTCAAATTGAATCTTGGGCTTTGGCATGAAAGCACAAGCTTACGATCTTCGGCATCTCAAAATTGATCCTAGACATGTCAAATTTAAACTTGGGCATGTCAAATTAAATCTTGGGCATGGGTATCAAAGCACAAGCCTACGGTCTTGGGCATCTCAAAATTGATCCTAGACATGTCAAATTGAATCTCGGGCATGGGCACGAAAGCAAAATCCTACGGTCTTAGGAATCTAAAAATTGATCCTAGGCATCTCAAATTGAATCTTGGGCATGGGCATGAAAGCACAAGCCTACGGTCTTGGGCATCTCAAAATTGATCCTAGACATGTCAAATTTAAACTTGGGGATGTCAAATTAAATCTTGGTCATGGGCATCAAAGCACAAGCCTACGGTCTTGGGCATCTCAAAATTGATCCTAGACATGTCAAATTGAATCTCGGGCATGGGCATGAAAGCAAAAGCCTACGGTCTTGGGAATCTAAAAATTGATTTTAGGCATCTCAAATTGAATCTTGGGCATGGGCATGAAATCACAAGCCTACAGTCTAGGGCATCTCAAAATTGATCCTAGACATGTCAAATTTAAACTTGGGCATGTCAAATTGAATCTTGGGCATGGGCATGAAAGCACAAGCCTACGGTCTTGGGCATCTCAAAATTAATCCTACACATGTCAAATTGAATCTCGGGCATGGGCATGAAAGCAAAAGCTTACGGTCTTGGGAATCTAAAAATTGATTTTAGGCATCACAAATTGAATCTTGGGCATGCGCATCAAAGCACAAGCCTACGGTCTTGGGCATCTCAAAATTGATCCTAGACATGTCAAATTGAATCTCGGGCATGGGCATGAAAGCAAAAGCCTAAGATCTTAGGAATCTAATAATTGATCCTAGGATTCTCAAATTGAATCTTGGGCTTTGGCATGAAAGCACAAGCTTACGATCTTCGGCATCTCAAAATTGATCCTAGACATGTCAAATTTAAACTTGGGCATGTCAAATTAAATCTTGGGCATGGGTATCAAAGCACAAGCCTACGGTCTTGGGCATCTCAAAATTGATCCTAGACATGTCAAATTGAATCTCGGGCATGGGCATGAAAGCAAAATCCTACGATCTTAGGAATCTAAAAATTGATCCTAGGCATCTCAAATTGAATCTTGGGCATGGGCATGAAAGCACAAGCCTACGGTCTTGGGCATCTCAAAATTGATCCTAGACATGTCAAATTTAAACTTGGGCATGTCAAATTAATTCTTGGACATGGGCATCAAAGCACAAGCCTACGGTCTTGGGCATCTCAAAATTGATCCTAGACATGTCAAATTGAATCTCGGGCATGGGCATGAAAGCAAAAGCCCTACGGTCTTGGGAATCTAAAAATTGATCCTAGGCATCTCAAATTGAATCTTGGGCATGGGCATGAAAGCACAAGCCTACGGTCTTGGGCATCTCGGATCTTGGACATGTCAAATTTAAACTTGGGGAAAATTAAATTTTGGTCATGGGCATCAAAGCATGGTCTTGGGCATCTCAAAATTGATCCTAGACATGTCAAATTGAATCTCGGGCATGGGCATGAAAGCAAAGCCTACGGTCTTGGGAATCTAAAAATTGATTTTAAACTTGGGCATGGGCATGAAAGCAAAAGCAAAAGCCTAAAATCAATTTTGAGATTCCATGCCCATGCCCATGATTCAATTTGACATGCCAGAAGAATTTTGAGATGCCCAAGATTTGGCTTGTGATTTCATGCCCATGCCCAAGATCAATTTGACATGCCCAAGTTTAAATTTGACATGTCTAGGATCAATTTTAAGATGCCCAAGACCGTAGGTTGTGCTTTCATTCCCATGCCCAAGATTCAATTTGACATGCCCAAGTTTAAATTTGACATGTCTAGGATCAATTTTGAGATGCCCAAGACCGTAGGCTTGTGCTCATTCCCATGCCCAAGATTCAATTTGACATGCCCAAGTTTAAATTTGAAATGTCTAGCATCAATTTTGAGATGCCCAAGACCGTAGGCTTGTGCTTTCATGCCCATGCCCGAGATTCAATTTGAGATGCCTAGGATCAATTTTCATATTCCCAAGACCGTAGGCTTTTGCTTTCATGCCCATGACCGAGATTCAATTTGACATGTCTAGGATCAATTTTGAGATGCCCAAGACCGTAGGCTTGTGATTCCATGCCCATGCCCAAGATCCAATTTGACATGCCCAAGTTTAAATTTGACATGTCTAGGATCAATTTTGAGATTCCCAAGACCGTAGGCTTGTGCTTTCATGCCCATGCCCAAGATTCAATTTGACATGCCTTTGATCAATTTTGAGATGCCCAAGACCGTAGGCTTGTGCTTTCATGCCTATGCCCAAGATTCAATTTGACATGGTCAAGTTTAAATTTGACATGTCTAGGATCCATTTTGAGATGCCCAAGATCGTAGGCTTGTGCTTTCATGCCCATGCCCAAGATTTAATTTGACATGCCCAAGTTTAAATTTGACATGTCTAGGATCAATTTGGAGATGCCCAAGACAGTAGGCTTGTACTTTCATGCCCATGCCCAAGATTCAATTTGGCATGCCTAGGATCAATTTTTAGATGTCCAAGACCGTACGCTTGTGCTTTCATGCCCATGCCCACGATTCAATTTGACATGCCCAAGTTCAAATTTGACATATCTGGGATCAATTTTGAGGTGCCAAAGACCGTAGGCTTGTACTTTCATGCCCATGCCTAAGATTCAATTTGACATGCCTTGGATCAATTTTTAGATGTCCAAGACCGTACGCTTGTGCTTTCATGCCCATGCCCACGATTCAATTTGACATGCCCAAGTTCAAATTTGACATATTTGGGATCAATTTTGAGGTGCCAAAGACCGTAGGCTTGTGCTTTCATGCCCATGCCCAAGATTCAATTTGAGATGCCTAGGATCAATTTTCAGATTCCCAAGACCGTAGGCTTTTGCTTTCATGCTCATGACCGAGATTCAATTTGACATGTCTAGGATCAATTTTGAGATGCCCAAGACCGTAGGCTTGTGATTCCATGCCCATGCCCAAGATCCAATTTGACATGCCATTAAATTTGACATGTATAAGATCAATTTTGAGATGCCCAAGACCGTAGGCTTGTGCTTTCATGCCCATGCCCAAGATTCAATTTGAGATGCCTATGATCAATTTACAGATTCCCAAGACCGTAGGCTTTTGCTTTCATGCCCATGACCGAGATTCAATTTGACATGTGAAAGATCAATTTTGAGATGCCCAAGACCGTAGGCTTGTGATTCCATGCCCAACCCAAGATCCAATTTGACATGCCCAAGTTTAAATTTGACATGTCTAGGATCAATTTTAAGATGCCCAAGACCGTAGGCTTGTGCTTTCATTCCCATGCCCAAGATTCAATTTGACATGCCCAAGTTTAAATTTGACATGTCTAGGATCAATTTTGAGATGCCCAAGACCGTAGGCTTGTGCTTTCATTCCCATGCCCAAGATTCAATTTGACATGCCCAAGTTTAAATTTGAAATGTCTAGCATCAATTTTGAGATGCCCAAGACCGTAGGCTTGTGCTTTCATGCCCATGCCCGAGATTCAATTTGAGATGCCTAGGATCAATTTTCATATTCCCAAGACCGTAGGCTTTTGCTTTCATGCCCATGACCAAGATTCAATTTGACATGTCTAGGATCAATTTTGAGATGCCAAAGACTTTAGGCTTGTGATTCCATGCCCATGCCCAAGATCCAATTTGACATGCCCAAGTTTAAATTTGACATGTCTAGGATCAATTTTGAGATTCCCAAGACCGTAGGCTTGTGCTTTCATGCCCATGCCCAAGATTCAATTTGACATGCCTATGATCAATTTTGAGATGCCCAAGACCGTAGGCTTGTGCTTTCATGCCTATGCCCAAGATTCAATTTGACATGGTCAAGTTTAAATTTGACATGTCTAGGATCCATTTTGAGATGCCCAAGATCGTAGGCTTGTGCTTTGATGCCCATGCCCAAGATTTAATTTGTCATGCCCAAGTTTAAATTTGACATGTCTAGGATCAATTTTTAGATGTCCAAGACCGTAGGCTTGTGCTTTCATGCCCATGCCCGAGATTCAATTTGAGATGCCTAGGATCAATTTTCAGATTCCCAAGACCGTAGGATTTTGCTTTCATGCCCATGACCGAGATTCAATTTGACATGTCTAGGATCAATTTTGAGATGCCCAAGACCGTAGGCTTGTGATTCCATTCCCATGCCCAAGATCCAATTTGACATGCCATTAAATTTGACATATCTTGGATCAATTTTGAGATGCCCAAGACCGTAGGCTTGTGCTTTCATGCCCATGCCCAAGATTCAATTTGAGATGCTTATGATCAATTTACAGATTCCCAAGACCGTAGGCTTTTGCTTTCATGCCCATGACCGAGATTCAATTTGACATGTCAAGGATCAATTTTGAGATGCCCAAGACCGTAGGCTTGTGATTCCATGCCCATGCCCAAGATCCAATTTGACATGCCCAAGTTTAAATTTGACATGTCTAGGATCAATTTTAAGATGCCCAAGACCGTAGGCTTATGCATTCATTCCCATGCCCAAGATTCAATTTGACATGCACAAGTTTAAATTTGACGTGTCTAGGATCAATTTTGAGATACCCAATGCCGTAGGCTTGTGATATCATGCCCATGCCCAAGATTCAATTTGAGATGCCTATGATCAATTTTTAGATTCCCAAGACCGTAGGCTTTTGCTTTCATGGCCATGCCCGAGATTCAATTTGACTTGCCTAGGATCAATTTTGAGATGCCTAAGACCGTAGGCTTGTGCTTTCATGCCCATGCCCACGATTCAATTTGACATACCCAAGTTTAAATTTGACATATCTAGGATCATCTTGCCCAAGACCGTAGGCTTGTGCTTTCATGCCCATGCCCAAGATTCAATTTGAGATGCCTAGGATCAATTTTCAGATTCCCAAGACCGTAGGCTTGTGCTTTCATGCCCATGCCCAAGATTCAATTTGACATGCCCAAGTTTAAATTTGACATGTCTTGGATCAATTTTGAGATTCCCAAGACCGTAGGATTGTGCTTTCTTTCCCATGCCCAAGATTCAATTTGACATGCCCAAGTTTAAATTTGACATGTCTAGGATCAATTTTGAGATGCCCAAGACCGTAGGCTTGTGCTTTCATGCCCATGCCCAAGATTTAATTTGAGATGCCTAAAATCAATTTTTAGATTCCCAATACCGTAGGCTTTTGCTTTCATGCCCATGCCCGAGATTCAATTTGACATGTCTAGGATCAATTTTGAGATGCTCAAGACCGTAGGCTTGTGCTTTCATGCCCATTCCCAAGAGTCTATTTGACATGCCCAAGTTTAAATTTGACATGTCTAGGATCAATTTTGAGATTCCCAAGACCATAGGCTTGTGCTTTCATGCCCATGCCGAAGATTCAATTTGAGATGCCTAGGATCAATTTTGAGATGCCCAAGACCATAGGCTTGTGCTTTCATGCCCATGCCCAAGATTCAATGTGACAAGCCCAAGTTTAAATTTGACATGTCTAGGGTCATTTTTGAGATGCCCAAGACCGTAGGCTTGTGATTTCATGCCCATTCCCAAGATTCAATTTGACATGCCCAAGTTTAAATTTGACATATCTAGGATCAATTTTGAGATGCCCAAGACCATAGGCTTGAGCTTTCATGCCCATGCCCAAGATTTAATTTGACATGCCTAAGTTTAAATTTTACATGTCTAGGATCAATTTTGAGATTCCCAAGGCCGTAGGCTTGTGCTTTCATGCCCATGCCCAAGATTAATTTTAGATGCCCAGGATTAATTTTTAGATTCCCAAGACCGTAGGCTTTTTTTTTCATGCCCATGCCCGAGATACAATTTGACATGCCTAGGATCAATTTTGAGATGCCCAAGACCGCATGCTTGTGCTTTCATTCCCATGCCCAATATACAGTTTGACATGCCCAAATTTAAATTTGACATGTGTAGGATCAATTTTGAGATGCCCAAGACCGTAGGCTTGTGCTTTCATGCCCATGCCCAAGATTCAATTTGAAATGTCTATGATCAATTTTTAGATGCCCAAGAACGTAGGCTTTCGCTTTCATGCCCATTCCCAAGATTCAATTTGACATGTCTAGGATCAATTTTTCGATGCCCAGGACCGTAGGATTTTGCTTTCATGCCCTAGACCGTAGGCTTGTGCTTTCATGCCCATGCCCAAGATTCAATTTGACATACCCAAGTTTAAATTTAACATTTCTAGGATTAATTTTGAGATGCCCAAGACCGTAGGCTTGTGCTTTCATGACCATTCCCAAGATTCAATTTGACATGCCTAGGATCAATTTTGAAATGCCTAAGACCGTAGAATTTCATGCCCATGCCCAAGATTCAATTTGACATGCCTATGATCAATTTTGAGATGCCCAAGACCATAGGCTTGTGCTTTCTTGCCCATGCCCAAGATTCAATTTGACATGCCCAAGTTTAAATTTGACATGTGTAGGATCAATTTTGAGATGCCCAAGACCGTAGGCTTGTGCTTTCATGCCCATGCCCAAGATTCAATTTGACATGCCCAAGTTTAAATTTCACATGTCTAGGATCAATTTTGAGATGCCCAAGACCGTAGGCTTGTGCTTTAATGCCCATGTCCAAGATTCAATTTGAGATGCCTAGGATCAATTTTTAGATGCCCAAGACCGTAGGGATTTGCTTTCATGCCCATGCCCAAGATTCAATTTGACATGTCTAGGATCAATTTTGAGATGCCCAAGACCGTAGGCTTGTGCTTTCATGCCCATGCACAAGATTCAATTTGACATTCCCAAGTTTAAATTTGACATGTCTACGATCAATTTTGAGATACCCAAGACCGTAGGCTTGTGATTTCATGCCCATGCACAAGATTCAATTTGACATTCCCAAGTTTAAATTTGACATGTCTACGATCAATTTTGAGATACCCAAGACCGTAGGCTTGTGCTTTCATGCCCATGCCCAAGATTCAATTTGAGATGCCTAGGATCAATTTGTAGATTTTCAAGACCGTAGGCTTTTGCTTTCATGCCCATGCCCGAGATTCAATTTGACATGTCTAGGATCAATTTTGAGATGCCCAAGATCGTAGGCTTGTGCTTTCAACCTGATTCATGAGTACTCTATGCGTATGAAGAATTACATGCATAACACGCTTGCAGATTTGAAGCTGTTAGATTTTTTCCGTGTGAAGCATAGGAAGGTGAAACATGCGGTCCATCAGGAGTGTTATTTCACAGCGCCAAATCATGATGAATTGCTGCTTTGCACGGATGGTGCAGCAAGGGGTAACCCAGGAGTGGCGGGCGCTGGTGTGGTGGCGAGAAATGCTAACTCAGAAGTGGTAGGTGCTATGTGCATAGGTTTGGGCATTATCTCGAATTATATGGCGGAGTTATATGGTATTCTTCTCGGTCTTGAGTGGGCTACTCAATGGGGTTACAGGCGTATTTTAATTAGATCAGACTCTAATAGAGTGATTACAGCTTTGGAGAGTGACAATGTGCTCTGGTGTGCACAACAAAGGTGGACTGATATTAAGAGGTTGTACGATTCTATTAGATTTGCGCATACTTTTCGTGAGGCGAACTTTGCAGCTGATGGCATGGCTAAGAAAGGATGTTTGTTAGAAAATGGTGTGAGATTACAATTTGTTGGTCGCCCTTTCTTGCATTATGTTGAATCCCCAAATGTAATTTATTTTCGTTTTAAATAGTTTTTTTTTTGAGTTTTTGGGGTTGCCTTGACCTCTTTTCTCATAAACTATCTTGTAAATAACTTTTTTGATCAATACATTTTTTGACTTATCAAAAAAAAAATGTGCTTTCATGCCCATGCCCAAGATTCAATTTGACATGCCGAAGTTTAAATTTGACATGTCTAGGATCAATTTTGAGATGCCCAAGACCGTAAGCTTGTGCTTTCATGCCCATGCCCAAGATTCAATTTGAGATG